>JAJJMB010010184.1:1259147-1340025 GCA_023531105.1 Papaver atlanticum | reverse complement strand
TAGTCAAACAGGAGTGGTAAAGGATTTAGATAGGCAAAGAAAGCAATATTCCATGTATATTTCGGTGAATCAGGGCACGGTAAAATTACGGCAGTTTCATGGTTTATTTTTGGAAACAAACGTGAAAAAGTGGAGAGAAAATATCCTAGTGATTTGATTCTATCATCTAACCGATAATATCACTTCTAGAGACGTGTAGAAGAGATAAAGAGAGAAAGAAAATTTGGAACTTTTGGTCGAAGAAAAGAAGGAAATTCTCGAGTTTTAGTTGCCCTATGATGTATAAAAAGGTTGATACGAGTCCTAGAAAGGGGGATGAATACTTTGGGGGAAGTTTAGAGCCTTAGAAAAGCCAGAAAAATCAACTTGAAGAGGACGAGTTCTGCTGCTGCCGGAGAAGAAGAAGAAGAACATACGACGCACATAGAACAGTCGAAGAAACTGTTGTCGTAGCTTTCATATTCAACACCCTTTGTAACAATTTTTACAACAAATAGTTTCAGTTCGCAACAGTTCTATTCCTCTGTAATGGTTCGAACTTAGATTTCCAAACATTGCTAGTGTCAAACAAAGGGGTTGAATCTAACAAAGCATTCACCTCATTAATCACATTATAATCATCAAAATCAATCCCGAAATGGGCTAGGCATTTCTCTAGTGGATCTTCTAACAAAGTGTTTGGTAATGACTCCTCGACTAATGTTCCTATCATGTTGACCTCTTCTATGCTCGAGTCATCTCGTTCAGAGGGTAGCTTACTAATATGAAAAATGTTCAGCTCAATGGTCATGTTACCAAAAGACAGATTCATAATACCGTTTCGACAGTTGATGATCGCATTAGATGTAGCTAAAAACGGGCGACCTAGAATTGCCGGTATCTGGTTCTATGGGTCAGGGACAGGTTGGGTATCTAGGATAACAAAATCCATTGGATAAATAAACTTGTCGACCTCAATAAGAACATCCTCGATCACACCACGAGGAATTTTTACGGACCTATCAGCTAACTGAAGTGTTATCTGGGTAGGTTTCATCTCACCAAGTCCTAGCTCAAGGTACACATGGTATGGGAGTAAGTTCACACTGGCTCCTAAGTCAAGCAGCGCTTTCTCAACACGGTATTTCCCTATTGTACAGGCAATGGTAGGGGAACCTGGGTCTTTATACTTAGGAGTAGTAGTATTATGAATAATAGAACTCACATGACTAGCTAGGAAGGCTTTCTTATGGACACCGAGCTTACGCTTTCGCGTACACAAGTCCTTAAGGAACTTGGAATAAGGAGGAATCTGCCTAATTGCATCTAATAATGGAAGGTTGATAGTTACTTGCTTAAAAACCTCCAAAATGTCATTAAAAGTGGACTCCTTCTTAGTTGGTACCAGCAATTGTGGGAATGGGGCTCTAGGAACAAAGTTTGGCTTATCAGGGGCCTTATCAGTCTCCTTAGAGGTTCCATCAATCTCTTCAGCTTCTGATTCAGAAGGGTGAACAACAACATGTTCACTATCAGGCATGGCAACCTTATTGTCTATTTCTCTACCACTCCTAAGGGTCTTGATTGAATTCACATGATCAGATGATCTTCCTCCTATTTCATGAACTCCTCTAGGATTAGGTTGAGTTTGACTAGGAAAACTCCCACTATCTCTCTCACTTAGAATCTTAGCCATTTGACTAACTTGAAGTTCTAACTTAGCAAGAGATTTGGCATTATGTTGAAAATTCTGCTTGGTTTCCTCTTGAAAACTAGCCTGGTTCTTCAGTAATACTTCTTGGGTCTTTACGAACATGTCCTGGCTCCTTTTTAATAAGCTAAGAGATTCCTCTAAGCTATTTATTCTATTCTCAGAAGGGTTCTGGAACTGGGCTTGACCCGAAGGGTTCTTATTATAACCAAAACCTGGGGGAGGCTGAGAATTACTAGACTGTCCTTGACTCTGTCCTTTAGACCAAGAGAAATTAGGATGGTTTCTCCAACCAGGGTTGTAGGTCTCTGAGTAGGGGTCAAACTTCTGTCGGTTTTCAAATCTAGCATTGTTATAGATAGCATGGGCTTGCTCTTCACTATCCTGACCTTCCCAAAACGAGTTATTGGGTTCTATTCCACAACTAGAAACTTGAGAGGCTCTAATCCTATTATCAGGTTCAGCAAAAGACCTATGTTTAGATTGATTCAATTCCAAAGCTTCTAACCTTTTAGACAAAGCAGTAAACTTAGCATCAGACCCAAAGCCTGTATCAACCACATTGGTGCTACTTCTATTGATCAAGAGTCTTTTAGGGGATTCAACACAAGATTCCCACTGTTGGGATTTTTCAGCGACATCTTCTAAGAAGGAAAACGCATCATCAGCATTTTTACTAGTGAACTCACCAGCGCACAAAGACTCGACCGTGGCTTTGGTCGAATAATCCAAACCATCATAAAGAATCCCTACTAGTTTCATTTTGTCAAACCCATGGTGAGGACATTGGGATAAGAGATCATTGAATCTCTCTAAAAACCTATAAAGAGATTCTCCCTCTTGTTATACACTAGCACTAATTTTCTGCCTAACAGCTATAGTTTTATGCTTAGGGTATAATTTAAAATACAAGGCATCAATAAGTTCCTTCCATGTTTTTATGGATTCAGATGGTAGGTTGTTAAGCCAGGTCTTGGCTTTATCTCTCAGGGAAAAGGGGAACATCCTAAGTTTCAAGACTTCTTCACTAAGGTCTTTAATATTAATTGTTCCACAAATTTCTTCAAAGTCCCTAATGTGAAAGTAAGGGTTTTCATCTTCTTTTCCTAAGAATATAGGGATCATCTGAAGAATACCAGGTTTCAACTCATAACTAGCTGTAGAGGCTGGCAACTTAATGCACGATGGTCGGTTGGTCCTAGTTGGGTACATGTACTCCTTCAAAGTTGTCATTGTTGGCACAGTAAAAATCCTAGGGATGAATTCCTCACTAAGACTTAAATTCTCAAAATTGAAGTTTCCGAAAACAGGGCTCTCTAAAGAAGAGTCTTCGAGCTCCCCGTCTTCAAAAGAAAAACCTCTAGGCTCGTCACTAATCAAACGGCCAAAAGTGTCTCTTTTCCAAGCACGCTCACTAATGGACTTGAGCGATTTTGGCATACATTAATAAAAAATAAAAATAAAAATCCTAAAGAAGGGAGGTTTTAAGCAAACACACAGCAGGCTGACTCCACCAAAGCAAACCTAAAAATTTCTAGCAAACAACAAGCATGATGGCTCCACTTAGATTGTTTCTAGTCCAGCTCCTAATCATTCGAAAAGGAATTCGTTACAATTTAAGAAAACCTCTCTGGATCGATCCGAATAAAGTGAGTCGAAGAGAAGTAAGGGAAGCTCAGAGGAGCTTTGATACCCCCACCTCTTTGGCAACGCTTCCTTGGGTTACAAGGCGGCTCTAATCGACTCACAGTAATCTTCCTGAACTTCAAAGTATGCTTAAAAGAGTAACCAATATTTTTCGAACGACTTTCCTATTAAGCTCGTTACCCTATAGGTCTCGTTCTAGTCAATATTTTAGGTTTGGGTTCGCGTAGGTTATGTTTTCCTAAGGCGGGAAAGAAGAGAACGGTGATGAAATCCGAACCCTTATCTTATATGGCCAGTCCTTGCCCTTTACTAGGAAATTAAAGTCCGTATTCAGTCCTCAACATATATTCACCTTAAGGCAGACAGTAAACCCGCTGACAGGGGATTCGCGGGTGTTTCGAAAAACTTACCTCCCGTACCAGACGGGCGAAGAACCGCTGAAGTCGACTCGGGCCACGACTCCTATGTCATGTACGAACCCGAGGGGCCGAGACGATATCGTAATCGTCGTCCTTCCCTGCAAACAGTTTGTATTTAAAACTACCCTTCCGTAGGGTTTAAAAAAAATAAAATAAAAAATGTCCAAGTGTTCAAATGTCCCAAAAATAAAATACAAAAATAAATCCCTATATACAGTTTCTAAAAATAAAATCTAAAAAATAAAAATAAAATAAAAATCTAAAAACCTAATAAAAGAAAAAAAGAAAAAAAAATATTCTTTGTCCTTCTTTTCCTTTTCTTTTAGCTTTTATCTTTGGCTCCTAATCTCTTAGTCACCAAAGTCTTTGGCTTAAAAAAAATTCGGTCCAAACTCCAAACCTGTAGCACAAAGAAATATACCCAAAGAAACGTAAAATAGAACAAAGAGAAAATAATAAAAATATAAAAAAAAAATATATAAAAACTCTAACTTAAAAACAAGTCCGCGTCGGCGGCGCCAAAAATTGATGTAATTTTAGATAGTGGTAAGAATGAGGTTCGTAAGACTTGTGAAAGCAATTGAATTTAGATTTATTTAAACTAGAAGTAGAGAAAATTTTAATCCAAATTTGTTTTTTTTTTAGAGTGAAAATAACCAAGACACTAGATTCCACTATTACACATGAATAAATGATGATAAAAATTCCAAAACTCTAATTATTTTTAAAATCTCTTTTTCTTAATGCACAAATTATCAAGCATATTCTCAAACATTAATTGTATCCCTTAAGCATAAATTATCTAACCAAAGCATAACCTATCTAATTGAATCACAACTAATTAGGAAAATTATGCAAACAATTAAAATTCTACAAAGTAGTGATTGAGTGAATTATAAAATACAAATTAGAGAAAAATAGAATGGTTACCAATTATTCATGCATAAATAGCTTCCTCCGTGCCTTGATTATGCGAGAATTAGCTCATCATTATCATGGAAACATGCTCAAAATTTATCTTTATTAATGCTCAAAAATGGTTCACAAATGATGAAATGGGAGAAAATGAATAAAATCGGGTTCTGTAACACTTATATTTGTTACAAAATCAATTGTTACAGAAAACGATAAAGGAATACCGTCGCTGGAACTGTTGAAGAACGACGGTCTTTAAGGGTCTAATGTTCTTCGTACCTTCTGATAGACGCATTTATGTGTCTATTTTTATCTCTATTGTGTATATTTTTAGTACCCATTTTTGTACTAATGTTGGTATTTTATCCCTTTTGTAGGTATTTTTGGGGAATAAACATTTTTGGGAAAATTGGCTCGAAAAGTTGTTAAAGGCTCCTGGGAGGACACTTGCTATTCGGACTCTCATTTTGGATAAGGGGTAACCCATTTCCAAGCAGCTGCTAAGCACAGACCGGCACTGGATAGGGGGAGGTCACATTTCTTCTCAAATTTTCAAAACAGATTTTGGCGGGAATTTTTTTACAAAAAAACAGAAATTTTCTGTTTGGATTTTGGATGATTTTTAAGACGATTCAAGGGCTGATTTTCGTTGGGTTAACTCTGTTAAGGATAAACAAGTATGGTATGGGCTGTAGAATCGATTAAACAGGGATAGAAATCCGTGTTGGAGCAAAACAGGGAGAATTCACAATTTGAGTTATTTTCGGTTTACAAAAGAATTTGTGAAGAGTTTACGGCAATATAGGAGTGTATGGAGTCCTTATTCAGTCCTGTGAGAGTTTGAGAGAGTTTGGAAACCAAGTTAACGCGTAAAAAGAAGATTAAAATCCCATAACGTGCGGTGAAGAAAAAAGAAAATATTTGGATTAACTCGAGTATTTTTGTGGTTTGGAGGCTATATATAGGTTGATTCAAGTCATATTTAGAGATACAAACAATTTGGGGGAGTTTGGAGAAGTTTAGAGCTATAGAGAAGCGAGAAAAAAATCACAGAGTCGAGTTCAGAAACTTTCCTGCTGCTGCTGTGAAGAAGAAGACGAAGAACATTAGACCTTCAGAGTTAGTCGCAGAGGCAGACTTATTTTCAGTGACAACGAGGTACGGTCGCATCTTCCTTCAGTCACCGAAGCTCTTCAGCAACGACTCGGACTCCTATTTTAGACCTTCAGCAACTACAGAATCCGCTGCTTAGCACTTTTCACTCTTTTAATCAACTTTTGAACACCAAATATGTATTTTGAGCAAGTGATTAATATGAGGAGCTAAACCCCTTAGCCGAGGCGACGGAGGAAGCCATTGTTCCATGAAAAGTGGTATAGTTCTATTTTAATTATTTATTGCAATTATTTTACATGATTTTTTGCATAGAACTTAAAAGAAAAATTGGTTTTTATTGAGTAGTTGTGAAGTGTTTTGATGGGACATGCTTGGTTTTAATACTTTTGATGTTTCATGCTTCGTGCTTACAATTATTACTTCAAAAATCTATTAGAGGCAAATATTAGAATCACTTTAAAGAAGAATATTGCATGAATATTGATTAGAGTTTATCAATTAATTGGTCAATGGTGGAATCCAAAGTCTCGGTATTTTCTTATTATTGTCAAAACAATTCTATTTAATTTTCGAAAATCCTTCACAAGTTCGAGCAACGAACTTATATTTGTTACAAAATCAATTGTTACAGAAAACGATAGAGGAATACCGTCGCTGGAACTGTTGAAGAACGACGGTCTTTAAGGGTCTAATGTTCTTCGTACCTTCTTCACCAGCAGAAAAATGGTTTTTTCCTGTAACTTTTTTTTTCGATTTTTTATACTCTAAACGTCTCCCTATTCTCCCCCTAAACTCTTTATCCCACAGTGAGACCCCAATCAACCTATTTATATCAATCAACACGTAGAAATCTCGCTAATAAATCCAAAATATTTTCTTTTACTCGGGGATGATATTTACGTGATTCTTCCCCTGTTTATCTCCTCCACGCATCTGTTTGATCTCCACACACTTCTTGCACGCTGAAAATATGTTAAACTCGCTCTAATCTCCACAAAATCTCATCGACACGTGATATTCTCGTTTCTCCCTGTTTTCTTCTTGCGGATTACTCAGCCAAATTCGGTCGAACCTAAAGCCCAAAACATGTTTATTAGGTCATATCACTACTACCCATAAGAAATCAGCCCTTTAGTCTCTTCATAACATCATCAAAAATCGATCGAACCAAATGCCAGTGAAGAAAAGAAATTTCCCGCCAAAATCCATTTTCAAATGATGAAGGTGAAGTGCCCTGAATCCAAAACTCGGGTGCCTTTAGCAGCTCTGCTGCCTTGGGGGTGCCCTTATCCATTTTTTTTAGGGTGCCTTTAGTAATTTTGGTGGGTGCCTTTAACACTTTTTTCTGGGGTTTTTCCAACACTTTTTCGGGGTTCTTCCGGTGTATTTCTGGGGTGCCTTTAGTACTCTATCCTGGGGTGTAAAACACCACTTTACGAGCTAATTTCGTCGCAAGAGCTTATTTCTCTAAAAATACCTACAAAGACATAAAACACCATAATAAGTACAAAAATGGGTACTAATAATATATACAATAGAGATGAAAATAGACACATAAATGCGTCTATCAGTCTGATAAATGAGTCTTTGAGAGAAAAAGGTAGGTTTCCTAGTCAAACACAACCCAACCCTAGAGGAGTTCATGAAGTAGGTACAAAACCATTGAATCAATTGAATGCTATTAGAACCCTTAGGAGTGGTAGAATTGTAGACAATGAGGTAACCATGCCCGATAGTGAACATATTGTAGTTCACCCCTCAGGACCACCCATAGTTGAGGAGACCGATAAAATTTCTGATGATGTCAATTCAGTCCCTGGGAGGTCTGATTCTATGCCTAGAGCCCCATTTCCCCAGCTATTAGTACCAACAAAGAAGGAATCGAACTTTAATGACATATTGGAGGTTTTTAAGCAAGTTACCATAAACCTTCCTTTATTAGATGCAATTAGGCAAATTCCTTCTTATGCCAAGTTCCTTAATGATATGTGTACGCGAAAGCGAAAACTTAGCGTCCATAAGAAAGCCTTTTTAGCTAGTCGCGTAAGTTCAATCATTCAGAACACCACAACTCCAAAGTACAAAGACCCAGGTTCCCCTACCATTGCTTGTACAATAGGTAAATTCCGGGTAGAAAAAGCTTTACTTGACTTAGGAGCCAGTGTGAACTTACTGCCGTACCATGTGTATTTACAGCTAGGACTTGGTGAAATGAAACCTACTCAGATGACACTACAGTTAGCTGATAGGTCCGTTAAAATTCCTCGAGGTGTTATCGAGGATGTTCTCATTGAGGTCGACAAGTTTATTTATCCAGTGGATTTTGTTGTGCTAGATACCAAACCTGTCCCTGACCCAGAGAACCAGATACCTGTGATTTTAGGTCGCCCATTTTTAGCTACGTCTAATACGATCATTAACTGTCGAAATGGTGTGATGAATTTGTCTTTTGGTAATATGACTATGGAAATGAACATTTTCAATGTCAGTAAAATACCTTATGAGATAGATGACACATGTGTTGAAGAGGTGAACATGATAGAAGCCTTAGTTCAGGAGTCATTACCAAACATTTTGTCTGAAGACCCATTAGAAAGTTGTTTATCCCATTTTGGTTTAGATTTTGACGACGATAGCACTATTGAAGAAGTGAATGCCCTATTAGATTCTACCCCTGTGTTAGACACTAATAGATGGAAATCTAGGTTTGAAAAATTACCAGTTTCTGAGACTACCTTAATTCCTTCTTTAGAAGAGCCTCCTAAGTTGGACCTTAAACCACTACCCGACACTATGAAGTATGTGTTTTTAGGACCATCTGAGACTTTACCTGTGATTTTAGCTTCTGATTTGGATAGTGATCAGGAAAGTAGGCTAGTGAATGTACTTCAAGATAATAAGGAAGCTTTAGGGTGGACTATAGCAGACATTAAGGGTATAAGTCCTACTGTGTGTATGCATCAGATTCATTTGGAAGAAGACTCCAAACCTTCTAGGGATATGCAACGTCGACTGAACCCTAACATGAAAGAGGTATTTCGAAAAGAGGTGCTTAAGTTGTTAGATGCGAGTATTATCTACCCAATTTCAGACAGTAAGTGGGTCAGCCCCGTTCAGGTTGTTCCCAAGAAATCAGGTATCACTGTAGTCCAGAATGATAATAACGAATTAATCCCAACCCGAGTGACCACGGGATGGCGTGTCTGTGTTGACTATAGGAAATTGAACAAGGTCACAAGGAAGGATCACTTTCCCCTTCCTTTTATCGACCAAATGCTAGAGCGATTAGCTGGACATAGTCATTATTGCTTCTAAGATGGCTACTCCGGATATAATCAGATCGTTATTGCCCCAGAAGACCAAGAGAAAATCACTTTTACCTGTCCCTTTGGTACCTCTGCGTATAGACGCATGCCTTTCGGGCTATGTAATGCCCCTGCGACCTTTCAGTGTTGCATGATGAGCATATTTTATGATATGGTAGAACGGTTTTTAGAGGTCTTTATGGATGATTTTTCAGTGTTTGGTTCATCTTTCGATGAGTGCTTGCATCATTTGACATTAGTGTTGACTAGGTGTAAGTAAAAGAATTAGTGCTTAATTGGGAAAAATGTCATTTTATGGTTAAATCAGGAATTGTGTTAGGGCACATCGTATCCTCTAAGGGTATAGAGGTAGACAAAGCCAAAGTTGATCTTATTAAGACTTTACAGGTCCCAAAAACCGTAAAAGATATTAGGTCATTCCTAGGGCATGCAGGATTTTATCGTCGATTCATTAAGGTTTTAACTTGATTTCTAGACCTCTTTGCAATTTGCTTGCAAAAGATGTTAAGTTTGTCTTTGATGATGCATGTTTAGAGGCTTTCGAGAAGCTTAAGAGTTTACTCACTACCGCCCCCATAGTCCAGGCACCTAACTGGAACTTACCCTTTGAGATTATGTGTGATGCTTCAGATTATGCTATAGGCGTTGTGTTAGGACAGCGAGAAAACAAATTACTTCATGTGATTTACTATGCTAGCAAAACTCTGAATGATGCTCAACTGAACTATACAACTACCGAGAAGGAACTGTTAGCCATCGTGTTTGCCTTGGATAAGTTTAGATCCTATCTACTAGGTTCTAAGGTCGTAATCTATACCGATCATGCTGCTTTGAAATACCTTTTGTCTAAGAAGGATACTAAACCTAGATTAATTAGATGGATCCGCTTGTTGCAAGAATTTTCTTTAGACATTAGAGACAAAAAGGGTGCAGAAAATGTAGTAGCAGATCACTTGTCTAGGCTAGTTGTTGATCATTCTAATGATTCTCTTCCTATAAGGGATAGCTTTCCTGATGAACAATTGTTCTCTGTTTCCCAATCACCTTGGTATGCACATATAGTGAATTATCTTGTTTCTGGTCGAATGCCTCAACATTGGGGTAAACAAGATCGTTCTAGGTTTTTAGCCTAGGTTAAGCATTTCTTTTGGGACGATCCTTATCTGTTTAAGTATTGTCCAGACCAGATTATTAGGAGATGTATACCTGAGAGTGACCAGTCCAGTATTATCTCCGTTTGTCATGAACATGCATGTGGGGGTCATTTTAGTGCTAAGAAGACTGCTGCTAAGATATTGCAGTGTGGATTTTACTGGCCTTCGTTGTTTAAAGACTCCCATAGTCATTGTGTTTCTTGTGAGTGTTGCCAGAGGTTAGGAACCATTTCCCGTAGAAATATGATGCATTTGAACCCTATTTTAGTGATTGAGGTCTTTGATGTGTGGGGCATTGATTTTATGGGTCAATTTCCTAATTCGTTTGGTTATCTTTACATACTTGTCGCTGTAGACTATGTGTCTAAGTGGGTTGAGGCGGTTCCATGTAGAACAAATGACCACAGGGTCGTAGTCCAGTTTTTGAAAGAGAATATACTTACACGTTTCGGTACGCCGCGAGCTATAATTAGTGATGGAGGTTCACACTTTTGTAATAGACCGTTTGCTCTTTTAATGAAACAATATGGTATTACCCATAAAGTAGCTACCCCATATCACCCACAGACTAGTGGGTAGGTAGAGGGCTCCAATAGGGAAATCAAGCGTATTCTAGAGAAAACGGTTAATCCTAATAGGAAAGACTGGTCGTCGAGGCTTACTGATGCCTTATGGGCTTATCGTACTGCGTTTAAGACACCCATTGGAATGTCACCCTATCGTTTTGTTTTTGGCAAGGCATGTCACCTACCTGTTGAGTTAGAGTATAGAGCCTACTGGGCTATTAAGCAGCTAAACTTTTCACTTGACAAGGCAGGAGCTTACAGAAAGCTCCAGCTCAATGAGTTGGACGGGATTCGTAGAGATGCATACGATAGTGCTAAGGAGTATAAGAACAAAATGAAACTTGTGCATGATAAGAATATTTTACGAAAGTCATTTTCTCCAGGTCAAAAAGTTCTTCTGTATGACACTCGTTTGCATCTATTCCCCGGGAAGTTGCGCTCTCGGGTGGATCGGTCTTTTTGTGGTCCGTACTGTTTTTCCTCATGGCGCTATTGAGATTGAGACACCAGATGGTAGTAGTTCTTCAAAGGTTAACGGTCAAAGATTGAAGCCCTTTTTAGAGCCTTTTCCTACAGGTGATGTTGAGGAGGTCCCTCTGGAGGACCCTGTTTACCTTGATTGACCATCGAGGCAGTTTGTATGTTGTATATTATTTTTGTAGGTTTTTGATTCCACTTCACCCAGGTACTATCTTTCCGACTTCTCTCTTTATTGATTCCTCATGTTATTTATACTTTTGGTACTGTTCTTTAATTAGAAACACTGAGGACAATGTTAGATTTAAGTTTGGGGGTGGGGTAGAAACTTTTTGTTACAATAAATAAACTCCAGAGCCTAGAAATTTATGCCTATTAAGGATGGCACTAACCAATCTAAGTGGATGGAAGCATTTTGGTTTTAGGAGTTGAGGGACCAATCTGACTAGATGGAAACATCTATAAGAGTCAATTCGTAAAAGCACGGAGCTCAGGTGTTAGAAATAACATGATAGTTTCACCGTATCTCGGAATCATCTTATTACTTCTGTTTTTGTTTTTGCAAATTTTTATGTTGATGTCTGCTGGGTTGAAATAGAGTGATTGAGTTACTAAAAAAAAAAAAAAAAAAAAAAAAACAGACCAATTAGACCAATCGGAATAAAAATTAACACTTGGATAGCAATATGTGTGTGTTCTTCCTGTCTCCGTCGCCTAAACAAGCGTGGAATGCAGGATCCACGGGAATTACCATGTAATCTGCTGACAAGAAGCATGCGCTTGGATCCAAAAGATCTAATCATGTCGTTAAAAAAAATAAAAATAAAGGTTTATTATAAAGTCGACCACTGGTTCCCTTGTATATGCCAGCTGTGTTGATGTAGATTTAGGATTGTCGACCACTGGTTCCCTTGTATATGCCAGTTGTGTTGATATTAGTCCAGACCATTATCTCAATCCACTAGGTCATAGGTTCATCTTGGCATTGAAGTCCATTCGCAACCATCTATTTCTATATCCATCTTCTTAATCTATTTATGTGATTTGTTTGATTCCGGATATTGATGTCCATAGTGCGACTATCTGAGTAGAGCTCTTTCACTTATATATGAATTTTAGTATGCTTGAGTGCAAACTCGTACACATCAATTGGAATTTCGCATCAGGGAACTTCCTCCCGTAATCAATAAGTATGCCAACCAAGGAGGTTCTTTAGTGTATTCCAAGGTTCTACGTAGATAGCAAGGGTCTGGAGTTAAGGTTTTGTGGGTATATCTCTAGTAAACCCTCTCGAGACTATAACTCGGTCACTAGGGCCACCTAGGGGTTTAAAGTCTTGTTGCACATGCTAAGTGCAATCGACGATGCCTGCGACAGTAAGTTAGGATTTTGTTTTGTAGTTTTGATTTGCTCAGGACTAGCAAATAATAGAAGCCAGACCCAACTATTTTCTCTTTAGTTGCGTGTACTGATCTTACTTTTACTATCGTGATTGAGGATTATCTTTGTTAAGACTTGCTTGAGATTTATCTCTGATAGGTAAGATTAAAAAGTAGTCACAAACATCTTCGTCTCATCGCTTGTGATTCCACAATATCTTGTTTCGTTAATCGATTGGGATTATTGTGAGGTGATTGATATTTCTAGGCTGTTCTTCGGGAATATAAGTCCGGTATATCAATTGGTTCCTGTTCACCTTGATTTATCAAAAGACGGAACAAAACTCGTAGGTATTTCTGTGGGAGACAGATTTATCTATTCCAATAGACTTTTCTGTGTGAGACAGATTTGTTTATCAAGTCTTCGACTTTGGGTCGTAGAAACTCTTGGTTGTGGGTGAGATCAGCTAAGGGAATCAAGTGCGTAGTATCCTGCTGGGATCAGAGGCGTAAGGAGCATGACTGTACCTTGAATCAGTGTGAGATTGATTAGGGTTCAACTACATTCCAGTCCGAAGTTCATTGGTAGTAGGCTAGTGTCTGTAGCGGCTTAATACAATATGGTGTTCAAAACTGGAGTAGGTCCCGGGGTTTTTCTGCATTTGCGGTTTCCTCGTTAACAAAACTTCTGGTGTCTGTGTTATTGCTTTTCCGCATTATATTTTGTTATATAATTGAAATATCACAGGTTGTGCGTTGAATCGATCAATTGGGAAATCCAACCTTTGGTTGTTGATTGAAATTGATTGATCCTTGAACATTGGTCTTTGGTACCGTTCAAGTTATTTCTCTTATATTCAATCGGGCTCGCAAATTCCTATTTGTTGATTGCGGATTGAATTAAGAGATAGAGATATAAAACTCTTTGATATACTTTTCTCTAGATTGAGTCTGACTGTCTAGTTGATTCTCTTGAAAATATATTGGAGTTTGTCTATTCAGATTGCCAAACGAAATATTGGGTGTGGTTGTTAGACCCCCGCTTTTTCAAAGAAACAATCATTTATGATAGAGGTTTTGAATTTACTGTAGTGGTAGTACATCTACATATTCCAATTCATTCTTCATTTCCGCACGACTTTGGTGAGAGAAGCCAGTGAAACTTGTCGAAAGCTCAATGTAAATAAATACGGCTTTAATGATATTTTTACTAATATCTCGAATTAGCTAAAGCAACATTATTTAACAAGATTGCGTGAATTTTGATTGACGCTTCTCACTAACATGTTGGATTAATACTCGATGGGGAAAGCATTTTTCTTAGATACACCCAACGCAAAATAAAGTAGACCGCACTCAGTTTTCCTTTAGTAAAGTTGGTTTTCCCCCTGACAATTTACAAAAGAATCAATTAGACATTTGGCAAACTCTAATATGAAATATGATGTGAACTTAAAAACCTACAAAATTTTGTTCAGCATATTATCATATTGAAGAGCTATGGCCTATGGATATAGCTAATGACGAAGAAAAAAAACACGTTCATAAATATATTGTTATTGTTATTACCACGTTCAATTCATTGAACTTAGGAACACTCTTGGTATTATTAACCGATATTAATGAGCATAATAGTTAGAGGTTCTCATATAGAGCTCCTAGGAAAACTGAGAATTGAAGTTTTTATTATTATTTTATTTTTATTATCAAGATAAAATAGAAATGCTTATAATTTTATGTTTATAATTGTTTACTATTTATTTTTTTATTATTATCATTGTCGCCATGAGATAGTTTTATATAAATCTAGGGATAAAATCTTGTCATATTGACAAAATAGACTAAATTAGAAATTTAATTGTTTTAGACATAATTTTTAGTAAAAATATGATGGAAATTTACTACAAAGTGTTTTTGATTAAAAAAAATATCTCAGATAGGGAATGTGTTTAGTAAATATCGTCGGGTTATAAACCTGGCGAAAGACATTTGGCAAGGGGTGTAACTACACAAGAGGTGTTGAGGTACACGGTTGAGGCATGGGTGCGCGGGGCGTTTGAAGCGTCACTGGACATTTCCATAACCGCCAAGTCCTTGGTAAATTACACTCGATCTCCAAGAAATCCCTTAGGGTGTGGTCTCGTACCCAGAGCCAAATTGGTGAAGGAATAAGATACCGCAAAGGAAAAAAAATGTGATTGTTGTATAATTGGATGGGGGGAGTCGGGTTGCATCAATCAGAGGTAAGCCCCATGAAAGGGCTTTCACGGGGAATATAACGGGACGACACCCTCCTCTAGGGATGACACATCACCCAAATCAAATAAAAAATAATCTTCGTCATCACATCAACCAAATTAGATAAAAAATAAAATAAAGGCAGGGACAGTAGTCAAAACAATAATAGATTTATGTTTTTTACCTGCTTTTGTTGAGGAGTTTCCGAAAATCGCCTGCAAGCCCGAGATTTCGTCACACCAACAGGAGGAGTAACATACTGAAAAGACAAAATAACTTGGCTAGTTTGGGGCCATAAGACCATTATTTGGGGCCTATAGATTACTTCATCTACCCAATAAGAAATGATAAGTCTAAATTTGCTGAAACTACCAATTTACCCTCTATTAAATATTAATACTACCAATTTACCCCAATTAACTCCTAATAATCAAACCTAAAACTAAAATCAGATTCATTTTCATCCCCTCATAAACCGATTCTTCTTCTCCCTTTTTTTTTTAAACCAAAACATCATCGATCCAAAAACGATTAATTTTTTTTTCTATAAAATGTCGAAACAAACAAGAGTGAAGCATGATACTGTAACATGAATTTTCCTAGTGAGAGTAATCCCGGAATTGTTCAAGCGATTTGAAACAAACCGAAGAACACAACGGTTAAGGAGGAAGAACCATCTTTGATCGCACAATAAGAGGAGGAAATGGCTTGAATCAGGTGCTTTTCTATCAACCCAATCCTCTAAACTAGGTTTAAATGACATGCAATCGCTCAAAAATTGGGAATTTTGAAATCAATTTTTTATGTGTTTACCAGAATCGGTTTATGTCAATGTATTTGTAATTTGATTGCATATAAAAACGGTTTATGTTCATGCCCACAAACACCGATTATCCTGCTTGTGTTTTCTGGTTTGAGAAATTTAAACCAGAATCGGTCAATGTTAATGTTCACATAGCCCGATTCAGTTACTGTAGGGATAACCGTTTTTCTGTAACTTTTTTTCTTCTTAGAATCGGATTACATGTGTGTCTACAAAAACCGATTGTGTAGCCTCTGATTTCATAACTGCTTAGCCTATAATTGGATTACATGAGTACTTATAAAAACCGATTGCTGATGTGGTATGTTAGGAATCAGACTTTATATGTGTATCGAGTAAACCGATTCCTGTAAGAAAAAATGCCAAATTTTTCTGTATCTTTTTTTTTTTGTTAGAATCGGATTACATGCGCACTTAAATAAACCGATTGTTGATGTGTTATGTTAGGAATAGGACTTTATGTTTGTATCGGGTAAACCGATTGTATACCTTGAATTCAAAAATATACATTGAATTACATTGTTGTTTTTCGCTTATCTTCGTATGCTCTAGGGGCAACAAGGGAAAGCAACAAAGACAAGCCGAGAAGAAATATAAGAAGAAACATGACCTTGCTTCTTCTCAGAGTTTGGGACCTCATCGAAAAGACAGTAAAAATTTAGCCGCTTCTCACCGAAAGGGATCGGGGATTAAACCCAAAGCCAAAGGGATCTGCATCAATGAACCACCACTTCAAGCGGAGAAACCAACATAAGAAAAATCTGATTCTGCTATACCTACTGAAGAAGAAGATGGTGATAGAGAAGTTGTTAAAGAAGAAAGTGGTGATGAGGAAGTTAATGAAGAAGAAAGTGACAAGGAAGTTGGTGAAGAAGAAACTGAGAAGGAAGTTGATGAAGAAGAAAGTGAAAAGGAAGTTAGTGAAGAAGAAAGTGAGAAGGAAGTTGATGAAGAAGAAGTTCAAGAACATGTGCAAGAACAAGTCCAAGGAGGAGAAGTTCAAGAACAAGGTAAGAAAGATGGTCCGAAGAAGAAGAAAGGGGACCACATGCCCGACCCGCTAAAGATGTTTCCTCGCGGCCCTAATGATCCCGTTTACAAGTTACTCGGTGATAAAGGAAAATTGTTATGGGGGTACAAAGAGAGTTGGGCCGCTGTCGTCTTCCATACCATAGTAACTACCTTATGCTATGTAAGATGAAACTTATTATTCGTTTAGTGTTTTGATTATTGTCTATTGGATTTGTTTTGTTTTATATGATCACAAGGATGTCGTTCATCGTATGAAGCCAGGAACGTCAGTGAGTATGATGAAGAATTGGCAACTGGAAGTACCAGAAGCAACCATAGGAAAAGTTGAGGAAGTAATCGAGCTAGACAGATCTACGGGGTTGTTGGCGGCGGTCGACAATTTGGTTCTTGGTTACGACAAACCTCTTGTTTCTACCTTCGCTGGGAGATTTTATGGGGAAATAAATACTATCCATCTTACGGTTGACGAAATGACCATAACTCCAAATGATGCGAAGTTGATTACCGGGCTAAGCATAGAAGGTAAAGCTGTGAAGCACAAAGACTACACGCAAGAGCTTGAGTGGGACAAGATTTACGCCTTCACCAAGGATGTGTTCCAATGGGATGAGGAGACGACCAAGGAAGAGATGCTAGTAGGTAAAGCAAAGCAGAGGATATTCCATCTCGCGGTCTTGAGGTACCGCTTCATGGAAACAAAGAATCTTTGTGCACAGGGAAAAGAGGTGACCAAGGAACGTATCTTTGGCACGACCAATGCATTTGGCCTATACTTCCTGGGAGATGTTATCTTCCCCAACGTTTTCGGTGCCCGTGTGAACGCCAACTTTATTCAGCTGTTACAACCATTTGATAATATTCACGAATACTCTTGGGGCTTTGCTATCCTTGCACACTCGTTGAACGAGTTGAGAAAGGCTTCTAGGGCTCAAAGGAACCAAATCGGAGGGAACATGACTCTTTTGCAGGCATGGATATATTTGCACTTCCCAATATTTGCTGAAAGGGCTTTTGTCAACAAGCAATGGGACGGTAGGTGTTATGGAGACAAGTACACCTACATCAGGAATTCAAAGTCCCAAAATATGGAATATCTGAAGTTGAGACGCCAGTTGGACAACTTGACGACGAAAGATGCTGTCTTTGACCCTTAAAAGGAAGTATCAACTAAAGGAAAATGAAAGATGGTTGGGTGCACCGAGCAAGAACATTATTTTTGGCCTTTATTTCACCCAAGAGGATATGTAATGTGCAACCCCACGAAAGTCGCAAGACAATGCGGATACGTACAAAAAATCCCAAAATAGCACAAGAAGTTTAATATCGATAAAAAAAAGCGAGTCATTGTATAATGATATTGAGGTTGTTCACGACCCTTTACCATCATGTGAATACTGAGATGAGAGAAGGTACAACAAACATGATATGGATGGTCATTCAAAAACATGATGAGGTAATTCCGGGTTACATGCCATGGTACCTCAACATTTCGCATACTCGGGTGATACGAGTAGATGAGAGACCCTAGATACAGGACAAAGATACAGCTCTCGAATACCTGGTGCATATTGTTACTCAATTACGGTTTTGTTAATGGTTTTAGCATGATTTGTTGAATGTTTGTTGATTAAAATGTAAACAGAGAAAACGAGTCGGGCATTTGATAGCTCAAGCAAGGCTAGATATTATGGAAGGGGAAAATGTTAAGGCCAATAAAAAGATGATTGATGAATTGAACAGTCTCAAAGATGTAGAAACGGGTGCAAAGTTTAGGGAAGCGGAGGTGGTCGAGCAGACAAAAAAAAAACACATGAAAACCTTCGCAAAAAGGAAGTCTCAGGGTGAATCGAGCAACGCCCAACCGGCTAAACGAGGACGAGGTGGTCGTGGACGTGTTCGTGGTGGGGATGTTGATGGTGATGAAAATGTTGATGAATGAATGGTTTCTTTGTTTTCCAAACTTATGTCTTTAACTATGGATAATTATGAAGTCAAAACTTATGTCTTAAATTTATTGTCGAAATATATTTGGTTATGTTCCCTAGTTTATGAATGACTGAATCTGGTTTGTTTTTAAAATTGTATGTGTTTACCTAAGACGTGATAAAAGAACCAACTACAATATGTGTGTGCAAAAAATGCAGGATTCTGATAGTTTTTTCAGTCAGAATTGATTTACGTTTACCTATATAAAATCCGATTATGACAGTTCTTCAGGGGTACAATTTCAGAATCGGGTTTTGGGGGTGCACAACATAGACTGATTCTTGAAATTTCATTCACCCAGTTTGTAAGTGTTCAGAATCGGTTTATACGGATACTTTTAAAGTCTGATCCTGAAAAAACAAAAAAATCCAGATTTTGATAACATTAAGAATCGGTTAATGTGGGCATCCCATGTAATCCGACTCTTGTAAGGAAAAATAACACTTTTTCTGTATCTTTTTTTGATAAGAATCGGATTACAAGTGCAATATTAAAAACCGATTATTAAAAATCCAATTTTGACAACCTTCATAATCGGTCTATGTGGACATCCCATGTAATCCGATTCTTGCAAGGAAAAGTGTCACTTTTTCTGTATCTTTTATTGTTAAGATTGGATTACAAGTGCAATATTAAAAATCGATTATTGAGAGGCATATTTTATATGATTTTGCAAGGACACAATCGGTCTATGTGGACATTCCTAAAAACCGATTGTGTGAATTAAATTCGAAAAAAAATAGTCGTTGAGTCTTTATCTATATAAGGACAACCTCTTTGAGCCACTCCCTCATCACACACTTAGCCTAGAAAATGGAATGGGATCCAGAATAAGATATGCAACTCGTGAAATCTTTCATCCCTGTCTTCCACAAACGTCCCAACGAACTATATTCTATGTTTTGGAAGAGGGTGAAAGAGTTCTATTATGAGTGCACCACTAATCCAAAAAACCGTAAATTGAGAGACTTAGCTTTTCGATTCCAATACATAAAAAGCTCAATGCGAGAGTATGTTAAAGTAAGAAAAACGGTGAACGACCATCATCCACAAGCTCCTCGTCGTGAAAAAGTGAGTAATCTGATATTTTAATACCTATCTCATCGTTTAGTGTTTGCATACAACATTGAATAATTGATTTAATTACAGGTGGAACGATTCAACGTCCTATGGCAAATTCGTAATGGAGAAAAGAAGTTCATTCACCACAAAGAATATGCGGTGTTGCACCGTCGTGCTCGGAGGTTCATTGACAAACATTTGATGTGTCGCATTCTAGAATTCCCATATTGAATCTTATATATGTGATGCATTATTTTCCTAAACTATATAATGAGTATTTTGTTTATGAAAGTATGGTATAATCGTATTATGTGGATATCCCTAAACACCGATTCCTACAATCGGTTTATGTGAGTATTAACAATTACACTAACATCAACCGATTCTTGGTTGAGTTTTCTAATATTTTTTTTTTTCAAGTGTTGATGATGAATTAACGGTAGTTTCATAGGCCAAATTAACACTAATTAATCAGGGGTAATTTTACCATTAAGTAAAATAGTTGGATAAGGGGTTATCCATTTTACCTCATTTTTTTTTGTCATGTAGTCGTAGGCCCAAAATAATGGTCCTAGGCCCTAAACTAGCCACCAATAAAAGGAATAAAAGATTGAAGCTAACGAGAAAAGGAATTACATCTGCGGGTTTCTCAGGCCAGTTAAGAAGCCATGGTTGATAGGAAGCGAGATGTCCTCCACCTTCATGAACGGTATGATTAACGTTTCATCCCCAAATCCAATGACCCTCAAGTATTAATGGGAACATTATCCAAACCTCGTCGTTGGAGCCGCGAATAATGTTGTTTGACTTATTCCTTTTTGGGATCAAGATTAGATATTAGATACTTATCCTGATCAGGAATACCTGTCCAATTGAAGCGAACGCCCCACTCTTGTCCATCACGCTTCATGAGCCGCGAGTAATAGTTCTTCAAAAAGGAGTTTGCAGAATACTTCACAGGATCATACTCGTTAGCATTCTCGAGAATAGTAGAACAACAAAGACCTCGCGAGCGAGCTACGAATTCATTGAGTAGGCGGATGACGTTACCATATAATTGAAAGACCCCTTGCTGCGGTGATAGGAGGGTCAAAACTTAGTAGAAAAGGGGATTCTCAGAATCATATAGAGGAGCTGGAAATCTAGCCATTAGTTGTCTTAAGTTAATGATAACCCTGTGAGGGGACCAAGCTTCTTCCTGAATCCACCTGTAATCGAGTTCAACATCCTTTGAAGAAGCAGTTGGAATAGAAGGTTTGAACCCTTGTTGACCTAAATCCTTGATGAAGTCAGGAAGAGATTTATGTGCAATAAAAGATTTTGTTAGAGCCATGATAAACTGAAAAAGAAGAAGACCAAACATCATAAACTCAAGCAAGTGAAACAAAGATAAAAATAAAAATAATGATAAAAGTAAAAATTGAAATCTTACCTTGGAGAAAAGAAGTTGAAATACCAGTAACTGTTGCAGATCGTGAATATCAAAGAAACAGAGAGAAGAATATTCTTCAAAGGTTGCATAAGGAGAAGAGATGAAGAAGAAAATAATTAAGATAAAATTATTTCTCTCAGGTCGTATTTATATCACCTGTGACCGGCAAAGGATGTAACAAGTTAAAAAGGGGAAAGAAAGTACAGACGTGTCGGTTACGAGACACACTGGAGACGGTAATGCGAGATTTATGGGGACGTGGCGACGATTACGATTATGAATTTTTTTCTTCCCATCCTAACCTTGTTCGGTTGATAAGAAAAGAGGCAAAATGTGTGGGAAGAAAACCTCGCCACCACGTGGACGAATCCGAGGACTCGATTACCCGTGAGGAGTATTTGTGGCGAGTATTAGCGAAGTATTTAGAAAGCACTTTACCCACTTTTGAGATATTTACTGATTTGACGAAATGATGACACATATACAACACTGACGAGGGAACGATGATTCAGATTAAATGGGTAGTTGAGCATTTATTGAGCGAACAAAGGGGTCAAATCCATCGTCAGAGATCTACAATTTAATTAACGAAGCATGAATAGGCATGATTGGAAGCGAAATTAGTTCTTTATGTGATGAAGCTTGGAAGAGTGACGAATAAAGATGAATTAATGACGAGCAAAAGGTAATTGGTGATGAAGGTGGATTACTGAACAAGAAAACCATTTTGGGTTCACCGGCGAAATCGGAACACAGTGAGCTGTCATACATCATCAATTCATGTATAAAAGGAGGGAAAAAGTGAGGAGTAAGGGTTGAGTTTTTTAGGGTTCTTAGGTATCTTATGTTGGAATTTCCTTAAGTCCACGTGGTTTTAGATCCGTTGTCTTATATTTTTATATCATCATTAATGGAAAAAGGATTTTGTTATTGAGTTTACTTGTTCGTGAACTCTATCTTATCTTGTGTTGCATTGTAGAGATTAGGAATCATCTTTGGGTGTAGTTGTGGGATTTCCTGCAACTATAGGCTCAATCAACTTTACAATTTAGAAATTCTGTAATGGTGGGTTTGAATGTAGAATTTTAAAGGTGGAATTTATGGGTCCTGGGGTTTGGTAGAATTACGTTTCCCTCTGGATGTTTGGTTGTCTGAATCCTTGGAATCACGTTTCCTACAGGATTCAGTTTTCCAGCAAATCCTCCATATGGAGTCGGACCCCTCCCCCCTAAGATTTGCTGGGAAACTTATCAAGGTAATGGACCCACTTATTTTTAACTCTTAATCCCATATATATGCAATACTAAGATTTGAGGGTAATACCAAACGGTATAAAGAGTTTAATACAAGAAAACTCTATAAATCTTAGGAATTTTAATTGAGTTACCAAACACACAAAGAATTTGTAATCCAATGGGATTATAAATTCCTGGAAACGGTGAATTCTGCAAACAAACCCACCACTAAATGCGCTCAAGTTGGTGGCAACCCTAAGATGTCTCTTAAAAACTTATGTCAAATAACCGCAAAAAAATGTTGAAAACATCGTACTGCCAAATAATCGCAAAAATGTTGAAACCATCGTACTGCCAAAAAAACCCGCATTGGCTAAATAAAAACAATACCCGAAGGATGGGTGGGGATGTCATTCCTTCTCATATATCACTACTTCATAAAGAAAATAAAATTAGCTAAAGATATTTCTAATCAAGCTGCACATTCCGGTTTTGAAAAGCTGCTCTGGGAAAGTCTACAGTTCTGCGTATCGGTGACCATGAGTGGGAGCACGATGACCAACTCTTAACCTAAAGAGTCAGCCGTCAGTGGTTTGAAACCAAAACGTGTAGTTTATTGCTTACGAAAGTTCTCCTCTTTGACCCTTTTCAAGTGGGGGTGTGACCTTTGAGATAGCGAGGATGCATTGCCCCTTTTCTGAATGTTCCTGTTTTTCGACCACCAAAACCGCAAAAGTTGATCGCCCTTCCGTTGAGGGGGCAATCGTCTTCACCGTTAAGCAGTACGAGGAGGAAAACACAATAATCAGAGGGGCATATTAGGTATAAAATCTACACATTAGGACGGAATATTTTTACCCGAAAATTCGTCGAAATCATTTTATGTTGTTTGGTTTTTCATCGCTAAATAAACGAAATTCTCTTCCATTTCCTACGATTCTTCCGTGTCTTTTTTCTTTCTCTCCAAGTAAATGCTCCCTTTTCTCTCCCTCTAATCAGTCCTTGCCATTCGTATGTTGTTCCTCCCTTTTCGCCTATTTATTATTACTCTTCAATTCCATCTATTTTTTCTGCATTTCTGTAAATTTTAGATCTATTTTTCAATAACCTATCCCGAAATCAAATCATTCAGGTGGTTGATCATCTCAAAACCTAACCCTAGATTTTCTTTATTCACTGTTCTGTATCAATTTTCAGTTTCTGATGTTGAATACTTGTTCAGTTTTAGTTTGATTTAAGTTTTGATGATTTTATAATTGAAATTCTTATGTCAATGATACAGGAAATAGTTTGAGAAATGGTATTCTTCAAAAGTGTTTCGTTGCTGTCGAAGCTTCGGACTCGTGTTGTAAGTAATATTATTAGAAGATTTGATTTCTCTGTTCATTTTCTCTTGTTGCGTTTTTTTTTTTTTAAACGAACTCTTTTAACTACAGACTCAGCCATCCAGTCTCAACAATTCTGTCCGATGGCTTCAAACCCAGAGTTCTTCCGACCTTGTAAGATCTCTCTCTTTCTCTTTCTCTCCCTCTCCCTCTCCATATGTATATATGTATTGTTCCAGAAGGATGGTTAGATGACTAGATTCTGCTTTGTTCTTGTAGGATCTTCATTCTCAATTGAAGGAGTTGATTCCAGAACAACAGGTTTCGAAAAAAATTTCTTTAAACCATACTCTTTGTCAATTATTTATGTTGACGATTTCTTCTATTAGTTCTGATTTCTGTTTTTTTTCTTTCTATTATTGGTTGTGTTTGTGAAATGATAAAATGTCCATAGCCTTGTTATTAGAGCTGGTTTTACATTTTGATGTGGAAAATATTTGTTTTTCATGATAGCTGTTTGAAATGTTATGTTGCTCTATGTCAAGTTCAAGTGTATAGAAACATAATTTAGACATTAAAAAACTGTGAATGTTTAGAAGTTAGAAAATATTAACAAAAGCAAAAAATACTATGTAGTTTTTTATTCTGAGCCAGTATTATTCTCTTTCAGGAGCGCCTGAAGAAAATAAAGTCAGATTACGGAAAAGTTCAACTCGGGAACATTACTGCTGATATGGTAAATTTTATAGATACTTACATTTTTGAGTACTTGGTTTACAATGCTGATAATAACTTCTAAGGAGGAAATCATGTTTACCCCTTACCGATGCTTATGTTTTCTGTTCTTCCAAATTCCAGAATGCATCCTTTAGAATAAACTATAATCAGTTGTAAGTAATTATTCTACTTAAAGAATTTGCCTGAATTGTGAATTGCAATTTTGAAGGTAATTGGTGGAATGAGAGGAATGACAGGATTGCTGTGGGAAACCTCTTTACTCGATCCTGATGAGGTATATTATGTAATATAATCGGTTATTGTGATGCTAGTGTTTAGGTATTTGTGTTCTTTGTTTCGAGGTAGATTATTCCATTTGGACGTTGCCTTGTTGATTTGCAACTGTTTTTGGTTTACTGCTTCACAGGGAATTCGTTTTAGGGGACTTTCAATCCCAGAATGTCAGAAGGTATTACCCGCTGTACTGCCTGGTGGAGAACCATTGCCTGAGAGCCTCCTGTGGCTTCTTTTAACTGGGAAGGTAATATTTGCTTCTGATACAGACGTCCAATTCTTTTACCTGCATGACTGCATGTACATTAAGATCAGATTATCTGCATAGGTTTCTTAATCGTTTGTTCATTAGCATTATCATCTAAATTTTTGATTGCATACAAGGCTTCTGTTAGGTTCAGAATAATAAGCAGATTCTTTAATGGATCATAGGTACCAAGCAAAGAGCAAGTAGATGCATTATCGAAGGAATTGCGAAGCCGTGCTACTGTTCCAGGTTTGATTGCATATCTCTTTGTTTTAGTTGCTTCTTTTTTTTTGAAGAATTTTAAAATTGCTTAATTTGAGTTCCTTATTATGTGATTCATATCATGGCAGATGCTTAGGCATATGCTCATTTTGAGAGTTGTTTCTTGGTTTTCAAACCTGCATTTTTTTTTTCTTAATATATTTTTAAAGATATATCCAACCATCATGGGTGTACTTCTTGGACCTAGGTTGGCTTGCTCTATGCGACTGATGCAATAGTTACAGATTACCTATTCGTATATTTAATCTGTAATTTAATTTCATCATTTTAAAGCTGGTGTATGAAGCTTTATTTTTAGAACTGCACCTCATGCATGCTGATACTGATAGTATGTTGTTGTAAGCTAGTTAACAGCTTGTTTGAGAAAATTAAATGAGGAAAGTAGAGTTAATTCCTTTACTACAAGTTATACCAGTTTAAGGAAATCCGTGTGGTGAGAAAATTCTTTTGTCATCTTATGTACACCCGACAGTTAACATTTAGGTAACTTATCCAAAATAAACTTTATCTAGAAATCTGCTCTAATTGATGATATTCTATTGTTTTTCAGATTACGTTTACAATGCCATCGATGCACTTCCTGTTGCAGCTCATCCAATGACTCAATTTACAACAGGAGTTATGGCACTTCAGGTACAGTTTTTTATTGTCATACCAATCCATCTCTGCTTAGTTGCATTATATTTTCAGCACCAGTTAATGTCTGTGTTCATTCATTAGCACCGTGTTGGAAATTTTTTAGTTGTCGCTCATCTACTGTCCTTGCAGGACACTTAACAAATCCTGTTCTCTGTATATGTATGGCGTAATATTAGCTGAATCGCAAGATGTGGTTATATAATTCACTTACAAGCAAAAAACACCCTCGTGTGGAAATTTTTGAATCTGCCTGTTCCTTGCTTGATCAAGATGAACCTTTCAAATTCTTCAAGAATATGATTCACACATGACAAATTATCTCTTTGTTCTGTTATGTTGTAATTTCGGTATTTCAAATAATATGCAACATGTATGTCGAGCTGTAAATAGTATTTGGAAACTGAATAGCTAGGATTTCTGGAGAGACTATAACGCACATGCAACTTCTCTCATCCATTAGGCTAGTGGATTGGTAAGTGAGTGCATATGCAATATCACTCAAAATGATGTGTTTGTTTATTTGCTATGATGGTTTTGTTTATTTGCTAAAACCACGGTCCTGAATTTCCTGATAAATGCCCAGGTGTTGTAATTAGCAAGCAATTTCATAATTTATGTGTAGTGGCGAGTATTAACTAGTAGTCACCACAGCTGCTAACATGGATCAATTTTATACACATTTATATCCCATATTGGGAAATATAGTCAAGTGAGTAAGCAGTAATCTCTATCTGTGTGCTGCGTTTTCAGGTCAAGAGTGAATTTCAGAAGGCATATGAGAAGGGTATATCAAAAGCAAAGTATGTTTCCGATATAATGGTCATATTTTCCTGGCTTTCCTTTGTCAGGATGCAGAATTTCTAACTTTCTAACATATGATATATTGTTTTTAGGTACTGGGAACCCACCTATGAGGACTCCTTAAACTTGATTGCTCAACTTCCAGTTGTAGCTGCTTATATTTATCGAAGGTAGCTAATAATATCCATACCTCATATTTACTTTAGTTGCAGGTCAAGTTTTCTTCCAGTGCTGCATTCTGTACTTACTATATGATGGGTTAATGCTGGCATGGAGCTACCCATCCACCCCTTTTCCTAATGGAGCTGCCTCTAGTTTTCACTCCTTAGGGTGCATATGTTTGTGCTGAAATCTGTAATTCTGTATCCTATCTGTTCACATGACAAACCTTAGTATGTAATAAGAAAGGTAGATTGTAGATATCTAGGCAACATGACAAATGAATCTCCTCCATATATGTATATATATTAAGATTCATCTTTGGGGTTACAGTACCTCGTCTATCGTTTCAGTGTACCTTAGCTACCTTTGTAAATTTCTGTTTTGAAAATTTTAAACGATTTCACATGTTTTTCAGCAATTAGATATACTGGTATTTTCAGCAAGATTTGTTTGATTGATTTCTTTTCCGTCACTGTAGGATTTATAAGGAGGGAAAAGTCATACCTGCAGATGCTTCTCTGGACTATGGTGCAAACTTTTCTCACATGCTTGGATTTGATGATCCTAAAATGCTAGAGCTGATGAGACTATATGTAACCATCCATAGGTGGGTATAGGTCATTTCAGTGTATCAAGTAACTAATATCAGTACAGCATATCTTTTCTTCTCTTTGAAAATATTGGGGGCACGCTAAACTGAACAGCTTAATTCTGTCAAATGTTTATTAAATTTGCATGCTACTGGTTTCTTACAGTGATCATGAAGGTGGAAATGTCAGTGCTCATACAGCTCATCTTGTAAGTGGTCTTACCTTTAGAATCTGCTAACTCAGTATGGACATCTATTTGTGTTTCTCATATTCTTAAACTGATTATCGTTCAATTCATGTCTTCGGACCTCCATGATAATAGTTTAACACCGAAAATTCTGCTTGTAATGGTGTTCTCCGTCTCATTCCATCATATATGCAATGTGTATTGCTGGACCACGCTTGCTTATGTTTCTAGACTCAGAAGTGTACACCTTCTCCACTGAATTCTAACATTATTATGTACATTTCTATATGCAATCCACAGGTTGCCAGTGCCCTTTCAGATCCTTATCTTTCCTTTGCTGCAGCCTTAAATGGGTTAGCTGGTCCTCTTCATGGCTTGGCTAACCAGGTATTCCACTTTCATTCATTCTTTTTTGACTTCCAAATCTGTCGAATTGTAGAAGTTTTACAGATTATGCGTCGACTGTTAGACACAACACCTGCAATAGTAGTAGCACTTAGGGTGATAGGATTCTTGGATCACTAAGTTTTTTTCCTAAAAAGTTGAACATTTAAGCATAGATAGACCTGTGAGCCTCAACACCCGAGTTACATTAGAAAATGCTGCGGTCTAGAATCTTTATGTTTCTAGAAAATGGGATTTCATTGGGATGTTTCATTAAATGTGAAGGATGAAGGTTAAATCATTATTTGGTTGAGCTGTGTAAGTGTTAATTTTATATGGAAATGCTCAAGATCCTGAGGTTTCTCATCCATTTCTTATTGAGATAAATGTTCTTCTGATTTATATGATCATTTTGTTGTTTATGTTACTTAATCCTCAGATATGAACTTTGAATTTGTTTCTTCCAGTTTGATGATTCTTATATTTCCGTTCATACAGGAGGTTTTGTTATGGATCAAATCTGTGGTTAGCGAGTGCGGAGAGAATGTATCCAAGGATCAGTTGAAGGACTATATATGGAAAACTCTGAACAGTGGCAAGGTATGGTTTCATTACTTTGTACAGCTACTGTACTTGATGCATCAAGGTCAGTCTATCCAGTGAAGTAGTGTTCCTTTTAATTAAAAAGTGGACATGCAAACTGTTGTTTTCTTACATCAACTCCTTCACATTTCCAAAATGTTATTTCTAACTTAAAGTCTATTATTATTATTAAGTTAACAGCAGATATTTCACTGGCCCTACTGACCTCCAATTCTTATTTGGGTTAATGACAAACGTTTATTTGGTACAGGAGTCATTGGGTGTTTTTTTACGTTTATGTTGTCGGTAATAGATTCTGGTTTTGTTTCTCAATTCTTGTCCACTATGCAGGTTGTTCCTGGATATGGGCACGGGGTATTGCGCAAGACAGATCCAAGATACACATGTCAGAGAGAGTTTGCATTAAAACATTTGCCTGAGGATCCTCTCTTCAAGCTGGTTGGTTTCTTCCCCTGTGGCTTCTTTTCAGCTGTTAGAAGATCCTCTTCCGTTGTATTGCAACTTACAACAAGTATTTTAATTTGCTGCACAGGTTTCGAATCTCTACGAAGTTGTGCCTCCCATTCTTCTTGAGCTAGGAAAGGTAATTTGTTAAAGTTTGAGTTTCTATAGTTAATTAAAGTTATGCTTGAATTATTGGACGAATTTCTGTTCTTAATATTACGTTGAATCACTTGTTGACTTTTCTTTGAATTACAAAAAGAGATGTTGATAGTTTAGGACCAGATGAACTTAGATTTTTCCAAATATTTGCTTTTAAAAAACGGGCCAATTATTAAGTTCAAATCTTGTTCCTAGGATTAATTATTCGTGTGGGGTAATGTTTGACCGATGTACTGCTCAACCTTAGAACTGACTATTTTTTATTTTTGGTAATGGTTGTAGGTTAAGAATCCCTGGCCCAATGTCGATGCTCACAGCGGAGTGTTACTGAACTATTTTGGCTTAACCGAAGCAAGGTGACATCTCTATCCTCTCTTTCTGTCCCTGGACATGCAAGGACATTAATCAACTTAGTCCCATATACTTGCCTTACATTTTTCTTTAATTTGGGTGTATTGGATTTTTTACTTCCAAATCACTTGAGTGAACTGAATTCCTTCCTGGGCGATCTTTGATGTGAGAGATAAGTTGCTGGTTTTAGCTTTGCACTATAGTGGATAGTAATTATCTTTTGCCTCCTGTTAAATGTTGTATTGTGCAGATATTACACCGTTCTTTTCGGGGTCTCTAGAAGCATTGGAATTTGTTCTCAGGTTCTTTTGCTCTCCTACATGTTAATATTTTACCTTTTTGTTATACTATCAGCAAAACATCCATCTCTGAAATTATATTTGTCTTGCACAGCTTATATGGGACCGTGCCCTCGGCTTACCCCTGGAAAGGCCAAAAAGTGTCACCATGGAGTGGCTTGAGAACCACTGCAAGAAGGTAGCAGCTTGATGCTGAAAATCTCGGATCGTTTGAAGCTATACTTTGTTTATACCAATTTCCTCGGTAATAATGGGCCATGATGGTCTGGCTGGCATATAGTAGAGAGGCTTTTTGTTGTTTGGTATAGCCAAACAGGTAGATCTCAACTTTTAAATGTTTTTGAGATAAATTCTCTAAAGTGTCTTTCACACCCATAATGTACTGTGATTTGAAACTGATAACAAATCGACTTACATTCAGTAGCATATCTACCATGTCGTTGTGATCTTTATGACATAAATTTATAGCGTAAAAGGAGGGGGTGCCCATTGTGTTCTCTGTCATAAAAATGAAGTAGGCTAAAAGGATATGGGACCTGTTTCTTATTTTGAAGTTCAAATGTTGAGATTTATGAATACAACTACATGAAAATGATACTTGTACTTTCCTGTCTCCAAAATGAGCTGATTTGGTTTGTTTTTTCCAAAAAAACGTGGAAGATAAGGTCATATGGATCTAAATAGGCTTCCTACATGCCCCTGAATGACAACCTACAACGTCAAATCTTAAACGTCCATGATCATCAATTACTACGACTACAGTGAGATAGCAACCAACTTGACTTGTTCTAACTTCAGTCCAGTCACTCTTTGTTTAGGGCAACTCTCAGTATCTCATATAGAAAATTGTATGCCTAGAATTCCATGTCATCTGGGTAATTTCATTGGCAGGGAGCCGACTCTTATGTTAGGACTGGTTACAGGAGCATGAAAGATTGCTCTGCATTGGGCTTTGAAGCCACACCTCAATTCGCTTCTTCCTGTCAGAGTGTCAGTGACTGCAAGAGCATTATTATTAGCTTATTGTGTTCATCTAATCTGTTAGCTGTTAGCTTGTAGAGCCCTAGACTCTCTTGAGTTTTGAAAGAACATTTTGGTAGAGTGGCAAATCTTTTTGTGTAAACATATAGTCAGGAAATCCATCATGTTTGCGGATATACCGCTTTTGGATGCTACTGTATGCAAAAAAAAACTACCACAGCCCTCTGCAGTTTCCTTTTCAGTTGATAGATCTTTTTCAGAAAAAAGAAAGAAAAAAGATTTCTAGAACATCTTTTCCAGACATGTATGTATATGGTATTTAACGACAATATTCTAGCTGCAGAGACGGGCAGAGACGTAATAATGGTATTGAGATCTGTAGGAGAGATGTACAGACACTGCAGGATGATGTATTTATATGGTATTTCCATATTCGGACCACATGTACATAAATGGTCATCAGGTATACTACGAAGATAGACAGAAAAGGTTTTCAGGTCTTCAGCTGACACGTTAACAACGGTATTCAGATGCACAAAGACTTAAAGTCCCTTCTTAAACATATTTTCGCCCTAAACTGAAATGGTAGCTCAAATTTTTGAAGTGGCAAAGACATTACGTTCATAAAGAATTATGATTACTAGCTGGCTCCGTTAATCATTTTCAGGCACATGTATATGCATGGCAATTGACTAAGTATATGTCTAGCAGCTGCAATGACAAACCTAGGCGGATAAAAGGTATGAAAGCGGTACTCAGATCTGTGAGTGACGCGTACGAAACGACATGAAGATACATCTAAAGACATTTAGATCTTCAGTACATATGTACATAAATGGAATTCAGATATACGGAGAGGAACAAGTATTATTTTTGCTAACGGTATTGGGATAACTGACTTGCTGACAGATCTTTGGCGAACACGTTAATAACGCGGTGTTCAGATGTACAAAGGCAGTACCTTCCTAAACGGTAATTTGATGTTTGTCGTATAATAAGGGTGGCTTAGATTTTCTCTGAAGAACCTATGAGCATCATGAAGGGGCATTCAGACCTTTGACAGGCATAATCATAAACTTTAGTAGGATTTACAAAGACACTATGTTCATAAACGATGATTCAAATGCATGGAGAAATTTGACTGCTAAGTTTAGTAGCATCTCAACTAACCATTTAGATGCAAAAGTTCAAATATGCTAATTCAAAATGCCGCTATCTGGACTACCAGTTGTTTAGTAGCATCTCAACTGAACATTTAGGTGCAAAGTTCAAACGTGCCAATTCAAAATGCTGCTATCAGGACTACCTCTTAATTCAAGTCTTTTCCTTGGAAAAAAATAGTACTGCAATACTATAAATTTTGGACTCCTAACAAATCTTATTCCTCAAAACATCAACAGACCGGATTATTACTGGAAACTCAAAGTTCTTAAGCTGCATGCACATAAAACCGGACTCTATCCTACCACACATTCCATTGTCATAGCGGAAAATATAACTCGACATTTATTTCTCCATATATGTATATATAGTAGTTCTTTCCTTCTTAAGGCTCACTGTGACGATCCATGCACAACATAATTCTGGTCGGTCACTTCACTTGAACAGTCATCAACATCCCTACCCACATTATCATACATTACCTCTGCATCATCGAGTAATAATGAAGCGCCCGACGGTTCATAGTAATATCTTGGCGGTGCAGGCGTTTGCAGTCCTGTAAACCCATACCCACGTTTACTCCTTGCCAAATGCACTGGGTTATGTTCTGGTTTATAGACACTGCGATGAAGTTTTGACCTGGATTCAGTACTACTCAAACCTCGTGCATGATTTGTTGCAAATCTAGGTGCAGCAGAAACTTCGAAAACACGGGCAAAACTGATCTTCTTACTCTTCAAACTCGAACTACTTTGTTTGTTGGATTTCATGGTAATGGTGATATTAAAATGACAAGAACAAGAAAACCAGAAACTAAAGGGATCAAGGGAGAGAGACGGAGAAACAGACAGGTTGTATTAGAAGTTGAAGTTAAGGTGGTAATAACTCTTTGGACTGAACTAATTAGAGTATAATTTTTACGTGGTTGAAGAAGGGAGATTAGGTGAGACTGGTACGTAAATCTACTTGGTAATAAGTGGTGTAGAAACAGACGTGAATCAAAATGAAGTAAAGCTGGTAATGAATGGACAAGTGTGAAAATTACATCGTGATTCTGGATGTACATTGGTGGTGGAACTAATTTAATTATGAACGAAAAAGTCGCCTTTCTGTCCACTCTTTCTTAGTATACTTGGGTACCTCCGTCCGTATATGCACGATCTTCCATGTGGCGTAAAAGATTTTTGGCCCTGTGCTCGGGATTCGCATCCCTTGTGGAGCTTACTCACTTTAAAACTTGATTTCTGGTTTAGGCTGTCATCTCTATCGTAAACCATGAACTTCCCTAGCTGGTATCAAACCAATGCCAATGCTAGAGGTTAATCCTCTCCTCTGCTGTAAAGTTTCTATCCTCCATCAACCAAAAGTGTAGTGTAAAAATATAGTAACTAACATACCTTTGGGAACCATCAAACATAATAGTCAAAAAATGGTGCAGCCCAGGCTCGAACTAGACTACACCATAGCACCAGTGCATAACCCCTCCCCCAAAAAAAAATAATATTTAAATCATCAATGGTTCTATGTGCAATTTAGAATAGGGACTCCAAATTTTTGGTTTTTAGGGCTCACAAAATGACAAAATAGAGAGTCATGAAATAGTAATCAACAAAAACCCCTTAACCTATTAATTTTGTTAATGGTAATATCCTCCGTTAGTTAGTGCTAATAATTAGATTAAGTTAGACCAATTTATAGTTAGGATTTGAAAATCAAAATCAAATATTTATTTTTATAATTTAACATACGGTTGGGAGTCTCCAATTCTCCCAACCGTAACTACCATATACGGTGTGGACTCCCAACCGTAAAAAAACAAAGGTTAAAATACGGTTTTATATTTTCCCAACCGTAGAAAAACCCAGGTTCAAATACGGTTGGGAGTTCATATTTTCCCAACCGTAACAAACCAATATTTCCCAACCGTACGTAATTCTGAAACTATTTCAAAATCCCTAATTTGATCAAATCCAATCTATTTATGCGATCAAAAGCAACAAAAAAGGGTGGGTTCTCGATTCTTACCTAATTGAAGTAATTACTTGCGGAGAATCGATGATTAATCGTCATTGAAGAAGAACAAAAAAAAAAAAAAAAACGATGAAGAAAAATAGGAGAAGAAGAGGCAATATTGATTAGGTTTAGGTTTAGTTTTTGGCTTTATGTAAATTATTTAAGGGTAATAAGGTGGTAAGAAATATAATTAAAGAATATTTTTGTATTTTTGTTATGGGTGAAATATCCCCTTATCCATATTTGGGGCAATTGAATCTATATGAGCCCTCAAAACCAAAAACTTGGAGGCTCTATAATACGCTTCTTTAGTTTTCATTGTACAGAAATATCCTTTTTGCTAAAAAATGAAAAGAATAAGATTTTGTAAATTTAAGGCTAGAAGTTTGCCCGAATGATACTAAATTTTAAAGGACTGAAATCGTCAACGCTATAAAATATGAAGGGAGAAAATTTAATAGATGAACAAAATCCACGATGATGCAACTTTGGAAAGCATTCAGTTATAGTCATTTTTGTTCACCAACATTGACACACCCCTAATCAACGCTGATTTTTTTTCTTAAGAGTGTAACCCGATAACACTGTGGTGTAATGAATCTGGTTTCACACACTTGTGCTTTAGCCTCATACACTTGCTTGGTTTAAGTGCGTTCCAACAATCTCATTGATTGACAAAGTAATTCTTTCTTTTTTGCTCTTTATCTTTTAATGCATCACATGTTGCATTAGAGGATTCTCCATACAACTTACTCAGAAGACCAATACTACTATGCACACAAATGATGTAATGCAACAACTCATTTTTATTGCATCATGGAATATTAGATAACTTATCAACATATGGACTACACTGGCCATAAAGCCTTCCAAAACCTTCGTATTACATTTGACCTATCTTATCAGATCAATAATTGTATGCATAATCCTTGGACAACCATGTGTCTAAAGGAATTTCATAACCAGCTAAAAGTGCATTCTAACAGCTCTGGATTTTCCAACTTGAGCCAATGCTGCTATACATGTCTTCTTCTTTTTTTACTATCAAATCATGTTATCCTAGTATGGATAGAGAATAATCATTTCGCAATCAATCTTCATCTCAATATTAATTTGGCTGAAGTCTTGGCCATATAAAATAGGGTTTCTTTTTTGGCATGTGTTCCAAAAGAGGCTTAATATCGTATGGGAAATGTAAATTGATCGTAGATGGGTGCTTTCTTCGAAATAAAGATGATGATAGTAGAGCATCTCATGTTTAACTCACCTTTTCTTTGAAAATATGGAAACATTTTAAAGGATCCAATGGGCTTTATTGGCCCAAACCAAATCGTACCGAAACCATTATCAAGCGATCGAGTACTAGATTACTACACCCAAGAGGAAAAAAGTCTTTGGCCTATCATTCCAGTCTCAATTTGTTGGTCAATCTGGAAAAATATGAACAACATCATCTTTAAGAATGGGACTACAGAGTGCAGACACTAGAAGGGTTATTCAACAAATATATCTTTGGAGAAGGAACTTAATCGAAGTAATAGACGTAAGTTTGTACTTTGTAATGAGAAACTCTGACAACTTCTTCGTAATTTGACTTTATTGACTTTCTAAATATTAGATTTTTGGAATTGTCGATTGCAGGTCTGCGGTTAGAGTATTATAGTTGGGTACATCATCTCGTTGAGTTTTTTTTGTTGCTTACTTCTAGTAGGTCATCATTATATTTATTAAGTATTCAGATTAAGTAGGAAAGAAAAATTGGTCGTTCTTGAAACCATTTAGGTGATCGTAATACTATTACCAGTTATTGTGAATGTAAGAAATGAAATTATTAAACCTACTGGTTACAGACTCAATTAGATCTGATTTTGGAAGGGTCAGAAATGACATCAAGGACGGGTTAAGCCGAGTCATACTACTACAAATTCAACTATTACATAGTGTGGTCAGATTTGACAAAAACCGATCGATGTGCATCCCTCGCCTTAGCTTATATCCAGGGATTGGGTTGTTTTTCCCTATAACTTGGAAATTAGTGTCGTAGGTTGGTACAATAAGACAATCAAAAGCTTCAGTAACTATTATACGTGTCATAATGGAAAAAACTAATGGACTTAGATAATTTCAACGAGCTCACAAGGTGTAATGCCTTTTATACTTCACTGGATTTTCTGACCAACACTATTTATTTATTATGATAACTCAAACCAAGTCGTGAATAAGTCGAGGTTCACTCTTTTTATATCAGGTTTGACTGGCTATCATGCTTAATATGTCTAGTTCTATTGGAATTATTCTGCTCATAAACCCAATTGAACACATGCATTTCTTGTAAGATGTTGAAAATAATAAATATTTTGGATTTTTTCGATATACGTTAATGATTAAATAAGCATTTATATATGTGCCGCGATCTGAAATACACTAGCTGACTTAAATATTTTTTTGACACTTATTCACATTTAGTACGTATAATGTATTATACTTTTATTTTTGTTTTGTAATTTTTGCATGGGATAATGATATTTTTATTTTGTCATAATATGTTTTTAGTTATATCATGTACCACATATGTCTAGTGAAAGATTAAGAGTACATTCCTAATCATTTGTTTTTCTCTTGTCGCGAGCTGGTCGCAGTTATATCATCTACCACGTGTTCAACAGAAAATCTAACGGTAAAATTGTAATATTTTGTTTATCTTAATTGATACCCCAATCTTTCATTAATGGTGGAAACATACGTTTTAACGGTTTTCATGTATAAAAGAAGATAACTACACCCATTCATACGTTTACATGTTGGTATTTTCTTAAAAATATATTTTCTACCCCTCCAGAACCAAGCGTTCCAACCACAATCATCATATCACAAGAGCATTGTATCAATATACTCTAATTATCTATCTTCAGCTTCCATTTTTTAAAAATTGTATATACTAAATTATTCAGTAATTCATTCATCTTCATTATTGATCCAAAAATCAATCAAAAAAATGACAAAATTTCTTGATTAAATAAAGATGATAGAAAACTTTTTTAAAATCGTAATAAAGGAAAGCTTGCTATCGTAATCATTCATTCTTATGGGTTCTTTTATCATAAGAACCTGGATCATATATTTTTTGATTTAATTGTTTGTAGTTTATTGAGATATGCGAGAGAAATCATGTACAATTTAACAAACAAGTGTTGATTCAAGACCATCCAAAAACTATTTGTAGGATCTTTAATCATGAAAAATGGCGGATCCAGCATGAGGCATGGGCGGGCGACTGACCACCCAACCTAGATGGCTCACAGGCCTAATATTTTGGGAGAAAACGGGATCCATCCCAAGCCCATTTATGCTTAATTTCCCATCCTTATCAAGAGTTAGTCTAATTATAGAAATATTTCTAGCTCCCGCTGATCATGAAACACATGATTGATAGTCTATGTTTTGTCAATTATCAGCATTCATCAATCAAATTACAATGAACCTAAATTATGAATTAGTATCACATCGTAAAGATATATAATTTATTAAGGGAATGCGTTATGGCCACTATTAATGAAAGCAATTTTTGAGAAAGAGCTTTGGTAAGTACTTATTCGTTTTCTTTTCCAATTTGGTCAACACAAAATGATTAGGTTAACATGGGTATAACTAGTTTTTATGTGTGTATATACATGAACAACATATACATGCATGATGTTGTATTTTCAATTGACTTTCTTAGTCATTATATTAATAATGAAACTAAACAACATTTTTTCAATGCAATATTTTAAGACAATGTCTAAATACAGTCCTTATTTTTCCTAAATTCAATTGAGATTATGCTTTTCAGTGGAAATGCCTTCATACCACCATCATTTATCCTGGATACCATCAAAGTTATGAAAATACAAGAATATATATGAATATCAGATTCAAAATGAGAGGTTAAATTCATCTCATCCATATTTTTTTGATAACTTTATTTATTTTTAACCAGATTTGGCAGTATAAATTGTGTTCGAGCATTGCTTAGTTGAACCCACCTAGCGTTGGTATGCCAAGTTTGGTTGTCAAATTTAGTTCCAAAAGTCAGAATTGCTTGATTTGATTACTAAAGCTTAATTTGCTATGTTAGACTATGAACATAATAATATTGAGTCTTGCTCTGGTTACTCACGAAGACCTGAAGACGTATCGGCAACAACAAAGACATCATCAATTAGTTCGAGGTTAGTAATTACATACTTGACTTGTTTCATTTCTATCATTTGTTACTTCATATTAATATTTATTGAAACATAATATACAGAGTAATTTAATTTGTTTACAATGACTTTAGTATTTGTGACTTGGTCATTATACTATGATCCAAGTATCAAGGAATGATATACTAGTTGTTTCTATAACTTGAGTATATGGAGTTAAGAAGTATAATTTATCTATGAACTTTATAGTATCGACATAACGCTAATTGGTAACTCGTTATTATTTATTATGTTGAACTTCAGGATAAATACATACCTTGGAATTATGTTTAAGTGCATAGTTTAAGTGATTGGACTTGCGAAACTTGTTTCGTGGTCGAAAAGGTGATTCAAGGATCTATTCTAGGATAAATCCCAAATAAAGATATAATCTGGGACCGATCCAAATGATCTAATTCAGGATCAATCCCTAATCAGGATCTAATCCAGGACTGATCCTAATTATGTCTAGCCGAACTTGGCACTTCCGATATGTCTGCTATTTCCGTAGACATCGAGGTGTACATGAGTTAGATTAGAATGTTTCCATAATATCGACATAACTATTTTAACATGTGCCAAAATATAATATCTTAATGTTCAAATATCTTCCTTTGATACTCAAGGCAAGATCCCGAAACCGATTTTTCAATGTCTTTTAGATATAGAAAATATATGCTTACCATATCCTAAAGTTCTTTATATCTCTAGTTACCATATTAGCAAAGTATATATTTATTGCATGGATGTGTGATAGCTAATATAGTTGTCAACTATAAGCGATATTAGTTTGTTTGTTGGAATACAGTTGGTATTTGTCAAATTCAGAAATAAATACTTATTGCATATCTTAAGGATTTTCGCATTTGGTAATACCTTGTCTTCTACTCAAGCCTTGGTCATAACACTGAAAATAATGGAGCTTGTATTCTTACAAACTCATCCCGTGACACACAACTTAAGGGATTATGTGGGAAGCCAACTTGTTAACAATTAGGAGTAATCTAATTAGGAGAAACGTCTTGTGTTGCCTTTGTTTAAAGTCTTCTTTGAGATGAAGAAACTTTTAGTTGTACTGTTGGTGGGAAACTAAATTATATTATTATTTTAGTTTTTCGGTTAATTGATTTGATTAAGAACTAACATCATAGTTATCTTTGATATATCAAACTTGTTTATTTTATGATCATTCTCTTCTGATATAAGGCTACTCGATCAAGGTTGTTTGAGGATACGACTATTACAGATCTGTAGATTAGAATGTTGATCATTCAATGTTAACATATTCCACTTTGTGCGTGTTAATCAATAGTAGAATCAAGTTGTTTGTAACGGTTACTTTAAAGAATTGAAGACTTATCTTTTTCACGCTTCTGATCTTTGTGATTCTTCTTGCACACTTGATTCTCTAGGATCCGAACAAGTCGTTTATCTTGATAGAATTAAGACTTGTGAAAGTTCGAACAAACTGTCCAATTGCTTATTCTTGTTAAGTTGCTTCAATATAGCTTGTTCACTGAGACAGATTATTTCGATAATCTTTGTCTTGGTTTGTTCTTTGACCAAAGGAGTTTATATTGACTGAATCGGAGACCATTTACTCCACTTTATCTCTGATTTAAAGATTGATTTGGGAGATTGATAAGTGAGTTGGTTAATGAAATATATATAGTCATTTGTTGTTTTGGGTTACGATCTAAGGAGTTGACAGCAGAAGTCTTCACGGCTGGTGAAGAAACTCAGGATAGTGGACTCTGTCTTGGGATTCACGTGCATAGGCCTGATTAGTTGTAAGTGCAGGGATATTGAAGGAACTGAGTAACAAATGAGCGTTCACTTGGTCTTACTATGCGAAGTTGCCATAGTCAATTGTTATAGCGGCTTAATAATAAGAGTATCAAAAACCAGACTAGGTCTCGGGTTTTCTCTTCCATGCAGTTTTCCTCGTTAATAAAATCTTGTGTGTTGTGTGATTGACTTTACTTACGTTTGATATTATTTGTCTTTATAATTAAAGTAAATACACTTGTATCTTAATCCACTTGGTGAGACCCATAGTTCGGTCTCGAACTTTGACTATATACCAAGTTACATCTTGTTGAAGTAATTATTTGGCCATTATTGTTTTGGTAGAATTTCATAAGGTGTGTATGTATAGGTTGATATCAAAAGATTGTGGTGAACTCGGTACCCTCGTCATTTCAAATTGTATTACAAGTTTGAGGTCGAATAAAAAACTAAATAAGAACAACTCAGTTATAATACGTGTTAACACAACAACAAAAAGAATACGGGATTATTATGTGACAATGAAGTGTAACTCGAAAGACCAAATTATAAGTTAATGTTCAACTTTTTTTCAAAAAAAATACCCCACCTTGTTCATCACCCGATGCATCTCTCCTTAATTGACTAAGAATATTCACTTGATTTCTACAAGCCTCTTTATAGAGCTTGAGCCACTGTAAAAACTCAGAAAATGAAATCCAAATCAAGTAACCAAAGTGATGATAATGGAGTTGTGATATTTCATTCCGGATGAACGATTTTTTGGATTTATAATTTTATTTGTTTTTATTCTCAAAAAATAATTTTGTTTGAGAAAAATCTTCATAGGGTATTCTAGTTACAGACAGAGAAAAATGTGATATTTTGCTGCTCGCTTTAGGTTAGGCGCACAAATTTCGACTTTTTCTTTTAGTAAGTAGTATCTAGGTTAAATGAAGGTAGTATTTTAGAATTTCCAGGAGTAGTTAGGATCGTGCTTAGCTATTAATTCATATATATTGTAATAATTATGGTTTCATTTAGCCAAATGAGGGTTGTATCCAGTTGCTATCTATTTTAACCAATTTAGATAACTTTTGAAAGTTGCTTTCGAATGAAATTAACTTGTCATAAATGAAGGCCATCTTTAAAGTGAAAGAACCCTGTCTTATGTTAGCGGACATTTTGTTCACCAAACTTTGTTATTTAAAAAACCTTAAAAGCAATGTAAACAAGGAATTTAAATGGTGGATATTTTATTGTAATAAATTAATTAATTTATAAATATATTTTGTTGCCATTGTTGTACATAATGTTTAGTTTGCTTAATTCATTTAATGAACCACTTGATATTGGCAACATTGTTATTTCCGATAGAAGAAAAAGCAAACAAGAAAATGATAACCATGATGAATTTTGATAGATTTCAAGGAAAGTATTGCATTTCATGGTAACTTGTAAAAAAAAAAAAGGATTAACTTAAACTACGTTTCAAAGATCACGATAAAATGAATATTACATCTACTCAAAATTTCAAAGATTTAAAATATGAACACAAAATTATATATACAACTCTTGATGATGTGAAACCCTTAATACCTTTATTCCATGGATGTCCATTACTTTGATATGTACGGAGGTTTGCCTGGATTTTTTGTTTCTTGAACATTAAATATCAAAATCAACCACGATACTGTTTTCAACATGCTATAAAAATATGAATCACAAAAAGAGTAATGTTAACTAAAAAAAACACTTAAGATTCTTATTAATGGCATAATTTTTAAATACCTCAACTACATGCAAGCAAGATCCTAAGAACAAGTACTTTCAGTACTAGACAATAAACATTAAACACAGACACACAAACAAGATGAGAGACAACAAGAAAGTATGACTCAGATAGATAATAAGACTCACAGTCACTTGGATACAGAGAGTAGGGGAAAAGAGAAAGAGAGAAAAGGAGAAAGAGATAATACTATAGCTTTAAAGTCAAGTCCAAACACTTCTTGGAACTAACATCAACTTCATCATCACCATTTGAATCTTTTTCTCCAACACCTAAAATGTTTTTTCCTTTTATAGGAATAAATTCATACTCAACTGGCTTAACTGGTTGTGCTGGTGGTGGTGTTCCTTGCTGAAGTACTTGTTGATATAAAAGTCTGTGACAACGTTTACAAGGTAACAACCTAACCTCATTAGCAAGGGATTGAAATCCTAATTGCTTTGATCCATAAAGGTACTCATTTCCACCATGTAAATATGAAGCGTGTGGAGTCATGGAAAGTAATTTCCCTGATGCATTATGAATCGAAGCCAAACGAGTCAGCATCCTATTACTCGATGTTGCACGCTTGTTTGCGAGATACTCCCTTCTATCAGCTTCACGTTCTCTTCGATGGGCATTTTGATGGCCACCTAATGCTTGTGAAGTTTCAAATGTTCTTGAACAATAAGGGCAAATATGAGGCAAATCATTCATTTGCATCATGGTTGTTATTTTTTCGTTAGATTTTGGACTAGATCCTGAAGATACTCTAGTATGGTTGTTGTTGGAGATGGATGTGCAATTTGTATAAGTCTGCATGGCTATGATGATGAGTAGAGGAAAGAGATGGTAACGAATGAAATAGAAAATTAAAGAGCAGTGTGGTAGTGTGGGTGTAAGTGTTTAAGTGATAGCGTATTTATAATATTTCAAAAAAGTGTACTTCGTATGTGAAGTGATGTGAAGTGATGTAAAGTGATGTTTAATGAAGATTATATGATATCAAAATTAATTAATCTTGTTAACCTATTTGTAATGTAGGTTATGAATACCTAAGTCCTAACATGCAATTAATCATGACTTATGTTAAGTAATTCTTCATTTTTGAATTCTTGTAAAAAAATAGATACGGAGTAAGTGATACTGATATTTTTACATATCTGAATTCTCATAAAATAAGTGACTAAATAGTTATCAAGTAAATGATGTTCGTAATTTTTCTTCCATATATCTACTATTTCCATCATTAATTGGAATATGAAATACCTTTTTCTTATTAATTACTAAGTAGTTAGACTAATATATATGTCATCATATGTTAGTTTAGTTCTCCCTCCATCCCACCAAAGGTTTGCATCTTAAATTTTTGTCCCTCCAAAGTTGGCATTTATTATTAAACAAAGCCATATCTGTATTACCCTTTAATAGACTATTGTCATTAAATTTTAGTGTAAGAAATGTGTATAATTTGATAGTCATGTTTGTATTCGGTGTAGATATTTTAAAGTGCACTTCAACGGTTTAATTTATAAATATCTGTGACATAGTTTAAATGATATGTCATTTCTAAATTTACTATGATATTCATCAGAATATAATTGAAAAAAACACCTAAAAATATTCCTCTCTCCTCACTACCTTAAGAATTGTGCAAACTTGAAATAGGTTAATTTTGGTAGGATGGAGGGAGTATTGAAAAATTCACGTATGATTCTACTTTTATTTTGTATATAACATTAATCTGGAAGTTTGACCTATTAAATTATTCACCTTAAAGCGAGATTTATTGAGCATTCATCTTAGAATGTTTATATTCAACCCAACAATATGCATCAACCTAGCAAAATAGTTGAAAATAATTTTAATAATTTATGTCATTAAAATGACTAATTGCAAAAGTTACTTTTATTTACCTAATATATAGTGTACCACTGAAAGTACAATCAATAATTTTTTATTTTTTTTAATTACCTAACATATTGCTTTTAAAATTATATTATATGTCCATCATGTTTATTTGGTAAAAATTTAATTGGTTAATGAATATGAATATGAGTATTTATATGCATTTGCTAGTAATCAAGTCCATGTTCATATTAAAGATATAAAATACTATCGAGGAGTGGAAAAAGCTTAATAGTAAGTATCCATCAAAAAATGCTCAATTTGGATAACAAAATAGCCGTAACCTTCTATACACTTTGAAACCAACAAAACGAATACACCATTTTTTTTTTAATTTCATCATATAATATGAGAATTATACCTGCTTTAAACCTCCGTACATATTTTTTATCATAATGTTTGTAGACTTAACTACACTGCATCGTCGAACCGCACACGTTCTATATTGAAAGTATTTAATGTTAATTTTATTATTATAAGTTCTTACATTTTTTAGATATAACTCCGTAACTAATTCCTATGGGTTTTGGTACATTAGCAAACATATGAGTTCGACAAAATACTCATTTTTTTTAGGAGTATCTCTTGTTAAAGAAGAAGACAAACAGATTAAATGGTCGGAGTTGATTCCAGTTTACACCAGCATTCATCCCTTATATATATACAAAAATTGGGCATCTTTTGTGGTTTATTTATTGCTCCTGCTCTTTGATTTACTTGTAATTGATGTTTTTCTTGTACTATTTTGTATTAGGGTTTCGATTTTCTTGTACTTTGATGTTTTTTTATTATTCTTGTAATAGAACATATAATCACTATTTTGATTTGAATGAATTGAAATATGTTGATTTAAAAAAGAAAAGAAAAAAGGAAGCAAATATACGATGAAACAAAATAAGATTGCATAAAATTGTGCTTAACTTGTTGTGCTTTGAACGGGTACACTCCAAATTAACACTTCACGCAAAAAACTATACTTTATTCGTTAAAACATATATATAGGGCATGAAACAAATGCTAATGTCAAAAAACTATACTTTATTTGTTAAAACATATATATAGGGCATGAAACAAATGCTAATGTCAAAAGCAAGGACATGCCTAGCAAGAGTCAAACCTAGCTATAGCTCGTCCCTATATTTCTCCCCGAAAAAAATACTACGGATTTTTTTTGAAATGTAATTTTTAGTTCACGTATTGTTGTACATATGTAATTTTTCGCCCACTTACTTAAACCTTGTTAAAGAAAAAAAGAAAAATTCTACTTCTCAACAAAATTATCTCCCATTTTACTTCCATAAACTCTAAATTTCTTTAATTAATTTTGTTTGTTTTATTCTTAGTTGTCTATCTATCTAGTGCTCTATAAATGGATTAAAATTAGCCACTAACTATGCGCTTCATTCTAAAGAAATCCTCGGCCTTGAAATTCTAGCCCCACCTAAAGAAAAATCTTGGGTCCGTCCTGGTCACAAGTATACTATATCCTTACTCGCTTTTAGAAGTATGTATAACCTTCTTTTAGTTTATCAATTTGAATGTAGTTTCAAGAGACAGTATCTTTCAATTGTTAACATCCGACTTCTAACGCAGTAGCAATTACTATGATCCACTTTACATAAATAACTACTTTTATATAAGAGTTGGATGAAAATCATATACTTAGTTGCATTACACTATTTTTATGACATAAAATGCAAAATTATTCAATTTTTTGACCATTTAGTATCTTTTAACTGTGAAATCTATTTAACGGAGTCCTAACATAGATTAAATTGTTTCCTTTTGTTAACACTAACGAGACACCATTGGCAACTGATGTTCGCTTATGATAGTATTCTATTTTTTCTCTCTCGTTACCTTACTTAAATGCGAATCCAAATACTATGCATGTCTGCCACCTATTTAAAATCAATAAGTACACTTTAAACCAACGATTTGGTCATGAATGTCTGTAGAATGCAGCGCCACATGTACAAAAAATGATATTACAGCCTCACACGTTTAATATGTAAGACAAGCCCATAAAGTCATGGAATCTTACACGTCAGCATAGTGTAAGCAGTGTACACGTGCATTGAATGTGCTGATTTATATCCACGTGCGAGCATTAAAAATTATATCAGAAAAAGTGAACGCATTTAATGTCAAAATTTCTTTGGTTATCACATATTAGCAATTACCAATTGAAGTTGTCCTTAACCGATTTATCACCTTGAATCATAGACCTTTCCAACTCAGTTGGTTGACTTGCACAAATTCAAACTTAGTTCTACATTCATATCGTGCATGTCTTTTCTATTTAAACTAAGTTCATGGAATACGCACAAATATATAATATGTATCATATTAGATGATTTTTTTTCTTCTAGGATTCTTGTTTGCCGAAGTAGATGATATTTTTATATCTCATATCAAACAAATTCCAACAATATTTTTGTATTAGAATAAACAAATATTTAAAATGTTGAATTTATTTTTTTTGACCAAGATAAATGATTGTTTTCAATTTTTATCTACGAAAATGTAATACGATTAAATATACATGTACTCCTAATCTTATTTAGATATTTATGTAACAAAAAATTTATTATGGAGGAAATTCGACTATCATTGGTTCAAATAGCAAATTGGATAACAATTTTGTGATTCAGAGATAATGCAAACGAGGCTAATATGTGTAAGAATTCGTTTTCTTTTTAAAACAAAATAAATGATTTTATCTTCGCAAATGTACTACGACTATAAATATATATATTCTTCACCTTAGTTAGAGATTTGATGTAATGGAAAACTTATCATGGAGAAAATGAAGTATTTTTCGTTTAAACAAAATTTAAATTTAATAACCTTTTGTGATTTAGAGATAATTCTAAACAGGGTTTATACGTGTAAAATTCTTTTTACATATGTTATTTTGGCACAATTTTTTTCTCATAGATTAAATTATAACCAGATATTAATGCATACACTAAGTGTAATTTGTGAAATCTTAGTTATATTTGTCAAGTATAGTACAATATTTTTTTAAATAGAAGACTACAGTATGTGGATTTATGACGTTTTTAAAGTATGATATAGGAAATTTTACCAAATATAAATTTTCATCCGAATTTTAATATAATTAGAGAATCATATCATATTGTTTATTTATTTAATTATAAGATTATGGCAATTATTTTTCCACACAGGTAAACAATATGAATGATTCAAGCAGCACGCGTGCACGATGTGTGATGCCTTAATAGTGGTCTCCCACATGTACATGCTCATAGGATTTGATGTAAGATATGCGTATCTAATAGTCATAGGCAGTCAGCTATTGATGTAATGTTTGAGCTATATTAGAGTTACGAGGAATAATTAACTAATTAATGTTCATCATTATTGAAGCAATTCTAATAGTCACAAGTTTAAGTAAGCCCAGATGCATCGATTTGTATTCTATAAAACTAAAGATTGTAAGACATGAGCCATGCAAATGAAAATAAGCGAAGGCGGTGATTACTCATCTGCATAGAGAGCGAGTAAAATACTTTATTCTTCTCGAAACAATGGTACTTTATATTGTTATATTAAGAGAAAAGTTTTCATGCGGAAAAAGAAGACGCTGACTTAAGAAAATATAAGCAGTGGTGTTGTGCTGTGCAAGTCCCTCGTTGAGCTAATATCACAGAAAATAGTGGTGATGACGTCGTTCTCACTGTTTTAAGCATCCCATGCAAGTATCATCCATCACTTCCGCTCATGAATAATCCCTAGCTAAACGAAAACCAGAGGATGACGACACTGATGTACTTGGTGACAAAATTATCAAATGAAGTCGTGAAGGCGCCTTGAAAGAGGGGGGACAAAGTCACTTTGCACTAGTCAACGGTATTTTTGTTCATCACTAATTGATTAAAGATGGTATCCTCAAAGCATTAGCGTGCAACATTCGCCCGGTTGTTACAAGCCTTCGTAACATTCATATTCTCATGTTATTTAATGGATCAACCGCTTCTTCTGGATGTTCATGATATGATCGATGTAAGGCGCGTCATAAATGTTCGTATCTTGTTGCAGCATTTCTCCACTAGCAATTAGAAAAACTCATTAAACTCAACAATTGATACAACTCAAAATGATCAGGTGTTCAGAAACTTCGGGTTACTGCTCTTCCATGATCTAACATGTTTCTTCTCCATAAATTAAGATCTGATCCAAGAACCTTCATAGCCGATTCTGAACATGGAACCACATTCCTTTGTTATTTATAATGAAATTCAGCAGTCGAATACCTTATTACTTCATTATTACAATTAAGAACCTAAAAAAAAAAATTCGTTAAAGTTACTGTAATATAAGTGCAGGTTGGATGAAAAAATCAAAAGTGAATCAAATTAAAAAAAAAAAAAAAAAAATCGGTGGGTATTCAAGTTTAAGATATACTGTTTTCGAAACTGAAGTTTAATTTTCAGTTAGGACGAAAAATCAAGAGATATACTAAGCCTCAACGAAGAACAACTCTAAAAAATTTGTGAGGTTCTGCAAAGTTTTTACCTCAAGATGATGAAGACGATAAGATAATTACAAATCAGATCTTAGATTTCGAGTTTGAGTTTATGAAAACCCTAAAATGCATTCTACAAATTCAATTTTGAAATCAATCGATTATTAATTAGAGTAAATTATGACGAGTTGATTAAACTTATCTGTTTGATCGACTCTTGTTGGTGAATCCCCGATTTGGTTGTTGATCATGAATTTCTACAACTTTCTACATCGAATAAAAGTTAGTTTTGTATGAGCACTGATAAATCTTCAAGATTGTCGCTGATGGAGCGATGGTTGTTCTGGAAAGAAGGAAGAAGAAGTTGTGTTGTCGAGTGTGTGTGTGTGCGTGGTGGTGGTGGTGGGGTGGGTGGTGGAGGGGGGGGACGCTAATGTAGTTCAAGAATGATGAAGCGGTAAAATTATGGTGGTTGACGCGGAGATCAGAAAAGGTGAGGTAAGATACCGACGGAGGAGATGATGAAAACATCGGAGAACGCACAAAGAAAAGAGAGCTGTGAGAGCCTAGTCCTATCCACAGCCGACCAATTTTGCCGAGAGAGAAAAGAGAGAAAAAAAGCCCACCCCTTTTCCGAATACATTTTGTTTCCAACTTATATAGCGTGTTTGGATGTAATTCTGCTTCACAAAAAGTCGACTTTTCTGCTTCTAGAAATCGTTCTGAAACTCTACACCAAAACTGACTTCTGGATGTGTATCCAAACGCGCTAATAAACTTTCCTTATCTTCTTAGGATACGTGTCTTCCTTATTCTTTATTACAAAACTACCATTTGTTCCTTAATAAGCTAACCTTGACTTCTTGGTCAACAACTTTTTACCCCCACCCCCTCCCCACCCCCCATGACTTTCTTATTCTCTCTATTGGATATTATTTTAGGATCGGACCAAGCCCCTTTTTTGATCGGGTCGAGTCCCTAATCCCCTTGACCGGGTCGAGTCCCTAATCCACAAGAGGATTAGGGATTACAAAACGCCTAGTGACCTTCTGGCCTAAGTAGTGAATTTTCATGTATCAACAATTTCGACAAATTATGTTACATAATAGTGGTAGTAATCTTTGTTGCCTAATATGTCGGGAGGAATCAAATTACTCAAATCACCTTTCCACTTGATATTAATGCAGTGCTCACTGCTTTTGCAACTGGAAAAATGTCTTTGTTTGCTAAAAAGGGATGTAACTAGGTAGGTAGAGAGCTAAGTGTACGTAATTTTAGGCCCTTTCAGTCACCAGTATTATAGATTCTGTTGATTTTGTTGCTTTTTTTTGTTCTGCCTATTTTATAAGGGTTGGTTTATGGTGGTTCCCTTTTTTTGGGCTGTCTTATATAAAAAAAAAATTGCCTTTTTTTTGTGAAGATGCATAATAATGCGGCTTTTGTAAAAAAAAAATCCTATTTGGTTGTTCAATGTAAAAATCGATTAAGTAAATAACTACATTTTAGACAACTCTATATATTCTCTCACTAAAGCTTACTATTAATGCAATTGACAACTCTATTATATTACAATTTAAAATCGAATATCTTATCTTATCGTTTTTTCACATAGTAATGGATTAATTAAAATCCAACGGGCAAATTAAATTCGGAATATATGTTTTAAACCAACAAAACTTTGAAATACTTATGCCAAAAATTTTACAAAAATCAAAAAAAATAATTAAATTTCATACAATTTTTTCACGTTTACGAAGTCGTACATATGTAATATTTCATTTGAATTAGTAACAGAGAGTAACATTTTTTTTGCAAAACCTATAATTCCCTTAGAGACGTTGACCAAATGTATAGACGGAAAAACAAATATCCCTCCCAAGTTCTTAAAATGAGTGAATAACTCCAAATCATTTTCCAAAATAATACAAGATGAGTATTTTTTTTTTAAAGGAATTCCAGAAATTGATAATAAGCACTTTAAATGTTACTATTTCCAACAAAGAAATTATAGTAGTTTTATGTAATCATTACTTAGAACTCCCAATTATGTAAATTTCTGATAAATATTTGCATTTTAAAACTCAAGCTAATTGAGTTTTAACGAGGTGTTGGACACTCGAAAATAATTCCTAACATCTATGTCCATTAATAAGTAATATAATGACAAGCAAATTAATTTTTAAGGAGTAGCTGAACTAAAATTGTTAATTCAAGAATTCTCATGAATATGATGATGCGAATGATTAAGGAATCCATATCATTCAAAAGAACACCCAATTCGACGAGCATATTTTTCACAATATCTTAATAGTCGCCACCCTAAAATAGTTCAATTTTCAAATATCCTAATTAATCCCCCAATCGCCAACTAGAATAAGTTCTTTAGGGGATATTATCCAACTTAACCACATATTTATAAGCACCCCAAATCATATTAATAGCACCGTGTTCCGTGAATCGGGATAAGATTCATACCGTTGGGATGTTAGTTAGGTCGTATGTTACTTCTCGATTGCTTGAGAATATTTCTCTATTAGTCAACGAATCCTTACAACTACAAGTACATTGTTCACACCACCTAGGGAAACCATCCTCGATTTATCATTAATTCAACTAGTGTACCCAACCCGAAATGTGTAACATGAATGATATCAAAACTTATGGCGCCCAGATCATTTTTATCGGCCAAACTTACGAAACAAACTTCTTAAACACATGCCTTTTCATTGCTGCAAGTAAGGTCGAACATTTGGAGTCCAATCGGCCTACCCGACCAGACTCTCCATCTATTTTATGGGTGGGCATCCAATCTGCGCACAAACATATTGGACATAGGTACAATTTTAAAGATCTAACAGTTAGAGGACTTGATGCGAGTGTCAATTTAGAAAACCATTTGAAACCCGGACATAATGGATAGGGATGAGGCTAAAAACGAACCAATCCGGACCATGCTCACCATTAGCTACATAATCTGTGTCACAAATCATGAAAGAATCACAAAGAGCATATGCATCATGGATACTTCAAAAATGGTGACGTATCTGTACCGACGACATTCTAGTTTGGGTACCCGGAGATATATATCGGATACTCCATTTGAAGTTTTTTTTTTAATTATGAAAAGGGTAAAGGATACTTGGGAATGCCAGAGGATACTTCCTATAATTTAGTGCATATATTTCTAAAAACTCATACAATATATTTATATATTCTCAATAATCCGATATAGAAATTTGTATTTTTTATATAATTATATAAAATTTCAGCTCATGTGTTACAAAACTTAACTTTAGGTTCCGTATTAGGCAGCTGTGTCCCTAATGTTTTTCACTTAGGAGCATGGAGCACATATTCTTTAAGTCAATGAAGAGACATAAGATTGAAGCTCAACATGTTGAGGATTAATGTATGTTCAAACTAATCTTTGCCTCCTTTCATGAATAAGTGAAAACTATACAAAAGAAGAAAGTAGTTAGTGAGACATTAGCAGAGTTGCATTTGATCCACTTGTTGGTGTGAGAGAGTTTGAGTTTGCAAATCTTTCACTAGACGAGAATGAACTAATCTTTGATAAAAATTATATTCCCCATCCAAGTTTTATAGGCAGTGTTTTGGATCTGGCTTGTCCAACTAGATAGGAGGAAATCTAATTTTGATATGGCTTTTTCCACACATCTCCTTGTTTGTGAATAGATGTATATCGCTAAAATTTATTTAATGCTTCTAATTTTCATACAAAGATTAAATGGTAAAATGGGTAAGAATATGGATTTTTTTATAAAACTTGTTTTCTTAATCAAGGATGTTTGAAAAATTCACCTATACAACCTAGAAGGAAGAAGTACTAAGAGCCAGAGATGTGCATTTAGTTAGATAGGTTTTATTTTTCTCTTTCTAATGTTCCAAATATCATTTATAAAAGAATTATTTTATTATATTTATTTTACGTGGTTTTTTTCATGAGAATAAATGCGATTGTATTAATTATTTAATGCACACATCCCACCCTATTTTGTGTTTCCATTTTCGACAATCGACGAATCGCCATATCAGTATTGGCGCTTCATAGGGTGGGATGGGTTGGGTATATGTGTACCCAACCCATATCCAAACCGAACATTAGGGGCATGACAATATATTTCAGGATTTTGGGCAAATTTGGGCACAAATTTTATGAACCCGAGTTAGCCTGGACAAGTATGAGTACATATATCTATAACCCGAACAATCCACCAAACCTAAGAATGACCCATTTAATTGTATAAAACTATTCTTATAATTGGTATTATTCCTTCAGAGTAATTTTAGTTATTATCCCTAAACCAATAAAGTAAACATAAATTTAAATTACATGTTGTCGTCAATAACTAATAAGTACGATTATTTTAATATATTAATGTTTCTTAAATTATTTGGAATTTAACATAAAAAAAAACACTAACCTGGGGGACCACTTTTTTCGGGGGGAATAGAGGCGATTTGATTGCAATTTTGGGGGATTAAAGATTTCTCCTGATCAATCCTGTTATCCCCAATCTCTACTTCTTCCTTCCCTTTCCTTCCTGGTCTCCCATTCTCTAGCTTTCAACGGATACCCTATTCATCTATCTGCAGTATCTTTTGATTGCCTATCACGACTTAGGGTTTCTGCCATTCCTAGACTTAGAACTGCTTCATCTAGTCAGATCTCTATCTCCACTGCAGGGTCCGATTCACAAAGTGCTGCACAAGGTGATATCATATGCCCCTTTCGTGGTGTTGATGGTTGTAAAAAGAAGAAATGATACAACAAACCTGGTTTAATCACTCATCTAGGCAACAAGCACTTTGACAAAGTGGGCAAGGACCCATGTCGTGAAAGAATCAGCACAAGTGCTAAAGTTCTGAGCAAATGGGAGGATGTTCTTTCATCATTATGAATGTGGTTGTGCGCTAAGTGCATGCATCTACATGTGTGGAGTAGATCATGTAGATTGCATCAAGGGGGTGTGACGAAAGCACCAGATAATGGTGTTGGAGCTGACTTTCTTATTCATGGCCTCTGTGTTCCAGAGACTAGGGCTTCTGACAGTGTTGATGCTAGCTCTTTAGAATGCCCACTTCCCACGCTTAGCTTAGAACTTTTGGATTCAGTTTTTCAACGACAAATACGTACAATATCCAGCATCCCTGCCAAGTACAAACTGCACTTTGCCAGATACTTCAAAATTGTGTTGCAGAAAGTCACTATGAATCCTGGCGATCTCTCTTCATGGATCCATCTGCTACTTTTTCCAATATGTATCCTCAATACTTACCTTCCCAAGGATGATGCTGAGGAGAAGGCTAATGCTAGGAAGAAGTGTCAAATTGAAGCTATCAATGCAGCATTATCACAGTGGTGTGAGCCAAATGGATGTGTAATGCTAATCAACAGGGTCCTTGAAGAGAATGATGCTTTCCAAAGGCTTATGCTTAAGAAGAAGAAGAAAATTCAAGAGAGCCAGGAAGCCACGAACCTGAGATTATGCCGCAACAAACTGAGGAATGGGTTATATACAACAGAAATTCGTACTCTCACTTCTAGTGGGGTAGCTTCACAAAATGACGGCACCCTCAAGGAACTCAGAAACAAACACCCCTATGCTCCCCTCCCACCCACCCCCCCCCCCACACACAATTCCATCTGAGCCTATTGGGCAGGAGGCATTTGTTGCTTCCAAAGAGCTAGTACTTGGCAGATTGAAGAGCTTCCCGAAAGGAACTTCTTGTGGTCGTTGTTAGAGCACTGCTCGGTCGAACTCGCAAGCGTTGCTATCTCAAGCTTGTTGTCAAGTTTAGTTTCCAAAACTATAAGTTTTGATTTCTATTCTACTTATAGCTAAGTCTCGGACTAGGATAAAAGGTGTAGTTGAGCTCTAGACTACACGACGTTAATCATACAAAGACGAAGAACTACTCAAGGAACTGGTGGAACTTCATCGATTAAAAGGTATGTGGAGACTTGAACTTATCTATCACTCAAAAAGTCTATCTACTCTATCTCCTATCTTGAGACAAAAGTCTTATTACTATATAGATTTCGATTATACACATTTGTTATTTCAAGCCGAGTTTATCTCGCTCTCGAAATATGTGTTGGTAAGCTTTCGCTTTCGCCAAGTTCATCTTTACAAGTGACGAAAGTCATGTTGATTATTTCAATATCTTGAAAATTGCTTTGATGAAAAATAGTGTGTGAATAACCTCTATTTAACATCCTCTAAGAATGTTTCAATGATTGAAATAAAGAGTTTAGAACATGTAACCATCTTTGGATATAAGCATTTAATGTGTTCGTGCATTACTGTATAAGTCCAAAACCGGGAACCAAATGTATGCATACTTGTGTGTGTACTAAATGGTTGATGGAGACTGGGTAAGTATGCGCACCCGTACGCATACTGGCGGAAGTTCACGTCCGTGAATTTCTGCTGAGTTTGGAAATCAAAACCAACTCAATCCGGTTACCTAAGTATGCGTACACTTACGTAAACTGGCGGAAAGTTCACGTCCGTGAATTTCTGCTGAGTTTGGAAATCAAAACAAACTCAAATCCGGTTACTTAAGTACGCATACCCGTACGCATACTTAAGTGTGTTACTTTCTAAAATTGGTTTATTCGTGAACTTAAATTTATATAAACTAAGGAATGCATATTTGCAAACCATGGATATAAAGTTCATGAATCGATTCGAGTGAATCAAAAGCGATTTTGCTTCGATTGTGTCTTGTATACTTCTATGAGATCTAAGCAATTAAACAACTTTTAAACTAGTTCATTTGAGTCATTTGAACTAGTTATGGTGAAGATGAATAAGGCTGATATGAAAGTGCTCATATGGCTAACCATTTGGTTAACTACTGTTGAACCAACGACTTGTACACGTTTAGGTACGGTTACACAAACCTAAATGACGTATATTTCATTCGTGAATAACAAGCTAAGTTTGATCTAACGATTGAAAGATATTAGCTTGAATCTAATCAGGTTTTCATCTAACGGTGAATATTGAATGCTTTGTTACCAAGGTAACTTAGATTGCAAACCCTGATTTGGAGATTATATAAAGGAGAACTCTAGCAACTGGGAAAGTTAATCCCCACACCTCATGTGTGATACTAGTTGTATAAGCTAGAGTCGATTCTCCTTTAACCTTAGGTTTCTACCGATACCCTGTAGGTTAACGACTTGAAGACTTCATTGGGATTGTGAAGCCAGACCCAACTATTTTCTCTGTAGTTGCGTGATCTGATCTTGTTGTTTCTATCGTATTGAGTACAATTGTAAAATTGGCTCGAGATTAATTTCTCCGATAGGCAAGATAGAAAAGTAATCACAAACATCTTCGTCTCATCGTTTGTGATTTCACAATATCTTGTTTTGCTAGTCGATTAAGATTATTGTGAGGTGACTGATAATTCTAGGATGTTCTTCGGGAATATAAGTCCGGGTTATCGATTGGTTCCTGTTCACCTTGATTTATCAAAAGACGGAACAAAAACTTGTAGGTATTTCTATGGGAGACAGATTTATCTATTCTTGTAAACTTTTCTGTGTGAGACAAATTTGTTTATTAAAGTCTTCGACTTTGGGTCGTAGCAACTCTTAGTTGTGGGTGAGATCAGCTAAGGGAATCAAGTGTGTAGTATCCTGCTGGGATCAGAGATATAAGGAGCGCAACTGTACCTTGAATCAGTGTGAGATTGATTGGGTTCAACTACAGTCCAGACCGAAGTTAGTTTGTAGTAGGATAGTTTCTGTAGCGGCTTAATACAGTGTGGTGTTCAATCTGGACTAGGTCCCGGGGTTTTTCTGCATTTGCGGTTTCCTCGTTAACAAAACTTCTGGTGTCTGTGTTATTTCTTTTCTGCATTATATTTGGTTATATAATTGAAATATCACAGGTTGTGCGTTTGCATCGATCAATTGGTAAATCCAACCTTTGGTTGTTGATTGAAATTGATTGATCCTTGAACATTGGTCTTTGGTACCGTTCAAGTTTATTTCTCTTGTTTCAATCAGACTTGCAGATTGCTATTTGTTTGAGTTGGGATTAAATCGAGAAATTGAGATATAACTCTTTGATATACTTTTTATTAAGATTGAGTCTGACTGTCTAGTTGATTCTCTTAAAAGTATATTGGAGTTAGTCCATACAGATTGCTAAGCGAAATATTGGGTGAGGTTGTTAGACCTCCACTTTTTCAATCGTGATGGACTAAGGGCGCAACACCTACTTGATTCGCTAAGTGGTGCAGCTGCTGCAGTTTATGATGAGCTGATCACTACAATCACAGATGTGGTGAACTTGTGGTTGGCTGGTAAATGCCCTCCTGCATTAGTTGGCTATCGCTCCTCTTACACCACTTATGAAGCCAGGGGGAGGGTTAAGACCCATAACAGTGGGCACTATTTGGAGAATATTAGTTTCCAAAGTTGTTGTTACACACATTGGTAAGGTCATGAACTCCTATCTTCCTGATTACCAATTTGGGGTGGGTGTTTCTGGGGGCAGTGAAGCTATTTTATATTTTGTCAATCGCATGGTTGAAGCTAAAGGTGAACAGGATTCCATGTCCATGCTGTTGGTTGATTTTACAAATGCTTTTAACCTTGTAAACCGTATTGCCATGCTTAGAGAGGTTAGGTCTCAATGCCCTTCAATATCTCGTTGGTGTGAGTTTTCTTATGCAGAACCGGCTCAATTGTATTATTTGGACAATGTTCTTTCATCTGCTCAGGGGGTTCAGCAGAGAGATCCATTGGGGCCCTTCTTATTTGCGCTTACCTTACATCCCATGGTTAAGAAAATAGCTGAGGATTGTTTTTTGGAGCTGCAAGCATGGTACCTGGATGATGGAACCATCATTGGTGACACACTACAGGTGGCTAAAGGTTTTAAGATCATTCAAGAGGAAGGGGTGGGACTGGGGCTGCACATGAACATCGATAAAACTTAGTTGTATTGGCCTTCTCCTGACATTAGGAGCTTTGAGTTGTTTCCTTCTCACATTAGTAGACCACCAAATGGTATTAAACTATTGAGAGGTCCAGTGAGCACTAATTTAGAATATTGTATGAACTTGGTTCACAAAAGGGTTCAGAAAACTTTCAGCTTGATGGAGGCAGTAAGCAAATTAGAGGACCCTCAATGCGAATTGCTGCTACTTAGAAACTGTACAGGAGTCTCTAGATTGTACTTCACATTGAAAACTACTTTGCCGGGTTTTATGAACTTGGCTACAGAGGCTTTTGATGCTCATGTCTTTCAGTATTTACGTCGTTTAATCACTGGTGACGTCCCTGGCTATGGGCTGCTTCAACATAGAATTGTTACTCTTCCTCTCAAGTATGGTGGATTGGGTACCTATTCTATGTCCGACATACGCACCTACTGTTACCTTACTTCCTTCCTTCATATTATTGCCTTGCAGAGATCCATTTTGAGACATTCAGGTATTAACCCTGTTGGTTCTTGCTTTACTAATGGCTTACATGACTTTAACATATCTTGTAGTGCTGCCTTACCTTTACCCGGTTTAGAAGATGTTGCACCAGTTCACTCCATGAGTTCCCTCGCAACTATTTACTTTGATACTGTGGTTAACTCGATGCTTACCAGCTTCAAAATGTCAGAGCGCGATAAGGCATTATGGCAATGTAATCAGGTCCAACACGCTCAAGATTACCTGTTGGCAGTCCCCATTAAAGGCTTGGGTCAGAAAATTGGTCCGAGACACTTCAGCGCAATTCTCAAGTATAGGCTGGGGATTCATTTCTTTGAAGAGGATGGGATTTGTCCTATTTGCACATCTCAGATGGACAAATTTAGAGACCATGTTGTACATTTCAAAAAGGATCTTTCCTTGAAGTTCATACACAACCTCATTCGCGATACTTTTGCGTATATATGTTATCGGGTGGGTGTTCCAGCAAGGAAAGAAGTAGATCTTGATTTTCTTTCTGATAATGGCTCTGGTCTAAATCCTGCAAACATTTTGGTTTTTAATAGGGATAGTGGCCATGACGTATGCCTAGATGTTACGGTTGTTTCCCCTTTGAATGGGAATGGTGTTCGCTCCTTTGTTCCCGGTCAAGACATTGACAAAACTGTCTCACTCAAACGAAAGAAGTATCTGGAAAAGTGTAATGCTCAGGGCTTCGGTTTTGGCACCTTAGCTTTTACCACTCTTGGTGGACTCGGTGAAGAGACTATCGACTTTCTTAAGAGATTGCGTAATTTCTCGGCTAGTAATGATTCTAATGTTAAAGTTGGAAATTTTCTTTTCCATAGGATAGGGGTGGCCCTTCAGAGAAGGATTGGCACACAACTTGTGTCTCATGTGCTAACTAATTTCTTGAAAGAGCTTGACTTAGAGTGATGCATTTTTTTGAAAATTTATTTTAATTGTTACTAAAATTTATTATTTTAATGGGTTCAGATCGTCTATACCCAAATTATGGTGTACCTTCGGTGCCTGCGAATAATTTTTTTACATGTGTCTTGCCTTATTAACATTTACTAACTGTATATATTATTTCCATGTTTTTACCGTAGCAAATAAGGTAACAACGGTAACATAATGAAAACTACTACTGATTTTGGGTTTTTTGTGTGAATTTTCGTTTCTCCTTCGATCATTTTGCTCTCCATTAGACTGAACCACATTTTCAATGAAACTAAAACGGAACGAAACTTTGCATTTCACAATCTTAATACAACAATAGGATGACTAGTTAGTGCTCTTAGTTCATCGCATTGGAAGTTGATTGGCACCATAGAAAATCAATGTTCCTTTATTTCTATGATGAGTTGTCTTGAGATTAGAGAATAACTACCACATATTTATCAAACCATGTTCGATACAATTTTGAACCAAATATTATTTTTTTAAAGTTGTAGACCAGACTGCATCTATCCGTGTTTCGATTTGTGTCTAATCTTGTGAATAAATGAATAAAAATCTAATCTCATTCAAAGAAAATACTATGCCCTCAGTGATCTCACTCTTGCGAATTATTTTCTTTAAGATCCTTATTCATCAAGAATATTCATATCCTCATCTAAGATCTTTATTCATCAAGAATAATTCTCCAAGCCTATTGAACAAATCTGGAAAATGATTATGTTAAGGCATTGCTCGATTGAACCCACCAAGCGTTGGTATGTCAAGTTTGGTTGTCATATTTTAGTGAATCAAAACTCATTTAAAGAGTCTCTTGATTATTTACTAGAGTCAACTTCGTATAGGTTAGCTAGAAAGTTACTAGGATATGAGACTTACAAGTACTACATGAAGACTTGAAGAATGTGAAGAAGTAAAGAGCTACATCGACGACATCATCCTTCATCTTGAGGTTAGTAATATTTGACTTGAACTGTTTCATTCCTAACGTATCTTTCAAGTCGTGCATATTGAAAACATAACTGCGAAGCTGTGAATGATTATACTCTAGTTAGACATAGTATTAAGGAATTACAATACGAAGTATAACGTCTATCTTTTGAACTTCGTATATAAGACATAGACATAATCGTATGAATGTTATTGTGATTATGTATGGGTATGGGTGAAGATTTCGTCCTAGAAAACAACGTTTTACATTCATTTAAAGGAAGTACAATTCATAAACTTGTTTTATGAATCGAAAGGGAAATCGCTAGGCTTATTGGTATTGTTATTCATTGCAAATCTTTGGATTACCAATATGTGTGTTTAGTATAACCGCTCATAACTTGTTTATGTATCTTGGTAAAACATTTCACAATGCCTGACTCTTGTATTGGTATGACTTTTATTAGTGAAACCGATCTTAAGTAATCACCTGAGATGGTATGATCGATATATTGTAATTGGTATGACCAACTCTAGACATTGGGGAACCAATCCTAGTAAGAGGTGCAACCGATCACAAGTATGTGGAGTCGATCCTTGTAAGAGGTACAACAAGTCTTAGTAATTGGTAACCGATCCTATGACTTGTGCAACCGATTACAAGTTAAATACCATAAATATGTGGTAACCGATCCTAGTACCTATTCAACCAACTTTTGGTAACTAGTGTGACTGATCCTAGTACCCACATGGAGGTAGAACCGAAACTTGTTTTGGTAGAACCGTTAAACCCATGATTGGTGATTTGATAGGATAATCAATCACATAGTTCTTGGAAGACAGGTGAACCAATTCTAAACTTGTTTGGAAGTGTGGCAAATCGGTTCCAAGATTGTAAATATGAAAAAGGATTTACAAAGTAAAGATGTCGACATACTTTGAACATGTGCAGTAATTCTTATCTTTATTGTTCAAAGATATTCCTTAATAACTAAAGGAGAATCCCGGATCAAAATAAATTGAGAATCTTTTAACTAAGGTTTTTAGTTTTATATGCTTTTAATTTCCAGCAATTAAATGCATATATTTAGAAAATAAAAATTGGTAATGTGCATTTACTAATTGGAGATTTTCTACTGAGATTTCGGTCAATATTTGGACAGTGCATTTCCAGGAATTATGAAAACCGATTTGGACTTTATTGCATATCTTTGAGAATATTCGGTTTTGGAAATTCCTTGGTGTCCAAACTTCCTTGGTCTATAAATATTGAAGTTTGCATTTCGAGCAAACTAATCCTCAGAGCCAGCAAAACTACCTAGCTGTGTTGTTACTGGTGGAGCCGTCTATTCGGAGAGGAAAGTACCCTAATTAGGAAAAATCTCTTACGACCGCTCGTTTTAAAGACTTCTTTGGGATTGATAAGCTCTACGGGTACCGTTGGTGGGAAAATAGATAATTGCAGTTTATTATTAGTTTTCGATTGATTTGATTGAATAACGGTTGTTGAACTTTGATTGCACCTAGTTTGTTTATGCTTGAGAATCTTCTCTTCTGATATAAGATTCACTCAAACTAGATCGAAGTGTCGACGGGGATCTTTAGAACTATTTGTAGATCTAAAGACATCTTGTGATAATCCATTGTTAACAGACTCCGTTCTGTGTGTAATTGATCACAAGAGATTCAAGTTGTTTGTGTGCAGGTGTTTATTGAAGATCTAAGAAGATTTGAAGACAAAGAAGATTTCTTATTTGAGTTCAAAATCTTTGGTGTGCACAAAACTTGATCGGCTTGGGGGATCCAACTATAATCGGTTTGTCTTTGTGATAACCTTGATTGATTAGTTGAGTAGATCGGCATCAATACATTTCTTTGTGATTAATAGTATTGATTGCATAGTCTAAACAATTACTTTGGTAGTTGTTGAAGAGATTGATCTAAGAACCCGACAAAGGAGTTTATTGGGATAAATGGAAGAGCCTTTTGTCAAACTCATATCACGTTGTTTGAAAAGAGTTGTTACCGAACAGATTTGTTGTTCCTTTACTGTCTGGAATACGAACCAAAGAAATTGTTCCAAGTGCGTGACTTATCACAAGTTTGAGGCGCAGGGATACTGAGGGAACTAGGTGAACTATAGGTTTAGTTGCCTTGTCTCAACTATACGAAGTTGGTTTAGATTTTATATAGCGGCTTAATTCTGAGAGTATTAAATTCTGGACAAGGTCCCGGGGTTTTTCTGCATTTGCGGTTTCCTCGTTAACAAAATCTTGCCGTGTCTTTTACTTTTCTATTTCCGCAATTATAATTGTTTTATTATAATTAGAAGTAAAATACATAAACGTTAATTCCTAATTACTTGATAGCAATCCTATTGTGTTTTGTTAAGTCCGAACCTTTTATCAAGTAATCATACTTCGTTGCTGTATTGTCTCGATCTTGTATCCATAGTCAATCACACAAGTTATCTTGTTGTCATATTGTCTTAATCTCGTATCCATAGACGATCACACGAAGTGTGAACCGATTAATTGTATTGTCTCGACTCAGTCCATAGACAATCACTTTCGGAGAAAGGACTTATAGGTGGAAAAGTTTTAGATTGAGGTATATTTGGGTACCCTCGTCTTTTCAGATTATATTCCTCTCATATGAATGATCAAACTACCCGTAGTTATGTAATGAACAACTTTGGATCAATAACAGAGCCGATACTTAATTAAATTTTTGTATGATTGTCATTTTGATTTTAAATAATTGTTTAGATGGTTGGTTCTGCTATTAAAAAGAAAGTTGGTATAGTGAACTAAATTGTTAATAAGAACAGGGAAAATTTTGGCATCTCAAATGTCTTTAGCCAAATAACAGAGAGGGTAAGAATCAAGAAACGTTTTTTCTCTTACCTTATGGATTTTTTTTTCTTACCTTACTTGACATGGAGAATATAGTAAGAATATATAGAGTTAGTAGATGTTAATAAGGTAAGATATGTGTCAAAATTTTATTCGTGGGTACAAAGGGTAAACTATAATTTGGGTACAAATGATCTGGACCCTATTTTAACACTAAAGTAAAATAGATTCTAAAACCTACATTAAAGTAATTAATATATGTATTCAGACTTGCGTCAAACCCAGGAAACCCCAACGAACCCGTGATACAAAGTTGTCTTGAGTTGCGTAACACTTCCACGGGTTCCACAAATTCGATGAACAACCTGAGCGAATGATTTCTAGTTCGAATATGACTAGGCCAAGCCTTTTAACACTACTATTCAACTCGATCTCACCCTGCTTCAATCCGTCCATTCAACCCAAGTATTTATGGTTTTAGTATTCAGAAAAGTCATAGTTTTTAGTTCCTAGCTTAATTTACCTAGCATTTTTAAGGGAGACCCCAAAGGAATTAGGGGTGACTAATAAAACAAAATAGGGTCACCCAAACCTAAAATGAAGCCACCCCTTATCTCCCGTTTTTTATAATGTCGATTATACCCTTAACAATCGGTAGTTTAGTTTACAATTGGTAATTAGTTTATATAGAGGAAAATTGTTTTAGTTTTGTAGTTTTAAGATTTTAGAGTAGAAGAAGGAAAAGAAAAGAAAAGGGAGAATACCATTTTTTCTTAAATCAACAACAAACATGGATGGGTATGAAGAAGAAGGTGAGAAACATCATGAAAAATATCATGTTCAAGGTTCAATACTGATTAAAGAGATGCATTCAGCACCATTAACGTCTCAGAATCGATAGATAGTAGAGTACTTTATCTATCGATTGTACCTTTCTGTTCAAATAGACAAGCACAATCGGTAGTCTTGTGATGTTCATTATCTACCGATTGTGGTAGTAGCCCCAAATTCAAAATTTTCAAAAACTAGTGAAATTTCACATTTCTCTATTTTCACAATCAGTAGTCTTGTGATGTTCATTATCTACCGATTGTGCAATCGGTAGTCTCATGATGTTCATTATCCACCGATTGTGGTAGTAGCCCCAAATTCAAAATTTTCAAAAACTAGTGGAATTTCACATTTTTTTATTTTCACAATCGGTAGTCTTGTGATGTTCATTATCTACCAGTTGTACATTCGATGGTTACGTGATGCTCAATTATCTACCGATTTTGGTAGTACCCCCAAATTCAAAAATTTCAAAAACTAGTGGAATTTTGCATTTCTCTATTTTCACAATCGGTAGTTTCGTAATGTTCATTATCTATCGATTGTACCATGATGTTCATTATCTACCGGTTGTGGTAGTAGCCCCAAATTCAAAATTTTCGAAAACTAGTGGAATTTTGCATTTTCTCTATTTTCACAATCGGTAGTTTAATATGTTCATTATCTACCGATTATGGTAGTAGCCCCAAATTCAAAATTTTCAAAAACTGGTGGAATTTTGCGTTTCTCTATTTTTCACAATCGGCAGTTTCTTGATGTTAGTTGCCTATCAATTGTATAATCGGTAGTTTCGTGATGTTCATTATCTAACGATTATGGTAGTCGCCCCACATTCAAAATTTTCAAAAACCCAATGGAATTTTGAATTTCTCTATTTTCACAATCGGTAGTTTCGTGATGTTTATTATCTACCGATTGTGAAAGTAGCCCCAAATTTAATTTTTTTCGAAACAAAGCAAAGAAGAGAAGAACATAGTCGTTATCGGTTGACAAAACCAATTCTAAATTACCGATTATAAAAGGGCATGTAGGTATTTTCTAACCATTAGGACAAACCATAACCACACCTATGGGATGGGAATAAAAAAGTCTCCCCTAATTCCTTCGGGGTCGCCCCTAAAAATGCTAGGTTAATTTAGTTATAGTAGAGAGAAAACGTTTATAAATAAACTAAACCTGTAAGGAGGAAGTATGATATACGATAGTTTCTTTTTGTAGAATGAACTCGTGATATTATAGAATGAACTCTTAATGTTAGGGAAAAAAAAACTAAACTTGAACGAATGAAGTATTTCGGGGAAAAACAAAACAAAAAAAGTTAAACAAAAAAAAAACTAAACTAAACTTGAAAGAAGGAAGTATCTCGGGAAAAAACAAAAAAATATGGAAAAGGTGTTTATGGAGATGGGGACTAAACTAAGACGGAGGAAGTAAGTCGGTAAAAAAACCAGAGAAAGTAACTAAAAAACGTAGGAAGAGGAAGAATGAACTCTTAATGTTAGGGAAAAAAAAACTAAACCTGAACGAATGAAGTATTTTAGGGGAAAAAAAAAAAAAAACTAAACTTGAAAGAAGGAAGTATCTCAGGAAGAAACAAAAAAAATGGAAAAGGTGTTTATGGAGATGGGGACTAAGCTAAGACGGAGGAAGTAAGTCGGTAAAAAAAACAGAGAAAGTAACTAAAAAACGTAGGAAGAGGAAGTAACTCGGGGTAAAAAAAAAAAGGATTAAGTTTATGGATATGCGGGGGATCGAAACCCCGTGCCTCTAGCATGCAAAGCGAACGCTCTACCATTTGAGCTACATCCCCTGATTGTCATTTGTTGTGGTTAATAACATATTATTCTAATTAAATCGTTACCTCCTGGAATTTGAGATCCTACTTCGTTTCGCTAAATATGCACTCTGCCGATTACAAAGCGAAAAAAGGATTTCGAGTTTCCCGCCATGGTAGCCATGGAAGTCGACCCTAGCACTCTTCAGAGAAAACAATCTCTCTATCAATCTCAGGTATTTTATCATCAATTTATTCACAAATCTATGTTTAGTTTCCTCTTTATATTTCCAGATTAGTTTTTTTTTTTGAAACAAAAAAAGTTACTGTTCAAACTTTTGAAGGATGAGAGGTTTGAGATCAAGATGGAGAAGTATACTGGTCAACAGTACAGTCAAATATATTTCGCTCGACTTCACAAAATGAGAGCCATTCTATACTCACTCGTCGAGAAATGGAAACCCCAATTACCTGGTAATGTTTTATTTGTTTCTGGGTTTTAGGGTTTTAAAGATTCGGTAGAAGGTAGTATAGGTACAGCTTGTTAGGGATTTTTGTTAGAAATTAGTAGTTTGGTGGTTCGATTGATTTGGGTTGTTCTTTATTTTGCAGTTTGTACTGTTTTGGATCTGGAATTAGGCAAAGAATGTATAATTGTTGGGACTCTATACAAACATATGAAGCTAAAGCCTTGTATTCTCGATGAATATTCTAAAGAGGTAATGAGTTCATTAATAAAGTGATACTATTATGCACACATTGATGAAGTGTGGAGAAGCAGAATTTTATTTCATTCTTTTTCGAAATTGTTTTTGTTTGCTGCAGAGATCTGTAGTTCCTGTTGTGAAACCTCATAATTTTATGCATTCTGATGACCAACTTGTTTTGGAAGATGAGAGTGGAAGAGTAAAACTTGGTGGGACTTTTCTAGCACCTTCTAAGTATGTTACAGGTCTGTACTGTTATACACTCTTTAACTATCTATTTTAGGATTACCCTTTATTCACATCATTTCTTTATTCCACTTTAAGAGACATCGGCATCAAATTTGAATGGTTGGAGATATCATTCAGTGGGTTACATATTTAGGATGCAGGGCAACCAACTTTTTCTGAAGCTCTCTCATGTAATCTTAATGGCAGTAAAAAGTGGAAATTTGTAGACCGTCACTATATTTCATCCCTAACTCCTCTCTTGGTGTCTTGGCTGTGATTGTGTTTCGCCTATCATGTTTCAATTTGGAGGAAGTATCTTTATTTATCCATTACATGTTATTTTGCAGGAGTTGTGGTGGCTCTTCATGGAAAGGAAACCACGAGTGGTGAATTTTCTGTTATAGATATCCTAGACCGTGGTCTGCCTCCCCAGATCGAGTTGCCACTTGATTCAGGTAATCATTGGTCGAGTCTATTTTTATTTTTACTGTTTATTTCTTCAAGTTCATGATTGGGCAAGGATTTCTACCAAGGCATGTTTGTTTGGTATCTAAGGTTCCTATCATTTCTTACTAGTGTTCTGCATCCAAATTTCGTATCTCATTAAGCTGGAATCGCTTTCCGTTTAAATTTGATAGAAATTCAAATCATGGATGATGTATTCCTCCTAATTTACGGTGTGAGGGTAGTATCTTGTTTTCTAGAATTTTTGATGTGTTTCCTTAGTGTTATTGTACTATCATCAAGTGAATCGATTATGTAGCCTCTTTAGTTCTTTAAAAGTTTGTATTCATTTTAGGCATGCTGCTTTAATATTAGGTCGGCAAATCTGGGATAGACTCTAATAAAAGGCTCTACTTGTTTCTCATGCATCTCCTCTTGCCGTGTTCCATTTTGAATTCAGTAGTAATGCTCAAGTATTCTTTTAATTTGTTTATTTATTAATGCAACCACAGGAGAAGACAAGTTTGTGGTTTTAGTGTCAGGACTAAGCATTGGAAATGAAAAGTCCAATCCCCTCAATGTCCAGCTTCTAGTTGATCATATAACGGGGCATTTAGGGGATGCGAAGGTGCATAAAATGATTATTTATTCTTCCTTTTACCCCCCTTGTGTTGCTTATTGCCGTTGGCAACTAATTAATTGCGTGAACAGGTGCAAAATATGTCATCCCAAATAGTTAGAGTAGTTATTGCTGGCAATTCAATTGAATTACCACTTGGACTTGTGAAAGGACAGGTAATTTTGAAGTATTAAAAATAGTTGGTGTATTTACTAGTTGTGCTATAGTTGGTTTATCTACTAATTGCATTGTTAGACTTAATTTTGGATGTATATATTTTTTATTTTGAGCAATAGCTCTGTCAATTTATACAGACTTTGGCTGCTAAGGACCACTCCAAGCTGACCGAGCCAATCAAGGAGCTTGATATCTTGTTGACTCAGGTTCATTTCTTTTTTCTCCTCTTATGGTTATCCTGTTATTATGTAAGTCAGTTCTAGCCTGATCACTTTTTATCTTCAGCTTGCAGCTGCTGTACCATTGGATATCATGCCAGGGCCCGGTGATCCTGCAAACTTTTCTTTGCCTCAGCAGGTCTTCGCTAACCCCGAATCCTTGTTTTAGTAGTGTTCATGAAAAGCAGAATATTCTTCAAACTTTTGTCTCATTTAAACACGACTTTCTGTCTTTCAGCCTTTGCACCGATGTCTTTTCCGTGGAGCGTCAACTTATAATACTTTCATCTCGTGTACAAACCCTCATTGGTTTGACCTTGACAACATCAGGTAAGATATATAGATGTCGACATGGTACTAGTTCTCAAGACGATTAGATTACCAATTCTGTGTCTTGTGGCCTTCAGGTTTCTTGGAACATCAGGTCAGAACATAGATGATCTGGAGAAGTACTCAGAAGCAAAAGATAAACTAGATTTTATGGAGCGAACATTAAGATGGAGACATCTAGCACCAACCGCACCGAACACCCTAGGTAAAGATTGCTCAGTACCTTCTTTCAGAGCATAAGTTCCAATCTTTTCCACTAACTCTAGTCTGAATAGTTCTTGTTTCTTCCTTTTCAGGCTGTTATCCATTCACTGATAGAGATCCTTTCCTTATTGAGAATTGTCCTCATGTATATTTTGTTGGTAACCAGAGTAAATATGATACTCAGTTGTTAAAAGGTACCTGTCTAGCATATGTTAACTTTAAATGGGGATGTAGCTTTTTTTTTTCTTCTTACTATTACTATTTATATTTTAATTTTACTTAAATTTATCAGTTTTCCGTGGATGCAGGATCTGAGGGTCAGTCAGTCAGACTCATCTGCATTCCTAAATTTTGTGAAACTGGAATCGCGGTCGTCGTAAGTATTTTTCAGATAAAATTTTACAAACTAGTTTTGCTGCCACAATTCAAAAATGTTATGTGCAGGCAGTGTGCTAATGAAATACTAGGATATATTGTAGGGCAACCTTAGATCCCATGTAGGACTCATCTGTATCCAGGGTCTTATCTTTTTAGTAGACAACCCCCAGATAGAAATGCTCTCGAGAATTTTGGTAAATTAAGGCCTTATATTGGACTAGGATCCATTTCTTGTTCCACTCTTGCACTATATTTAGACAGGCATGAGAAAACACAGCCAAATTTCTTTAATCTTTGTGCTTGATTTTTCACTCTTTTTTACCTTTGGTTAAGGTACATCTTATCTACTTTTTGCAGCTGAACTTGAAGAATCTTGAAAGCCATACTCTCAGTCTTTCAACAGATTTGGACTTATAAGAAGGCACATTTAAACCTACAGCACTTCGTATCTATCGTCATCCGACTTATAAGAAGGCACACTTAAGTGACAACTTTTGTTCATTGCCAATCCGCGTTTCTTGGTTTATTATGGGAATTTTACATATCAATCTCTCTAGTCAATTCTGCGGTTTTGAGTTTAATCATTTGTGTATTTGATAGTTTTCAGATGTTTAATTGTAAGTTCAAATTTCCAGAAGAAGGCACACTTAAGTGACAACACTTGTTTATTGTCAATCCGTGTTTCTTGGTTTGTTGTGGGAATTTTACATATCAATCTCTCTAGTGAATTCTGCGGTTTCAAGTGTAATCATTTGTGTATTTGATAGTTTTTCAGATGTTTAATTGTAAGTTCATATTTCCAGAAGCATGTTAGAATCACTTTTTTTTTTCGGTGGAAGTTGTTCATAAGAAAGTACTAGATATTTGTTTTGAAATGAGTAGTTAAGTGGAATGGTAGGCTTGAAATGGTACTGGGTAAAAAAAGAATGATGTTTTGGGGACTACTCAAAATAGGTGGGGGACTACTCTTCTATTTTGGGGTGGATATTTGAAGTAATTTTGGGTCACCCCTTATCTATTTTTTTTTAAATACCAAATTTACCCTTGGTAATTAAATTAGTTAGTTTATTGATTAGTTAGTGTTAGTGTAATGATTAATTACTGATTAGTTAGTGATTAGTGAGTTATTAATAGGATAGTTTTGTTAGAATGAGAAGAAGAAGAAGAAGAAGAAGAAGAAGAAGAAGAAAAAAAAAAGATGAAGAAAAAGAGGGAAGAACCCTCAAAATCTTATTTTGAGTTTAGTAAATATGATATGAATGATTCATGTGATGATACCTCCTCCTCAGAATCAGAACCTCCTTCATCTCTTAATATATTTGTCAATATTTCTAATGATCCGGATATGAGTTATTTGTTAGATGATGAAAGCTATTTACCCCAAACTCAACCTAACGACCCAAATGATGAATTTTATCAGCCACAACCAGAAGACGAAGTTATGGGTACTCAGGTATGTCTCAAATTTAGTTAATGTAGCTTGAATTGTGCAAAAAATTGGCCAAATCGAAAATTTCAGGAAGAAATTTCGGCTAGGTCAAAGTAGTTCGGTTAACAATTCTGCAAAAAGGTAGCCGAACTCTCCTGTATGTGCAGTTCGGTTACTCATTTCAGCATACGCAGGTAACCGAACTCTGTTTTAATGGAGGTTTTTGAGAGTTCGGTTATCTTTTTCCAGAAAACGTTGCCGAACTAATTTTATAGAGTATACAGTTAATAGTTCGGTTTAGTCGAGTTTAGTCCCTTTGTTACCGAAGTTTATGTTCGGCAAGCTCGCAAATCACGTTCATTGAATAGATAACCGAACTTTGCAGTTCGGTTTAGTAGAGTGTAGTAATTATGTTGCCGAACTAAACCATAGAAAATTCCAAAGAACAAGTTCGGCAATATCGCAATTTTTTTTTCATAACCGAACTTTTTGTTCGGCAAGATCGTTTTTATTTTTACATTGCCGAAAATTTAAGTATTTCTTATTTTTAGTTGGTATTGACGTTGTGCTATTACTCGTAGGTTGCATTTGATCCAATAGAACCAATGGAAAATCAACCTACCCCTGTTGATATTTTGTACGATGACACGTCCCATCACTACATGAATGACTTGGTATTCAAAAGTCCTTTAGAGGCAAAGAGTTGGGCTAGACAACATGCACTAAAAGACATGTGCGTATTAGTATTGAATGGGAGAGAAAGCAAAACCCGCTTTGAAATGGTTTGTGAGAGAAGCGGTGATCCCAATAAAAGCCACAAGAGGAAGGGTTATGTTTATAAAGGAAAGACAAATAGGAAGAACAAAACTTTCTCAAAGAAGATTAAATGCCTATTCAAGCTTGCATTTAATTACAACGAAGAATTGGGTGGATGGGTTCTCTACAAGGTTGTCATAACCACCCTCGTCCGGAGCATCTTGAAGGACATTTCATGGCGGCCAAGCTAACTCCTGAAGAGATGGACAAGGTAGCTAAAATGAGGAAAATGGGTGTTTCACCGATTCAAATGCTCCAAATACTAAAGGAGGATAACAAGGATAACCACTCATCTTTGTCCACCATTTGTAATGCAATTGTGACAATTTGAAAGAAGGAATTGAGAGATAAACAAGTGATGCAACAATTGTTTTTTTTGGCCAAAGAGAAAGACTACGCGGTTCAAAAGGATATGGATTCGGACGGAGAGATAACACAACTTTTCATTGCGCATCCAACGAGTGTTCAATTGGCTCAATGCTTTCATGAAGTTCTCATAATGGATTGTACTTATAAGACGAACAAGTACGAGATGCCATTGTTGAATATTGTTGGGCGTACTTCGACGCAGTCACCGTTTACCGTGGCGTTTTGTTTCTTAAGGGACGAGCAAGAACCTAGTTACATTTTGGCACTACAACAAGTTAAGGCAATCTTCCGAGGTGATGATATTCCCGGGGTTATAGTCACCGACAATGAAGTCGCATTGATGAATGCAATAGAGGTAGTGTTTCCATTAGCACACAATATGCTTTGTACGTTCCATATATGGTGTAATTTGATAAATAGGTGCAAGCCAATAATTTGTCCACCCAATAAAAAAGGATATGAAGAGATTAAGATGCTACCGGAACATGAACGAGCTGATGCAAAAGAGGAAGTTGAAAAGCAATACGATCTAAATTACGCTAAATGGGTTACTTTCAACGGTAAATGGGAATCATTATGTTGGTCTCTTACCGAGGAAGAGTATCATCTAAATCTTGCGGAGTTTATCGCCCATTGGGATACTCCCGATTCTCCCGGTGTTGTATCATATGTTCTTCGCCAATGGTTGGAACCACACAAAGAGAGGTTTGTTAATGCCTATATCAACCAATATAAACACCTGGGAAATCAAGCAACAAGTTTAGTAGAGTCGTCTCACCATCGGTTGAAGAAGAATCTCTTTGGATGTGTTGATAATTTCGTAACCGTGTGGAATGCTATGGAAAATTACTTCAAGCGTGACATTGATAGAATTAAAGAGAAGTTCCAAAAAAGCCGTATATTCAAAACGACCGGAAAATATGCCGACCACCCATTGTTCAAGGGAATCCATTACAACGTATCTCTCCAATGTATGAAGTTGTTGATTATAGAAGTCGAGTTGATTGATAAGTGGGAAACCAAGAGGGATGAGGTGTGTGTATGTAACATGAAGAAGTCTATGGGACTCCCTTGTCGCCATATGATAATCAACTACGAGCATGGCGTAATCCCTTTAAGCGACATTGATCCATATTGGAAGCATCTAAGTTTCATCCCTCCTCCAAAGGGAGAAGAAGCCGGAGAGGAGTTTGGTGATAACGAAATGGGTAGAACCGTACTAGAGATGTATCGTGGCATGAACAAGCTCCAAAAACAAATATTTTGGGATGACATGAGGAAAATCATATATCCACAAACTTCGGAGAATGTTCATGAACCGTCAAAAGGAAAACGCAAAGGTAGGCCAAGCAAAAAATAAACTAAAAAACAACTATGAGAATATGCAAAGGTGTTACGTAAGAAGAAAAGTGAGCAAACCCCATTTACTAGAGATCCTTCGGCCCATGAGTATACCGCGGCAATGTACTTGGAGCAAACCAAGAAACGGGGTAGGAGTATTGAGGAGAAAGGGGAAACAAGTGAGCGAGATTTGAAGAAAAAAGGTACGATGTGTCCATCACAACCAAGCCAACCATGTTCCGGCGACGTGAAGCTTAAGTCTCCAATTTGCCCTATCCAACCATCTTCCCTATACGTGAAGCTTGAGGCTCCAAATAAAGATTATTTGAATGAGCTACCTCTATACATTAGAGAATACGTTATATCCACCGATGACGTTCCTCCGGATGGTAATTGTGGTTTTCATGTTGTCAATCAACAACTTGGGCCTTTCATCGAAGGTGCCAAGCTAAATAATGGGTGTGCAATCACTCATATAAGGCAAAGGTTGTTTTCCAAACTAAAGGAGAATCCGGCATTTTACAAGACAATGTTGTGCGATGGGGTGGGTAGTCTCAATCAACGTCGTCTTCATGGGGCCATCCGATCACAACGGATTATTGGATGAGCATACCGATATGTGGACACTTAATCGCCGAGGCATTTAATTATGTGGTTCATTATTTCTCAAAGTATGGTAGTTTCACCTTCACCCCGAAAACAACCGTATGTGTCGAGCAACTCAAACGAAGGAGATGTGTGATGTCATTGACTAACAACAACAGCTTTATAGACCTTCGTTTAAAACCCGATTTTCCACTGCCTCCAATATCTGGAAACTCTTATTGGCCTGCATTTAACTCCGATATAATGTTGGGTTGGTGTATTATGTATGAGCATAACATGGAGATGTGGAAAGCTTTGAAGAAATCGGACGAAATTGTACATGAAGGTCAAATTTCACTTGAGGATGATTAAATGACACATGTAATGGAAATAAGTATGCTTATCAATCTAATACTATGTGTTTTGAAGTGTGGTATTCATTATCGAGTTAATGTTAGTATTTTATTGAGTTGACAGATAATAGTTCGGTAAGCACATATGATTATTCAGATTGCCGAACTTAAGTTCGGCAACCTGCGCAAATATTTCAGGTTGCCGAACACCTGTTCTGTGTCAGATATAGAACATTGTAATTTTAAAATTCAAAGTTCGGTTAGAAAATAAATATTTGCGAGCCCACCGAACTACAAAATTCGGTTACATGGTAAATAATGAGGTAACCGAACTTTTATTTGAAGGCTCAGTCACAAACTGAACATATATATGATACACAAACCACTCTAAAAAAAACCTAAGAGTGTAGTCTGTGATTTCTGCATCAAGAGAATGACTTTTCCAACTTGTGCAAAAGCAAAATTTTTAGTCTCCAGAGACAGGTTCGGCAACCAGTGATATTATACTTTGCTAACCGAACTAGAAAGTTCGGTTACAAGGTAAAAATTGAGGTAACCGAACTTTTTACCTAAAGTCTCAGTCACAAACTGGTAGGATTTAGCTGTTTTATTTGAGTCTTCAGAGAAGAGTTCGGCAACCAGTGAAAATATTGCTAGGTAACCGAACTCTGTCTTTGGCAACCTGGTAGGATTTAGCTGTTCGCCGAAAAAACAGTTCGGTGACCATTAATTAGTCACAGGTTACCGAACTTTAAGTTCGGTTATCTGTGTTAAAATTTCAGGTTGCCGAAAAAAATCCTGTATTGAAAATTTCATCCATATAAAATTGAAAACACAAACCCAATTAAAATTAAAAACACAAACAAGGTTCTAAAACAAATATAAAAGTTGTTATACATACCAAACTATGAAATCCTTAACTAATTGTTTAAAACACACAAACATACAAAATTAAACCATACGAAATCCATAACTAAGATGTTTTTTGAAACTAAAACCATACGAAATCACGAACGACCACCACGACGAACCCTTTTACCACTTCCTTGTTTACCACGAGTTTTAGGTTGAACTTCCTCATCACTTGGGGTTTCATCTACTCGACCGGTTTCCTCCAAGACGCGACTTGAATATTCTCCTTGTTGTCGACCCCTCTTCAATTTCTTAGACCTACTTGGCTCCATCATTCTTCTAGTTATAAGACCCTCCCACTCGCCGTAGTTGTAGGTTTGTTCCTTAGTCGACATCGGCTCTCCACTACGGATTTTAGCCATCCATTTCTTCAACAATTTCGTACCCTTCTTCACCTGATTCCAATTAAAAGCATAAGTAAATATATTTTCAATACTTTCAAACAACAAGGAAGTATAAGAGAAGACATTTTCTTACCACATTATCCCATAACATTTTTGCTTCTTCTCCACAAATAGGCATCTCCTTCTGAGCTCTCTTAGCCTCCCTCTCCTTTCCCTTCCCCTTCGCCTTATCAGTCTTAGCTTGTTGTTATCTATTTATCACAAAAGGATGACTAATTTCTTGATAAAACTCCATATAATCTTCATCACATGCATTTACATCTCCACCACAAGGTACACAATCACCTAAAGGTAAGTAGTAGTTACGAAGTGCATTCCAATGTCCTACCGTAGGAGTTGGTTCATGTTTTGGAACAAAATATTTCTCGGTGTTCTTTGTTCCTTGAACCACCAAATTGAAATTTTCATTCACCACGTCGGGATCCATTTGGACACAACAAAGTTTTCTTAGTATTCTCCTTGGATTATATATTGCGTAGCCATTAGGATACCAAATTGGTCCATAGTAAGCCGAGATGGTAGATAAACCATTCAGATCTTCTTCATCTACAGGGACATCATCGGGTACGGCATATGGGTGAAATACCACATCGTTCACCGTAAGTTTATCCAATTTCTCCCTCAACGAAGTCAACTGCTCTACTTTAGACTTCTTTTGTGCGTCCAAAAACAACCATTTTCCTGCTGTAGGTTCGTCATAGGGATAAGGTGTCTTTTCCCTAGCGAATCCCAATGAAGGGAACTGGTCATAAATCCAAACCTATGCGAAAAAACGAAAATATTAACCACGTACATGAAAATTGATTTGGAAGCAGAAAATTTAAGCGAAAAATTTGCTAACTAACAATGTAAAAGGTCACCTGAATAAGAGTTAAGTAACCTCCAATTTGAGTTGTCTTAATCCTCGACCCTTTGCTCATCTCTCCTAGAACAAAAGCAAGCACCCCAGTGGCCCAAGAGTATTTGTTAATCTCATCGAGATTCTCCAAAAGCTGTAGATAATGTGCATCCACCCTATTTCCAGAAGTGTCGGGGAAAATGACGGTTCCTAGCTGATATAACCAATAAGCGGTGACATGATGCCTAAGGGTCTCCTGGTCCATCACCAACTTTCCTTTCTCCACCTTCTTTCTTGTCCCTCCAAATGCTTCCTTCAACCTTACCAACTTGTATTTCTTCACCATCTTCTTCAATGCTCCATTTATCTCTCTTGGATTATACTCATCGCCACGTTTAGGGGACCTCACAGAACGTCTAAACTCACATTGAGCCTTTCTTGCATCCCATCCTAGACATTTTAGAGCCAATTCTTCAAGAGCTTCATAATGCATCGAGGGGTTGTAGCCTTCTCGAAGACATTTACCTTCCACTGGTAAGCCGGTGATTCTCGAGCAATCATCGGGAGTAATTCCCATCTCGCCAAATGGAAGATGCATTGTATATGTCTCGGGATAATACCTCTCGAGAAATGCGGATACGGAAACAACGTCAAAATCCATATGTGCGTACTCAATAGCTCTCCATAACACACATTCTTTAACCTTCGCTTGAAACTGGTCACACTCCAAAGAAATATCCCATTTGGACGCCTTTTGACGACGAATAAGACGAACTGCATCATTATGATCCTACGAAAATAACATAACACTATTAATACTTGACGAAACATGTCCCAAAAAAAATCGTTTTGTTAGTTAAGAATGAACTTAAAGAATACCTTTGTCGCATAGATCTTCGCAGCCCATGAGTGTTTGTAGCCAAACAATGTGTCCCTCCATCATTTGGAGTACCATAAGTTGTGTTCACTGGTGGCAAACATAAATTATCAGGGGGAATGTGTGAGTATCGATCACAAGGTGGCTTCGGCTTCTTTTTCTCTTTATCAGGAACAATTTCTTGCTCTTCTTCCTCTTCCTCCTCTTCTTCCTCTTCCTCCTCTTCTTCCTCATCCTTCTCTTCCTCTTGTCCTTCTCTTTCTTTGCCCTGTCCTTGTTCTTCTTCCTCTACATTTTCAACGTGTTCTATGTGGTTCAACCTCTTCATTTCTTTGCTCTTCTTCATCATCGTTCTCTTCTTCAATAACATTATCAATTGTATTCTCCATCACCTCTTGATTGACTTCCTGTAACGACCCCCCTCCATGTTTAGCATTTTTAGTACCACGGTTTCGGAAATCCAAATGTATTCTACCTCGAGGGGTGGGAGTTCTCAAATCTTCGGCTAGGTGGGGATTAGATTTTTTTCCTTTGTTCCTAATGAATGAAAACCACATTATTAGCTAAACAGAATATTATCTTATCAAATAAAATTGAACATGGGATTACATCAAACACAAAATGTTAAAATATGGAAAGTTCGGTTATCTGGTATAAGTTACGAAGTCACCGAACTACAAGTTTGGTGTTGACAGATCAAAGTTCGGTTACCACATAGAAACTGCGAAGTAACCGAACTATATTTTATCAAAGTTCGGTTACCTATATAAATTTATCGACTAAACCGAACTCAAAATTTTCATATAAAGAAGGAGTTCGGTTACGTGTTTTTTTGCGAGCTTACCGAACTACATAGTTTGGTTACCTAAAAATTCCTAATTGGCCGAACTGTTCTTCATATTGAAAGTTCGGTTACCAAAATCTAGGGTTTTCAAAATTTCTCCTAGCCGAAATCTATACTGTAACGACCATTTTCAATGGTTTTTGATGATTTCTAATCGATTTCTTCAACAAAAAACGATTCAAAGGAATGGGTATGAAGGAAATTACCTGCGGATTTTCATTTTAATCGAATCGGACTTCTTGGTTGATGTTGGATGCTTGACTTCATCTCCCAACTTTGCTTGAAGTTGTTTATCAACTTCAAATTGATTTGGGAGATTCGCTATATTATCCAGACCCGGACTCAATCCTGGAATTCTTGGTGTCTGCTTAGAACGCATTGTTTATAAAAATTGATTAATCGACGATGAATTTTTTTCGAATCGACGATTAACGTTGATGTATACGAAGAAGAGGAGAAGAAGAAGATGAAGATGAAGAAGAAGAATAAAAGAAAAATAAAGGGTTTTGAAACTGATTTTAGGTTTTAATTTAGGGGGTTAGATTAGTGGGTAGTGGTTAAATTAGTGGGCTATTAGGATTAGTTATAACCTTAATTAGGATAAGGGAAGATTAGTCTTCCCTAATCTTTTAGGACACCCCTTAAAATTTAGGGTGGACATTCATATAACAAAATAGTCCCCCACCTTTTTGGGGTAGTCCCCAAAACATCATTCTAAAAAATTTTATACCAGAACATATGAAATGTAGGTGGGCTGGACCCGGTCAAGCCAGGCCGTGGTTCTGCCCCTGCGCACCCTACAGAACCAACATCTGAACCAAGTCTTTTTCTATGAACCCTGTTTTAGGGCATACCTAAAACTTTCAGGGCATACTGAATAAAGACAAAAAGGGGTTGTAAATAGCAAAATCAGAAGCCCCTTAACCAAATATTTTTGGTAATGGCAAATCTGCCCTTTCTGTATTAGTGTTAATAATCTGGATTAGTGATTAATACTTGATTAGTGATTAATACTTTTGATTAATGATTAAGATAATTTAAGAATTATAAAGGTTTGTGTAGATGAAAAAATTTGGGGGAAAAAAATTAGGTTTTTATTGAGAAGGAGAAAGTGAGAAACAAATTTGTATCTTAATTCAATGGTGGATGAGGAGGGTTATTCATCTAAAAAACCTAGGAAAATACATATCAACTACAACAATGATCCGAAAATGGCTGATTTCTTAGATTATGAGAATGATTTTACACAAACTCAAAACTCAAACTCAATCACAAACTCAAACTCAAACTCAAACTCAAGGTGATGATTTTTATGTGCAAAATCCAGATGATGAATACATATATGAGGAACCCAATGCTTTTAATACACATGTACACTTCTATCCTATGTTTAATCTCACTTTTGTAGCTTGAAATCACCAAAAGTTTGTATTTTTTCATCATGGTTCGGTGAACCAGGATGATGTTCGGCTAAACATTATGAGCCGAACCAACCCAATTGATGAATAGTTCGGCTAGCTGAAATTGTTTACGTTTTGCGCCCAACATATATTTTCCACTTGCAACCTATTTGCTAGATACTAGGTCGGCTTATATGAAAGTTTCATAACAAGCCGAACCTACTCCTGAGAGTTTTGGAAGAAAACATGTTAATGGTTCGGCTTATTTAATGAATATCGTAAGAGCCGAACATATCATTAATAATGGTTGGGTTCATAATTTGTTAATGGTTTGGCCCATATTGTGAATATCGTATAAGCTGAACCTTGTAAATGTACTAGGTTCGGCACATATTGTGAATATCGTATAAGCCGGACCTTGTAAATGTGCCAGATTCGGCACAATTTATGATTATCGAATAAGCCGAACCTTACCATTAATTTTTGTTTGTAGTATCTAACCTTGTGATATTCTTTGTAGATCGTGCTTGGTGGACCTGTACCGATGGAAAATCAACCTTATCCAGTAGACGTAATTCACCAAGATACTAAGGATCACTTCCAAAATGATTTGGTATGTAAGAACTTGTTGTTTACCTTAATGTTGTCAGAATATCCCAAAGTTTTTCTTACTAATTATTTGTGTTTGAATGAACGTAGAAATTAATACCGAAGCACAAGCTTGGGATGAGGAACACGCAAAGAAGATAAACTGTGTACTAGTTAAAGGACGACAAAGCCAAGGGGATCGATTTGAAATGATTTGTGAGCGAAGTGGAAGCGGCGCTAGCAAGGACAAAAAGGGTTCTGTATATGTTGGGAAGACCGGGAGAAAGAATAGGAAAAGACGAAGAAAAGAAAGTGCCCTTTCAAGATCGTTTTCAACCTCAAGAACAAGAATAAGTCCTTGAACAAAGATGATGAATTTTGGGTTATGAATAAAACAATTATGGATTGTCGTCATAACCACGCACGTCCACGTGACCTTCATGGACATGCAAAAGTAGCGCGACTCAAACCCAATGAATTGCTAGAAGTGGATAAAATGACACGAGCACGTATGGCACCGTCTAGGATTCTTAGTAAATTGAAGGAGGACGACAAGAATAACAAGTCAACTATGCAAACTATCTACAACGCAAGAAATAAGATTAAAAGACTCAATTTGCAAGGTTGGATGGTGATGCAACAAGTGATGTGGTTAGGGGTGAAGCATAACTAATCTTGCCAAAAGAAGTTGGATGACTTTGGTCAAGTGACACACCTTTTTCTTGCCCACCTGGAATGCGTCCAATTGGCTCTCTGCTTCCCACAAGTTATTATATTGGATTGAACGTACAAAAATAACAAATATGAGATGCCGTTGATGAACATTATTGGGCATACGTCGACAAAGGCACCGTTCACCATGGATTTTTGTTTCTTGAAAAACGAGAAGAAAGAGAGTTATGTTTGGGGGTTAGAACAATTGAAGTTAATCTTCCGGGAGGGTGCTCTTCCTAAAGTGTTCGTATCCGATCAAGATTCATCGTTGATGTATGCTATTAATAAGGTATTTCCGGATGCTTTCAACTTTCTTTTTACGTTTCATATATGGTGCAATGTGGGGGGAAAATGCCAACCGATAATTCAACCACTTAAGATGAAAGAATTAGAGAATATTGTTAAACTACCGGCGGAAAAATGAGTAGATAAAAAGAGGGAATTCTTGAAACAATATGAACACAATGAGATGTTGTGGGCTTCTTTCCATGGCGAATGGGAAGCTTTGGTATGGTCAATCACCGAGGATGTCTACGAAGAAAATGTCAAAATGCGTATTAATCATTGGAGGACCGACTACCCCGACGTCATTATTTATTTGCTCAAAGATGTGTTGGAACCTAATAAAGAAAGGTCCGTGTCTTGTTTCACAAATCGACACAAACACTTCGATAACCAAGCCACAAGTATGGTAGAGTCGGCTCATTATCGGTTGAAGAAGAATCTTTTTGGATGTGTTGACACGTTTGTCACGTTATTTGATGCAATTGATGAATATTTCAAAAGTGATGTTGTGAGAATTAAAGCGGCGTTCGAACATAACCTTATGTTCAAACACAAGGATTACAAAAGTAAATGTCTACGAGGATTAACTTATAGAGTCTCCCATCTATGCACTGACTTATTGATGAAAGAAGTAGATTTGATTGAGACATTTGGCACCAACTTGGAGGAAGAGTGTATTTGTAAAATGAAGACATCT
>JAJJMB010010184.1:1220661-1259137 GCA_023531105.1 Papaver atlanticum | reverse complement strand
TAGAGATTTGGGACATGGCAAATGGGAAAAAGTTGGCGGAGATGTATAGGAAGATGTTCCGATCTCAAAAACAAATCCTATGGCACAACATGATACCGGTCATGTATCCCTTCACCCAAGAGAATATTTTGGAATCGGAGAAGGGGGTCCCGAAAGGTAGGAAGAGTAAGAAAATGAATAATTTCCAAACTAGGCAAGCAAACAAGGCACTATTGGCTACCCATAAGGATCCGTCCGGCGTGGAGATCCATGATGCAAGGTATGAAAAGGAAAACAAGGAAATTGAGAAGGTGATAAAGGAGGACGAAGTGAAAGTTCCAAGAAAATTTGGTCGCCCGAGTATTCAAAAAGCCGAAACAAGTAACAAAGAGGTCGATGAGAATGATTGTCCGTCACAAGCAAAGGATAGTAAAGAGGACGTCAAGGTGAACCAAGATAAATGAAAAAAGGACCGTACATGAAGTTGGTAGGATGAGAGGACCCAAAAGAGATAAGTCCAGTAACTATTTGCGGCCTATCAATTTAATATACGATAACTACTTGGTAGACCTACCGCCGGTAATTCATAAGCATATTATAGCAATAGACGACGTATAAGGTGATGGAAATTGTGTATATTATGTCACGGCGGAACAGCTTGGTCCTTTTAAAGAAGGGAACAATCTGGTGCCCCAAGAAAATGAAGTCAACTATATTAGGCAACGATTGTTACAAACCCTACGCCGGAACAAATAATTCTACAAGACAATGATGAAAGGAGGTCCAAGAGGAGATTTAGGGGTGGCATCGGAGTACATTGCATTCGAACGTCTTTTACATGGGGATTCAATCATCACCTAAGAAAATTGGATGTTAATGCCCATTTGTGGGTTTTTAATAGCGGAGACATTCGATTGCGTCATACATTGTTTCGGGTGGACGGGTAATAGTTTTACATACGCTCCTCCAACAAAACCTTGCCATGATGGTGTAAAAGATAGAAGACTTGTTATTGGATTTGTTCAAAATTGTCATTTTATCGGCCTCAAACTCAGACCCGGTTGCCCATTACCTCCCTTGATGGGTGCAGCCTTTTGGCCTAGATTTGAAAATAATTGTTCAATGGATTGGTGTGCAAATTATGCGATGGAAATGGATCTTTGGGAAGCTTTGAATTTGTCGCTCGCAAGTGGACAAGTAATCATGTTTTCAAGTGATGAGGATTAAGATGATGAGAAAGAGGTTAGTGAAGATGATGAGATTCGTCTAGGATCTCCATAAAAATCTTCTATGGATTTATCCGCTATTCATTCTATTTTGTGTCTTTTGGTTTTCGTGTATGATGAGGATGATACAACATTAGAATTGCAATTACATGTACCCTCAAAACGAAATATTTCAATGATTTACTTTTTTGTTATGGAATGTGCCGTTTTTTGGAACAACCTTAGTACTAATTCATCAACCAACTAGTGATATGTTCGGCTTGTATGCAATTGACATAACAAGCCGAATCACCAATGGAAACCAGAACCAAGAAAACAGGAGATGGTTCGGCTTGTAACATTAGTTTCATGAAAGCCGAACCTGACAACTTAAAAAAAACAGAGTTTGTTTGTCAGGTTCGGCTTATAACGTTAGTTCAATGAAAGCCGAACCTGACAACTTAAAAAAACCCAGAGTTTGTTTGTCAGGTTCGGCTTATAACATTAGTTCAATGAAAGCCGAACCTGACAAATTAAAACAACCCAGGGTTTGTTTTTACTTGTCAAGTTCGGCTTATAACATTAGTACAATGAAATCCGAACCTGAAAAATTAAAACAACCCAGGGTTTCTTTGTCAGGTTCGGCTCGTAACATTAGTTCAATGAAAGCCGAACCTGACAAATTAAAAAAAGACAGAGTTTCTTCGTCAGGTTCGGCTTGTAACATTACTTTCATGAAAGCCGAACCTGGCATGATTCTTGAACACACGAATCATTGTCATTCCAAATAGAGTTTTTTCATTCATTGAAAATGTGGATTACATCCCCGTTACATAGTAGCCTTACAATAAATTTCTAATATCCTAAACGGGTAATGAGAAACCTTCTAAGAATGTTGTAGTGATCTTCGTATTTGAAATTCTTTCCTTTCCATCTTCTCCATTCCTCTAGAGATCGAACTTCAATCTCAGAGTTTGTTTCACCCTTGAGTCGATATCGACTCACAACCCGAACTAAAGCTATAAAATCTGTGACTTTTTTTTTAATAGTTTTAATTCGGCAAAACAAGGATGCACTATCCCGGTTGTGAGGATTACTTGTGTTCCGTGCGGAAGGCTTCATGAATTCTAACCAAGTAGTACATACTCATCAGACCCTTCACTCGTCGTTCTTCACCCTTCTTTGGATAGTATGCTACGTAATTAGTGCAAAGAGACAAATCTTCTTCTAGAGTAAACTTAGGAGTTGGGGGTGCTATTTTTTGAGCATATGTGCTTTATAATATGAAAAAACAAGTAGGTATATATAGAATACAGGTTTACAACGGCTATATCTTTCAAAAAAAGAGTCGTTCCTAGATTATCGTGAAAAATGTCAAAGTTCGACTGATACGAATTTTGGAACATAAGCCGAATCTGTATAAGTAACGGCTAGATTTTCAAAATTTTGAAAATTCTAAGAAGTCCGGCGTATAAAAGCTTACCCATTTAAGCCGGACTATATACTGTGTTACATGCCAGTACTGATTTGAATATAAACTACCACGATTATATTTTAATTAAAATCTTATAAATGAACTTAAAATATCCTCTACTACTCTGTTTTACATAATAGTTCAATGGATCTTGAGGGATATATCTCTAACGAATCTCGGCGACTAGTTCTATAATAAATCTCGGAATTCTTCTCCTCAACCATGTATAACACATTCCAAGCTCGTATCTTCCTCCATGGCGTATTTCCCAAAGGCTTTGAATTCTAGCATCTTTAAAAAAGAAGAATATGCAAGTTAGTATTCAAACAAAAGCGTACCTATAAACGCGGTGGAATTTGGAATACTAACCTTCTCTTTATTAGTATCAGTGGGATGATATTGATTGACCCATCTTAATATTCTGATGTAATCTCGCATAGTATAACGGATACTCTCAAATATTTCAGATAATTCTATCCACTTATGACATTTTGCATTCCCATCTAACTCAAAATGGAATTCTTTAACTCTTTTCCAAAACATTGAATGATGTTCATTAGGCCGCTCACAATAAGTTCGAATGAAAGCTCTGACAAGAATTTTATCATCTTCAACGGCGAATGGTTCCATTTTTTAGTAGAACAATAAGTTTGGTTTGGAGGAACAACACTAAGTTTAGTAAAAAAATTGCTAGAGAGGGGAAACACTATATATAGAAATTCCCCAATGGATCAGTGCTTTAAAAAAAAAAACTAGCCGTTAATGAAATTTAATTTGGCAGGTTCGGCTTAAAAATGGAATTACAGGATAAGCCGAACCTTAGGAATACCAGGTTCGGCTTATAACTCAAATTATAGTATAAGCCGAACCTTATTGGTAGAGGTGCTTTACAAAATAAAAAGTTCGGCATAAAAGTGGAATTACAGGATAAGTCGAACCTCAGGAATACAAGGTTCGGCTTGAAACTGGAATTACAGGATACGCCGAACATTACGAATTCCGAGAAAACCACTTAACTAATTAACTGTTATACTTTCAATTAAAACATGAAATTCAAGGTGTCCATAACACGATTCCAGTGCACTTACGCAAACATTAAAAAGAAAGTTCAGCACCTAAAATTCAAGGTGTTTGCAACACTATCAAAGTGTACTTAATACTTAAGAAAACATTAAAAAGAACTTGCAAACATAAAAATGCACTTAACCATGACCCCTCTTATTAGTTCCACGACCACCTCTTCTTCCACCTTGGCCTTCATCTTCCGACGCATCATTATTACCGGATGTGCCGCTAGTACCACCTCCACTTGTACCTTCACCAACTTGTCGAGACCTCTTAGTGGTAGGCCTTTGTGCGGGTACCTCGGGTCCTTGTCCTTTGTTTATAATTGCATCCCACTTGTTGTAGAGGTATTTTTGTTCTTCAACAGTCATAGGTGTTTTGCAACCAAGTTTGGTCTTCATTTTTTTCAACATCTCCCTACCCGATGCAACCTATTTTCATTTGTCAACAACTTCCAAGTGTGAGATTGAAGACATTTTACCATGAACTAATTTATGCAAGAGTATAAAGTGAAGTCATTCTTACCATTATCTTGAAAGCCTTCACTACTTCTTCGGAAGTAGACTTGTCGGAGATCTTGGTTGCCTTCCCCTTATCAGCTACCTTTTGACTTTTCTTATTGATAATGAAGGGATGAGAAATTTGGTTATACCAATCCATGTAGCCCGGATCCTCTTCACAAGGATCATCACCTAAAGGTGCTAACTTGGCCACATCTAATTTGTTAATATCTAATTCCTTCTAATACTCAAGGGTAGGTTCAGGATCATACTTTGGTTCCCATGATGAAGTGGTGCTTTTAGTTCCATTACCACCCTTTGGCAACAACCTGATTTCTCGTCAAACAAAGGAACCTTTTGGATGCATCCTAATTGACGGAGTACTCGCTGAGGATCGTATATTACATAACCACCGGGATAAAACAATGGCCCATGGTACATACCCACCGGCATATCCTCATATTCAAAAAATTCATGTTCTTCATCTTCCTTCACATATGGTTGAAAAACAACATCATCAACACCCATTGTGTCTAACGTCTCTCTCAAACTTGCCACCAACTTTTTTTTATTCCTTTTCTTCAAGTCCTCGTACTCGTACCGTGTTGCAGTTGGCTATGTATCAACCCACTCGACATCCTTTTCAAGTGTTTTGTCCAATTTAAAAATTAGGAAATGGTCATATGCCCACACCTACATCCGAAGAACCACATCCAAAAATTAAAGGAATTCAAGTAATATAAATAGAACACTAGAAATTGTTTGCTTCAACACAACAAAGTAAGAATGAGATTTGAAAACTCAATGCATGGTTCGGCTAATACGTGAGTTAAGTTATAAGCCGAACCTGACAAGTAAATTGTTCGGCTTGTACGTGAGTTCATTTATAAGCCGAACTAGACACTGATGAGCCAGAAAATTTGAAGTTTGATCGTCGAGAATTACCTGAAGCATAGTGAAGTTTCCTCCAATGTTTGTACTTGTCAACCTAGAGGCGGTCGCAAGTTGATCCAGCAAGTAAGCTAGCGAGGACGTTCCCCACGCATACTTGTTAACGGTAGCAATATTCTTTACCAATTGGAGATAATTAGCATTCACCTTGTTTCCGGTAAGGTCAGGAAGGATAACTCTGCCAAGAGTATAAAGCAAGTAGGCGGTTCCGGTTTGCTTCACTTTGATCTCGTCCATTACCAACACTCCACTCTTTACTTTCTCCTTTGTGTTCTCAAATTCCTTTTTCAAGTTAGTTAGCTTGATCTTCTTATTCTTCTTATTTTTCCCACCGGGTATGAAAACGGAATCGATATCTTTAATGGATCGACAAAACTCCAACTCAGTTTTGTATGCATCACAACCAAGAGTTCCCTCGAACAACTTGTACAACTCATCCCAACTCATGTCATAATAATCAGCATCCACGCTTACACCCTTGCTTTAAGGCATGTAATCTTACTCGCCTCATCAGGAGTGATTGTCATCTCTCCAAAAGGTAATTGAAATGTGTAAGTCTCTGGACAAAATCTCTCGACAAAGGCGGAATCCGTCACACTATCATATTCCTGATGTCCATATTGAATGGCAAGCCATAAAGCAGAGGATTGTACGTAAGCAAACACCTCAGGAACCTCTTCAAAAAGTTTCCATTCCGCTGCCCTCTGGTGTCTTAATACTCGGACTGCACGATTGTGATCAGGAGTCTCATAAAAAAAAATTCCCAAGAATCGGTGTAACCAATCAACACATTTCCTCCATATTCCGGAAGACCATGAGGCAAACCATTCGATCAAGGTGAAATTACGTCATCTTCATCAAGAATGTGTAAACCTGTAATCCGTTGTTCTGCAACTTTGTTCTCTTTCTGAGGTTCTGCAACCTTCTTCCCTTTATCGGGTTTTCGTTTGGGTTGTGTTTCTTGATTAACATCAACTTCTTCTTTCATCATCATCATCTATTCATTCTTCTTGTCTTCCAACTCTTCCTTGTTCATCTTCTACTTCTAAAATGTCAGTTCCTCTACCTCCCGCTCCCAATTTTTTCTTACCTCCTCCTCGAGGATCGGGAGTTTTAGAAGTAGAAGGCGTTACCTCCATCTTCTTCCTCCTTTTACCTGCAATGTTCCTGACACAAGTATAAAACTTATAAGCCCGATACTTCAAACAACAAAGAAAAACGAACTATATGAAATATGGATTTGAAATAACAAAAATTTGTCAACAAATCAAAAGGTTCGGCTAACCCGAAGTAACACGAATGATCCGAACTATGTCTTAATCTTTTGATTATTATACTCAGAGAGTGGTTCAGCTTATATGTAAAAAATACTTTCAAGCCGATCCTTCACATTCGGCTCAACACTAATAGTATCGAATAAGCCGAACCTATACTTATGAATTGAAACACATATTCGGCGCATAATGAAATCATAGAATAAGCCGAACCACTAACTTGCAAAATTTATGAATTCTAACAATACATATTCGGCTTAAAACATATAGTATCGAATAAGATGAATGTATACTTATAAATTGAAACCCATATTCGGCGCATAATGAAATCATAGAATAAGCCGAACCTCTACACTTGAAAAATTTATGAAATTCTAACAATACATATTCGGCTCAAAACTAATAGTATCGGATAAGCCGATCCTAAATACAGGGCTTCAATGTAACTAAGTTCGGCTCAAAACAGATATGAACTGTTAAGCCGAACTGTTCATATGCACTTTCAGAGTTCAGTTTCAAGAGCAGTTAGGCGCAAATCTGAATATACTTTTAAGCCGAACCCTACACTGTAACAGCCGCAAAACCTAAATTTTTGACGTATTCAACCTATTATACCAATCAAAAACATCAAATACGAGATGGGTTTGTAGAACTTACTTCCTTATCCTCATTTCAGGAGTTGGTTCTTCACTCGGTTGAATTTCTGGTTCGATTTCAGTTTCTACATATTCATCTTCATCTTCAATTGGTTCTTTAGTTGATTTCTTAGAACGCGTTGCCTTATTCTTTGTACGACGACCCATTATATAGTTGAGTTTAATCGACGATCAAATTTTCACGAATCGACGATTATCAGTTTCATGACGATGCGATGAAAAAAAAAGGGTGAGGGTTCGGGAAGAACAAGGCAGAGGAGGAAGAAGAAGACTTGTTTTGATAAACTGATTTTATGTTTTTGTATTAGGGGTAAGGCTAGATTAGTAATTTAAAAGGTTAAGGGCATATAGGTAATTGAACTACCCATAGGGTACCCCTTATAAGGTCATCCAAGATGGGACTATTGTTTTGTATGCCCAGAAATTTTTAGGTATGCCCAAAAACATGGTTCTTTTCTATCACAAAAAATCCTCTTGCTTTCCAACATACTAAGGCAGAGAAGCAGTTACAACTTCATTTGTGGTAAATCAGATATCTAAACACTAGCTTAACGATGCATGGAAATCGACTTTTTGATAGAAGTGCAGTGCAACATACAATTACACATTACTTACATACAATTACACATTACTTGCCAACTGGGAAAGGTGTGGTCGGTGTGGATCAGATATAAATGACAAACATCCCCTGCAGGTCGGTAACGGCTGGTGTGGTTACGTGGAAAGAGAGCTTTGTTGACTGTTAGGTTTAGCTGCGGATTGTAGGCCTCTCTTTAGCTTTTACATGCATCAACACACTGAAAATGTTCCTACCATTGAAATCTGAATCTTGAAGAGCTTGCAGCCTTTGTACCATCTGATTATAATCATTTCGTTGCTAGACTGTTGCCCTACCGTTCCATTGTTGGTTTGTTTGCTTTCGAAATATACTGGCAATTCAATCTTCTTTTTTCTTTCATTATGTCCCAGCCTGCTGCATTCAAATTGAATTCAACCCAATACTATGCGCATTCTTTTAAAGAGTGCTAATTTGACATTCTTGTTTAGTTAACTAAACAGTCAACGATAAATTCCGATGCAGCATGCTGAGAATGTCGTTATCCGGCGCATAAAATTAGATCAAATGACGAAGTGAAGATGTTTTCGGTGAGTACTCTGTTAGAGAGTGCACAAAATCGAACTCGAAGTAGCCCATGACTGGGCCAAAGTAAAATAGAGGTATGCCCAACCCTGGGAGTGAGCAATACAGAATATACAGATCCAATCGATGCACCAATGCAATGCAATAGCTCTAATTGATCCTAAAATGCTTACAACATACTAATGCTTTTGGTTGTTTACATTTAAAACTGATTAATAAACCAGATATTCACATAACTCAGTTTTGCATCGGTATTAAAGTATTGGTCTAGTACCGTATTCAATCAAGCCAGGCAGTATACCCAGATTGATTGGGGTATACCCAGATTAATTGGGGTAGAGTCCTTGCTAAGGGGTGGTTAAAATTGGTGATTTTACTTTAATACTCTTGAACTAATTAACTTAAAATTAAACCCTAAAATTAAAAACTAAAAAACTCTTAATCTTTCCTAATCTCTCTGCTCTTCCCCTTCATCTTCTTCCTTTCTTCCATCAAAAAAATCCGTGAACCCAAAAATTCAATCCCTGAGAAGGTTTAAAAGAACCCTCTACCGGCGAAAAGAAGACTGTAAATGATGTCTAAACTCAAACCCATTATTGTGTTGTGTGTTTTGATTGTTATATGATTGTTATATTAGGTTAGAAATCGAATATTATGATTTCTGTGTCTTTAGTCGGCAAGGTCGTAACATGCATATCTTGCCGACTTTTCATAATAGCCATGGCGACTGTAAAAAAATTCAACAGCCGGCAAGGTATTTTTTGAAGACCTTGCCGACTAATACATGATTTCACATTTTTCTCAACAGCCGGCAGGTATTTTTTTTGTAGACCTTGCCGACTAATACATGATTCCACATTTTTCTCAACAGCCGGCAGGTTTTTTTTTGTAGACCTTGCCGACTAGTATTAGTCGTCTCCTGTGTGTCAAAAAAATAAAGTTGGCATTGTTATTTAGGAAGAACCTTGTCGGCCAAAGTTAGTCGGCATGGTCTTCATTCGTCGACCTTGCCGACTTTTCATACTTTCAGAACTGAAAGTGTTGATTTCTAATCTAATTTTGAGTACGATTTCATACAACAGCTTTGTAATCCCCTTTTTAGAAGTGTTTGGGTATTGTGCTTTCATTTCCGTTGCAAAAGATTTTCTCAAAACAAATTTTTTTTCATCAAAAATCTTCCCAAATAAGTTCAATCGAAAACAAAATTTCATAACTCAAATTCATAATTTGAGAAGTTTTAATCTACTCAATTAATCAATCTATAACTCAATTAATTAAGCTAATTAGATTTTTTAGTGCTAATTAAGCAAGGGTATATTAGCCATTTAGAAAATACTTGGTTAAGAGGTGTCCTATTTTACTTCAAAATGACTCAGATTTTGTCTACCCCAATTAATCAGGGTATACCTCAATTTGGCTACGCAAAACTGCAGCTGTTTGCGGTTTTGTTTAATTCTGCTTGTTATTATTTACCACAATTTAACTGCCGTAACACGAATTGTTTAACCTTGGAGAATTGTACTTATAACTGTTTTTCTTTCTGCATGTCTGGTACGGGGGTTATTTGGGGTTAGCAGTACCAAGCCGAACCATTCTTTAATCATATAGAGTTCAGGTAGGTCTTAGTCAACCCTCTATTCCACCGCCACCTTACTTCCTTGATATTTTCATTTGAACGATCAAAATCAACAGCACATGTGCATCCAATGTACAGTACATGTAATGGATGTGGTCAACACAATACAATAAATGGGATAACATTTGACTTGGATTTCTTTCATCCTTCGTGAAAGGTGGTGCAAAGCGAAATGAGGGTTAAACGTTCAATCAATCAAGCACCAACACGAACATGTGATTTGTACCCTTGTAATTAATGATTATAATGTGAATAAGGGAGATTTGGGGACATACTCTAAATTATGGTCACGCGTGTGCTGATATAATCCCATATTAGGGACATTTTAATGTCGGATGGGCAAGTTTGACGATTATGACCTTACCATGGGATTGACCAAATGGAACTGGTTGGGCAAATGTCCAAATCTTGGGATTCGCTTATCACAAATATAATTTAAACTCCGGGAAGGATACAATGACATAGTTATAATGAAATAATCTTGATATTTTCGTGTCATTTTTTCTACAAAACCCAACCGGTAATGAATTTGAAGCTAGGATTTTGGTGACATGTTCCTCTTATAAATCTCTACATTCATACCAAAAATGAAAGTATTCCGAAATAGGAAACTTCACCATCCACAAATTTTAATTTCAACCGTGAATCTTTAACGATTGATGTTCAAAATGGTAGATGATGGTCTTATACATCTCGGAATGCTCTCATGTTTGGTGGGAGTGTAGAGACTTATAAGAAGAACATGTCATCAAAAAATTAGCTTCAAATTCATTGCTAGTTGGGCCTGGTAGAAAAAATGGCGCTAAAATATCAAGATTATGTCATTATAACCATGTCAACGGATCCTACCCCTATAAACTCCCACATATATATTTACACTCTAACCTCATTTTATCTCATATCTTTTTTACACTTCTGATTTTGCACAAGTTTCAACAGATTTTCGACTGAATTTTCCTTCTCACACTAATTTTCTATAATATGACTAGTAATCCCAAACTGCATACAAAGTTCGTGGTCTCAAATATTTTATAGGAGAGTATATGAAGCTATTCATAGGTAATGTGTACTATATGTATTATATCTTATCAACGGCGGATAACAACAATCACTCACATCTTTGGCAGGATATTAATGAGAAATTCTGCCGAGAAACAAACAATCTCAGATTCTATGATCATGTAGGGTTGTCAAGTGGTTTTTGCACAATTAACAATAAAGTGTCTCAATTGTTAATTCGATCATGCAAACCAATCGATGCAGAAGGAGCGATGAAATTGATGTTGATGTGGTAAGAGCAATTAGAAATAAAACATTATGATTTTAAATTAAATTGTTTTACAAATTGCATGAACGGAGATGTACATAAGAGATGCAAAGGTTTCCAATACAAAAGTTTCACAACATCCTCAAGTAATTGAACAAATTTGACCATCAATTGTTCGATAGTTTTGCTCCACTAGCTACATCACCATACTAAGGCACACTTATTTCTCCATTACAACCGACAACTTCACCGTATTCATTACATTCCTCACAAGAAACAAACTGACCACCTGAGTGTCTACAAGCATACCTATTGTTAATCGCTTACCACAATCGAATTTGAGTCTCAATGTTTATGATAATTCCAACAAATATAAAGGTCTGGGTCAAAAAGTAGCAAAAAATTAGAGAAAGGAAACATAAAAATCATTGATGAATTTTATTAGAGCTCTTGTCAGTTGAACCCATAAGTGTTGGTATGTCAAGCTTGTTGCAAATGTTAGATGACCAAATTTATTTCTTGATTTAGGTAGTTGAGTTTCAAAAATCACCGACTACCCTTGAAGATTGAAGACTGAAGATCGCACGAAGGCATTAGTGAGAACTTCATCAACAAAGATATGTGAAGACTAAATATATAACTCATTATTTTATACATATCTATCTTTTGAGATAATATCGTATGGGTATACGATGAGATACAAAGAAGAAGTTTCGAGTTCAAGCTTGTACTTGATTAATCTCGAAATTTGAACTCATGAAATGGATGTTCCAAGGAATTATTGCATTTGAGGTTGAGAACAATTCTTTTGTTCGAAACATTATGATTGTGTGAAAAGTACCTAAAATTAGAAGTTGCAAATGGTGTTCGCAAACTGAAAATGTTAGTTCGTGGACTATGTGGAACCTTGCAGTTTCTGAACTACAATATGCACTAGAGTTCGCGAACTCTGCAAAATAAATATTTTCTGTTGAGATTCAAATTGCACCAGGGTTCACAAACTGAAATTGATAGTTCGCAAACTATGCAATTCAAGGAGATTCTATTGACTCCAACATTGTATTTGTTGACTTTTATTCTTCCTGAGTTCGCGAACTACAATTCTTAGTTCGTGAACTATGTAGAACTTGATCATTTCAGAAGTCGAATATTGCTCAATGGTTCACGGGCCATATGGTTAACTCGTGAGCTAATTTGTGCATGGTTCTTAATTGGAAAATATGTGTTTGCATATATTTTTTTGTATTAAGGAAAACTTCTCGCATGCTTAAATGATTTCCATTATTGGTAGCATGCTATTGTGAGTAAGTTAATTCTTTTTTTAATTGAGTAGAAGTAAACTTTAAGTACCTATCTTTTGAAAGTACTTGGTTTCCACTCTTATGGATTTTATCAAAGGAAAGAACTTTATTGCTAGAATGTTCTAACTAAGAGAACTAGTTTACTTGAGACCAAAGTAAAAACTATTCTAATCAGTATTGATATTACTTGGGATCAAATTAATCTGCAAACATGAAAACTAGCTAGTTCAATAACTTACTTTGAATGCAAATAATAGTTTCTTGAACTTTAAGCAACCTAGCCTTGTTCATCATTATAAATAGAGGACTCTAAGCAAGAAAGATTCTTAATCCCTGCACCATATAAAAAACCATTAACATGAAATAAATATTTCTTGTACAATTAAAAAACACCATCAACACGAGGTACGAAATTTCCATTCCAATTGTTGTTGTCATCATGAGCATTTGGTGATGAAGCTTAACTATTCTCCAGCATTGATGTGCAAAAGATTCTCGAGTCTAAAGCATTTCCTCCTAAAATTCACATATTTGTGTAGAGGATCCTTCAAAATGGGATATCTATTGTTTCAAGTATTGGTAAATTTGTTTCTGGTATTAATCAAGACTTCAAAATGTGCAATAATGCCCAGAAACATTGAATCATGTATTTCTCTTCTCCCCGCTGGTTGAAGTGGTGTTATTCTCCCCTTTAATGAACTTCAAGTCAGATCTAAACTCTAACCTCACTTTCAAAAGATCTATCAATTATTGACTTGTAAAGGAGAATGGTTTCAATTTTTTTTCAATTTAGGGGCCTGTTCAATTTTCTCCATTGTTGACAATTCAAATGTTAACTTAGATACTAGGCTTCAACCAGTTTAGAATTACATTGGACTCCTACCAAAGAATAATTATCAAATTAATGTACACAAAACTTTTGATCTTAGTATGGATGTCAGTGTTGTAGTGGTTAGGAATTCCCATTTAGGCTTTGAGGGATCTGGTGCCGAAACTTTTAACTTTCAATGACCAAGTGTAGATGAAGCCAGAGCCTTTGTGTTAGTGTTAGAGATGGGAATTAAAAAAAAAAGGAATTCAACCAGGTATGTTAACATTCTTAAATGGATGAATTTTCTAGTCCCTTGGAGAATTGGAACACAAATTTTGCAAATCAGAGATTAGCAATTTCATAAGATTCCCAAAGCTAATTTCAAATTTGTCTGGGAAAATACTAATTCTATTGTGCACAGTTTAGCTCACTATATTGGCGGGTAGTTAACCCTCCTTCGTATCTTGATTTGAGAATCACCTAACTCGCTTGTTTTGTTTTTATCCTAATAAGGTATATTCTTATGCGCATGTCAAACACCAAAATTTTCCACTTTTGCACCCACTATGGGTATGTCAAAGTGGCAAACAGGAAAATTCAAAACATGGAGATTAAAAAAAGGCGTCTTTCTTAAGAAAAATTTGTGAATGACTTTGACAAGCATAACATTCTTCAAGATGACACTCCATAAAATAAAACTTAATAATTACGCTCACCGGCTTTTCCAAACTCTGCCCAAAGATTCACTCTCAGATCTTTTCTTAATCGGTCACACAGATTTTGGTTCTGAATGTAATTAGTCATTTGCAGGCACGTGTTTTTATGGTTGAATCTCAGGCCTCAAATATTTATCTTCATAGTTAGTCCACTCCTTGTCTCAGCGGATTTCCTGAATTACGATGTTATGTAGAATTATGCAAGTGAGCATAATCTTGTGCATTTCACGAGGACTTAAACCACGATATGACCCACAAATGATAGCGAACTTCCTCTTCAAAATTCCAAAATCCCATTCCACATCCTTCCTCAACGCCATTTGGCGTTCATTAAAATGACGATATGAATAACCCAATGCGCCGGAAGGGGGATGCCGGTAACATTAAACCAAGGTTGGCCATTTTGGATAGATACCATCTGCAAGATAATACCCATGAGTGTATTGATTGCCTTTGATTGTGAAACGGACTTCAGGACAAATTCCATACTTTAGATCTTCAAACAGGGGCGACTTGTGCAAAACATTAATATTATTTTGTGAACCCGGAAGACCAAAAAAAGTGTGCCATATCCAACAATCATAAGAAGCAGCAGCAAGACTCCAACTCCAACTCAGACACCAAGACTCCAACTCAGATGCAGATTCAGACCGATTCAGACTTTTCCTCACCGAGTCCAACCGATCCAGTAATTCCTTGTCACTTTAGCTTAGTTAATTTAGTTAATAACAATTTGTTAAAAAACCCTGAGAAATGGTTGGATCATTTGATGATCCTTACACCTCTGCAATCTGCAGCTATGTGTAGTTTTTTTTTGTTTCAAACAAAACAGATAAGACCATTTAACCTAGTCATGTTACCTTGTTCTTGGAGCTATGGAATGGTAGAATTGGTGGTAAAGGTAGAATCCTATAATCAGTATTTGTGGAGTAAACATGACATTGGTGTATCGATCTGTAATGCTATTTTAAATGATGTGATCTGTAATGACTCTTGTATCAGTCCGGATTTTATATCGGAGTTATTAATGAAATGTTGAGGCTTGCCTCTTTTGCGGAAAAAAATAAAAAAAGAAAAGAAAGAAGCAACGGCCTCAAGGATAGCGGTTGGTTTCGGGTGATGACCCTTTTATAGACCGGCTCAATAAACAGGGCATCCCTGCCATACCCAATGTATGCAATCAAGACTATTTAGCATTCTTGGGAATCCCCTTTTCTGATTTTTCCTTAATATTTGTTTAACATCTTCCTTGGGTTGTTTTCGTAAATACGTTGGACTAAAATGATTAATTATTACTTCACAAAACAATGAAAGAAATGTGAATGAAGTCGTTTTCCCATACGAAGGTACTCATCGTTCTCATCCATTGGTTTGCCATAACTTAGAATCCTTAGAGCCGAAGTAACTTCTTATTCAGGACTATGACCTCTAATATTTAGCGCATCAAACTGATAGTTAAATATAGGTTCTACTCGACAAAGCTCATCAATAATCTTGAGAATACTTCTTTTGCCTTTGGAACTCTAGGTATTTGGCCTGAATGTACAAGCATCAGAGTATCGATTAGTTGTTTATCTTCAGCTTACTCATCATCAAGTTGTTGCAACCTCCGTTGATGCATTTCTTGTTGTTATCTAAACCGATTCATAATAACACTCCCCTCTTCACCGGATTTCGCCATTGATGATTATGAAATTTAAAATTGAGAATTCAGATAGAGAAATTGGTAAAATATATGTAGAAGTAGGTGTGAATGATTTGAAGAATTACAAAGGCGTATGTATAGGAACCAACAGGAGGAAATAGTCGTTACAAAATAGGCGATGATTGATATTCATAATATCTCCAGCGATATTTAATAAATCCCGCGATAGGCTCTATGAAACTGGCGACGCTGTTGATAATAACCGTCGATAATAACTCTATAGCTCAGCTATTTTCCCATAGTAGCGCAGCTCATTTGCTATACCACATGGTATGTCAACCATTGTTTTTTTAACCTCGTGCATAAGAATTCGCCTAAAAGTAAAATAAAATTCCATTCCAAATATCTGGGCTTTCTCCATACAAATACTAGATGTGCGCCCGTGCGCTGCATAGGCTAAGATTGGTTTCCCTGGTCGTAAACTTACATAGCTCGTGCAGTTTTTTAGATAGGAGATGACTTTAAACTTTTGCAATTGTTATCATATATTCTAATTTTTGAGAAACAATTCCCATTGGTCTAAATATATTCTGTGGGATCAGAAGCTCTAAAATTTATTATTATATATTCTAAATTTTGTATAACAATTTCCTATTGGTCTAAATATTTTTTGGTGGGGCCAGAAGCTCTAGAAATCGAGTTTGATTCAGCTTTTAACCACAACAAGGAAATTCACCAGAAATCATATTATTATTAATTAAAATTAATTCTAAAAGAATTAATAAATGAAGAATACGATAACCATTTCTAATTTTTAGTCTTTCCGCCACGATGGTGCGCCATGCACAGAGATATGATTTTGAAACGTTCATATTTCCAAATCTTTCCCCATGCGGTTTGAGAGTTTGTAAGCACTCTCTTTCGGACAGCATGGCTCTATAAGAATCGAAAAGGAAACCCTGAACGCGGTTAAGTGGTTTATGCTTATAACAAATCGGGTGGTTCACGAGAATTCTTCTTTCGAAAAATATTCGTGGCATGCAATTAAAATAAACAGTATCATCGGGGACCACACATCTTAATGGCAGTCTGCCACTTTGTCTCGGAAGAATACAACAGTATATGAGAGTATGAGACGTTCCTTCTAGTGCCACTTGTATCTGATATTCTGATACATTTACAACTGGCACTCTTTCTGCAGTCAGATATTCACAAACGTGTACATCCAGTCTTTCAAATTTCCACCTTGTTTTACGATATTGTCCATGTGGTTTTCCTATATTTACGGCCATCCGAATAAACTCTGATTCTGCCGCTATTATCCGTTTCCTTCCTGTTTCCTTCTACTAGTAAATTGTTCTCGAGATTCGGCTCGTGAGTTGATTAATTAACTCTACATTACAGCTAGATTTCTTATCCCCTCAGTACAAAGTTGGAAAGAACCTCCCTCCCGAGTCTCTCGAACGAATCATTTGTGCTTTTAAACTGTTGGTAGGGTAATTTTTGATTTTTATATGCAGCAGCTGCTGATTGATCATGATTAAACACAAGTTTGATTCGAATTTTCTATAGTCTGGATAAAAGTGGAACAACCACTCATAAAATGCGCCCGCAGAGTCCAACTACTACGGCTTCACCGAACAGTAGTTGTGCGACTTGTGTCCCCAGGACCCCAAGTCCAAGCTCGAATCCAAAATCAAGTAAAACCATGCATTATTTTAATAATTCTTTTTATGGTGAGATACCCCTACGCTAATTAAACAAATCTCTTTTATCAACCACAATAATTAGGGAGCAGCTGTTTAGTTAAGTTCCCTTCATTTAAGAGGAAAGCAGCTAATTAATTATCTCGCTTCCCTAGTTAGCAGTCGTAGAGGTAGGTTGAATGAGCCCCAGCCAGTATTAGTCCTATTAACTCTTAAACCAATCGTTTTAAACACAATCGTTTCATTTAAGGACTGAAAGATTTTTAAATATGGGCAAAGTGTAACGCCAGTTGATATAGGCCCTACTAGCCAGCATCCATCCAAAAGTTGTGTCAATATAAAGCAGTTTTTGTTCTTTCTTCTTTTTCATCGTCGACTAGACTCAATTCATCAAAAAGCTCAACCAGAAGCAGATTCCTCCTCATCATCTCCCACCCACCCCCTACATCCATTCAATTTAAACGTTCTTCTCCTTCTTGTTGTCAATTCTGTCTCTGTGTTTTTGTTTCTTAAAGGAAAACCCCAAAACCTCTGCTTTCTAAACATAAATTTTCTACTTTGGTTGTCATGGCAACATCTATAGTACTGTCATCATGTATCTTGTTTACTGTACTAGGGCTAATATCACTTACCCTGAACTTCACTTTTGTTCTTTCATCATCATCATCTCAAATGGTTTTCCCTCTAACACACTCTCTTTCAACAACTGGATTCAATAACACCCACCATCTCCTTAAATCAACCTCTGTTCGTTCCACCACAAGGTTCCATCATCATCATCGCCACCGTCACAACCACCACCGCCACCATAGTCATCGACAACGACAAATTTCACTTCCTCTATCTCCAGGAAGTGATTATACGCTTTCTTTATCTCTGGGTACTAAACCAACTCAACAAATTTCTCTGTACATGGATACTGGAAGTGACCTTGTATGGTTTCCTTGTGCTCCGTTTGATTGTATTATGTGCGAAGGCAAATACGACCCAAAAGTTCCTTACATTAAACCTCTCAATTATAACAACTCCGCTGATTTCATTCCTTGTGATTCTCCTCTCTGTTCTGCAGTTCATTCATCTCTACCATCATCTGATATCTGCGCAATCTCTAATTGTCCATTAGAATCAATAGAAATGTCAGAATGTTCATCTTTTGCTTGCCCGTCTTTTTACTATGCTTATGCTGATGGTAGTTTTGTCGCTCGTCTTTATCGCGATAATCTATCATTAGAACCTATGTCTTCTTCTTCAACAACAACTCAACAACAAAAATCACTTCATCTAAAGAATTTCACATTTGGTTGTGCTAATACTGCTTTAGCTGAACCAATTGGTGTCGCTGGTTTTGGTGGTGGAAGTCTATCTTTACCTGCTCAACTCGCTACTTTCTCACCTGAACTCGGTAATCGTTTCTCTTACTGTTTGATCTCTCATTCCTTCAAATTCGACCGAATTCGTAAACCGAGTCCTTTAATCCTCGGCCGGTACGACGATCAAAAAGAAAAGAAGATTAGTGATCATGGTGGAGCGGTAGCGAGTGAATTCATTTACACACCCATGCTTGATAATCCAAAACATCCTTACTATTACTGTGTTGGGCTAGAAGCAATTCAAATTGGTACGACCAAAATCGACACACCAATGAGTTTAAAGAGAGTAAACTCGAAAGGTAACGGTGGAACCGTGGTTGATTCTGGTACCACTTTTACGATGTTGCCATCGGTAGTTTTCGAAGCCGTAGCTAATGAGTTTGGAAACCGGGTAGGGAAAATGTACAAAAGAGCCATCGAAACCGAGGATCGGACTGGACTCAGACCGTGTTTTTATTATAACAACAGGAATAATAAGCGTGGTAATTGGAGAGTACCAAAAATGGTTTTACATTTTACTGGGAATGTAAGTATTAGTTTACCACAGGCGAATTACTTTTTTGAATTCAACGGTGATGATGATGAAGAGGGGAAGAAGAAGAAGAGGAAGGGGGAGAAGGTTGGTTGTCTGATGTTGGGTAATGCGGGTGAAGAAGAGGAAGGGGAATCAAGTGGTCCAGCAGCTGCTTTAGGTAGTTACCAGCAACAAGGGTTTGAAGTGGTTTATGATTTGGGACAAAGGAAAATTGGATTTGCCAAGAAGAAGTGCTCATCTTTATGGGACAATCTAAACTCTTAGCTGGCTAGATTGGTTCATGTGCAACAGTTTTACATGCGTAAGGTTGACTTGTGTACACGTGTGGGTATTAAAAATTATGGGCCGTACGAGGGGGAACTATAGTGGACGACTGTGTGCTGTCGACTTGTGATGTAACTTGTAGAACCAACCTGTAAGTATGAGTATGGACTAGGGACTGAATATAATCAATCTTAAGAGTCGAGACAAATAACGAAGTATGGCACTTCAATGTTGCAAAGAAAACGTGTTAATATAAAATCGGGTTGGTAGTGGTACTGTAAATTTTAGAGTTTTTAGAAATTTCAAAAGTTGTATTATTCTTGCGAATAAATAGTGATTGATACATTTCTATATATATATATATATATATTTTTTTTTTTTGGTGTAAAACAACCATTCATTAACAAAGAAGGAAGTTACAAACATCCACAATGGGTTCATTCCTAACTAAAGAGTCCAAAAAAGAAGGAAAAGGAACCCAAGATTCTTTTATACAGAATTTCCTAGCTCGGCGTGCAAGCCGGTCAGCTACTTAATACGTTTTACATACATAACATTATAAACATCACTACTAGAAATAAAATGCCGACAATCTTCAAGAAGATCACTGCATCTCCACCCTACCGAAGAACTGACTTCATTAACAAAATCCACCACTTGAAGACAGTCACTGACAAAAAGAACTTTGGACAGATTTAACTCCTTCACCCAGGAGATGGCCAAAAAAGAGCAGTTGCCTCCGCGCAAACTGCATCTGAAACCAGCCCAAAGCCTGAACTAGAAAACTTTATTCTTCATGCATTATCACATAAGAGCATACCCACACCCATGTTAAAATCTTTATAAGAACCATCTAAGAATAAAACATGGTTGACAACACTAATAAAAGTTTTAACATTTTTCCTAAGAACTTGAACTGGAGAAGAAGGAGCAATGTAGGTATTAATCATTCTTCTAGTATTCAGAATAACTTTATCCAAATTTATGGAAACTCTTTTGAAAACCACATCACATCTCAGTTTCCAAATACACCACAAAACAATGGCATCAATGCTAGGCCAGTCCACTGCAAAAGGCGACTGACCTAACCTCGAATCAAACCAACTAAGAAAGTAATCATCAACCCAAGGAAAATCATAAGAAACTAAATGTTGCAGGGACAAACCAAACCATATATGGGAAGCCAAAGGACACTGAATAAACAGATGCAAGACAGTTTTAATGTCATTATTGCAAAGAGGACAAGTATCATCAATAGAGTTATTGTAAGCTTTCATAGTAGAATTTACAGGCAGCATATAGGCACAAATCTTCCACATAAAAAACCTGATCTTAGGAAAACACTGCAGAGACCAAACCTTTTTCCAAAAAACAGACTCTTTAACTATGCTAACATCATTTGTATAAGCTTTATAAGCTAATTTAGTAGTAAAGTTACCATCTCTAGTATGAGACCACATGATTTTATCTTCACAAAGAGGATTTAACCTAATTGTCCTAATTTTAATCACATCTTCAGGGGAAAACAAAGAGTTCAGAAGACCTAGATTCCAACTATTAGATTGTGTATCAATAAGCTCACTGAAAAAAACATAATCATTAAAATCTGGATTAATAGATAAAGGAGGTGAAGAAGCATACGGCAACCAATTAGAAGACCAAATTCTTGTCGATTTACCATTATTGATTTTACTGACATTTCTATTCAGTAACGTGATGTAAATGTTCAAAGTCCAAAAGGAAAACAAAAATAAAAGAATAAAACTCGGACAATAAAGCAAAAAATTTCTTTTTACATCGGAACGGTTACAGATTTGACCTGAAGATTTCCAAAAATTATAAGAATTTCAAACAAGCGAGAAACACAATCACAAGCAAACCACATAATAATATAGTTACAAAATGAAAACCGATGTAAAATCCAAACCGTTTCAGACAGTTTTTCTGAGTAGCAGAGCAAGCTTAAATGGCATGATTTAGATTAAAAGTAACTCATACAAATCATATAGTAAATCTACAATTAGTTGAGATGCTAGGATTCAGAGATCCTATCATTTTTCAAGGCTAACATGCGTCGTTCCTTTTTAAGAGGTCCATTAACACACCATCATTTGTTGCATGACTTTAAGTCGGTCAGATTGAGTTCAGTTCAGATGTAGGATACCTATCCAGAAGTTTTCGCAACTCAATCATGTATGGTTCAAACGAGGAAAGGCTTACGGTGGATACCTAGACACCCAGAGACGAGGAAGGGCGTAGCAAGCGACGAAATGCTTCGGGGAGTTGAAAAGTGCCGAATATCGTAGAGTTTTCTAGAAGTATCCGTTGTTTTGGGGGTCAAGTTTTTGATAGATCCCATGCTCAATAAAGTTATGAATAACTGGAATCTACTTGAAAGTAGCTTGCGAGTTCTCCAGGAGTGAGTAAACGTAAACTTGTTTTCCCGTGCTTGTACCACGTCTCCCGAATATTCTCAGTACATGTGGCGTGAGACTATTCCACCTATCGAAGTCATAAGTGAATAGAAAATTGAAAACGTACATAGCTGCGGAAATCATTGGAATCATTTTACAGCACGCTGCTCTAGCATTAACCACTTGACTAGACTATAGCCTTCTCGAATCAGCTCCACGATAGATGCCTTTGACGTAGAACCTGGGACAAATCTAAGTGCAGATACTTTCTGCATCTGGTGAGATCTAGAAAGTTTCCTGGCTCGACGATAACTGGCTGCAGAATTGATACGCCATCGTTGACCGCTATCGGCGCGAGAAGGTTCCGCCTTTAGTAAAAACTACTGCCTCCTCCAGTATTTGCATTTTCTGGATAGGATGGACACTCTGATTTTCCAAACATGGGATTCCTTTAATCGCGGATTATGCAAGTTTACGTTTACTCACTCCTGGAGAACTCGCAAGTTACTTTCTAGTAGATTCCAGTTATTCATGCCCTACTAAAAAATATCTGGATCACAAACTTTATACTTCAGATCAGCAATAGTAGGTACAGAGGTTATGGAAAGTGAATTATGGAAATCTTGTTTGTATATGATTTTGTTCTACATTCCAAGCTTCAGCTCTTCTTCCACTGCATTTAAAATGGTCTTTTGGTCTACTTTTCATGCTTCAGCTTTGCTTTACCGCATGTAAAATTTGGCGTAACTGCAAGATTTACTCTTGATGTATAAATTACTAGAAAAGTTATTCCATTATCTCTACCACTAAAAATACAAGTCAATTCTGCGTGAGAACTCAAGTTCTAGACAAATTTCTGTGTTTAATAAATCTGGAACTGTAAAACATAGATGCAAATTGCAGTGCATTTTTACATCTGCCCCTTATCTAGGAATTAGATGTTGACCAAAGAGAGGCATCTGTGGTTATATGTATGTTCTTGGTTGTAGTCACTACACCAAAATCAGGATTTTGTCACAGGCTATACCTGTTACTGATAAGATTTGTAACGGTTATAGCCTATTGTAAAAATGCTATTATTAATAATTGTTATCGAGTTTTGTAACGGTTTTATCTATGACAATGGCTAACTACAGTGACAGTTAAAAACCGTTACAATAATTAATAGTCACAATCGAACTAATTTTACGATTGCGGCACGTGTTATATTTGTCACATTTATCTTAACGGTTTTAACTGTTACTCTCTATATACAACAATTCAATGAATGACATGATAGACGCATTTATGTGTCTATTTTCATCTCTATTGTATATATTATTAGTACCCATTTTTGTACTTATTATGGTGTTTTATGTATTTGTAGGTATTTTTAGAGACATAAGCTCTTGCGACGAAATTGGCTCGTAAAGTGGTGTTTTACACCCCAGGATAGAGTACTAAAGGCACCCCAGAAATGCACCGGAAGAACCCCGAAAAAGTGTTGGAAAAACCCCAGAAAAAAGTGTTAAAGGCACCCACCAAAATTACTACAGGCACCCTAAAAAAATGGATAAGGGCGCCCCCAAGGCAGCCGAGCTGCTAAAGGCACCCGAGTTTTGGATTCAGGGAACTTCACCTTCATCATTTGAAAATGGATTTTGGCGGGAAATTTCTTTTCTTCACTGGCAGTTGGTTCGATCGATTTTTGATGATGTTATGAAGAGACTAAAGGGCTGATTTCTTATGGGTAGTTGTGATATGACCTAATAAACATGTTTTGGGCTTTAGGTTCGACCGAATTTGGCTGAGTAATCCGCAAGAAGAAAACAGGGAGAAACGAGAATATCACGTGTCGATGAGATTTTGTGGAAGATTGCGTGGAGATTAGAGCGAGTTTAACATCTTTTCAGCGTGCAAGAAGTGTGTGGAGATAAAACATATGCGTGGAGGAGATAAACAAGGGAAGAATCACGTAAATATCATCCCCGAGTAAAAGAAAATATTTTGGATTTATTAGCGAGATTTTTACGTGTTGGTTGATATAAATAGGTTGATTGGGGTCTCACTGTGTTATAGAGAGTTTAGGGGGAGAATAGGGAGACGTTTAGAGTATAAAAAATCGAGAAAAAAAGTTACAGAAAAAAAACCATTTTTCTGCTGGTGAAGAAGATACGAAGAACATAAGACCCTTAAAGACCGTCGTTCTTCAACAGTTCCAGCGACGGTATTCCTTTATCGTTTTCTGTAACAATTGATTTTGTAACAAATATAAGTGTTACAGAACCCGATTTTATTCATTTTTCTCCCATTTCATCATTTGTGAACCATTTTTGAGCATTAATAAAGATGAATTTTGAGCATGTTTCCATGATAATGATGAGCTAATTCTCGCGTAATCAAGGCACGGAGGAAGCTATTTATGCATGAATAATTGGTAACCATTCTATTTTTTCTCTAATTTGTATTTTATAATTCACTCAATCACTACTTTGTAGAATTTTAATTGTTTGCATAATTTTTCCTAATTAGTTGTGATTCAATTAGATAGGTTATGCTTTGGTTAGATAATCTATGCTTAAGGGATACAATTAATGTTTGAGAATATGCTTGATAATTTGTGAATTAAGAAAAAGAGATTTTAAAAATAATTAGAGTTTTGGAATTTTTATTATCATTTATTCATGTGTAATAGTGGAATCTAGTGTTTTGGTTATTTTCACTCTAAAAAAAAAACAAATTTGGATTAAAATTTTCTCTACTTTTAGTTTAAATAAATCTAAATTCAATTGCTTTCACAAGTCTTACGAACTCATTCTTACCACTATCTAAAATTACATCATGACACATGTATCAAACCGCCACACAGTCAATAACAGTTATAAGTGTTGCTTCTCATTTGGTAACGACTCCTTAGAGGACACGTGTCAGCCTTATGCCAAGATTATGGTAACAGTTAACCTGTTACTTTTCTTTTGCAACAACTACTGAGATGATGACACGTGTTATTTTTACTTACAGTTTTCCTCAGTGTTGTAACAGTTACACCAGTGGGAAAATTTTAAATTTAAATTAAAAAAAAAGCAAGTCATCGGAGGAAACGGAAAGAGAGGGATTCGAACCCTCGGTACGAATAAATCGTACAACGTATTAGCAATCCGCCGCTTTAGTCCACCTAGCCATCTCTCAAAATTGAAAAAATTACTATGTTACGCTTGAAGCCAAAAAGTCTTTATTTCTTCTTTCACTTTATTTCTATAGATAGATAAGATAGATACAAATTTGATTATCAATACAACTCGAATTTCATTTCGATAATGGGTATATCTTCCATAGACCAACCACACCACCGGTCAATTCCTGGGGCCAGCTCTTACTAGAGTTTCACTAATTAAGAATCCAAACCAACTAGACACAGTATAACCTGCAGTGATGACGAATTCCACGATAACGAGAAATGGTAATCAATCGTTCGATGTCTGCTCTTTCTTCTTTATGGGATAAGTACTCATCCCCGGCCGGCGGTTTCATTGCTGAGTGATCGCTCGCTATCTGGAGTCATTTCATAGATAGGTACTCATTAGCTTTCATAGATCGGGATGGGAACTCAATGCCACGAGCAGAGAGACTAACGGCTTTGAAAGAGAGAATGAGGTGCGAGGCTTTGCATCTTACATTCGTAGGGCCGGGAGCCGGCAATAAATCCCTCTGGCAGTAGTAGAGACCCCTATTGTATTGGAAGTGGGCTCCAAAGCATACATTGGTCTTCCTCGTGCCAATGATGCATCAGTCAGGCTCATGCAGTACTTTTCTTGCATCATCCTTGTGATGCAAGTGGCAAATGCAAGCTCCCCTAACTTGCATATCGGTTAGCTTTCTTTCCTGGCCAGGCCCAATGCGTTATTGGTGCATGCCTATGTCAAATGAATTAATGTTAGAGCATTGCTCAGTCGAACTCACAAGTGTTGCTATCTCAAGCTTGTTGTCAAATTTAGTTGTCAAAACTATATCTTGATTTCTAGTCTACATTTAGTCAGGTCTCATATTAGGATAGAAGTGTGTAGTTCAGAATCGGATATCACTGTGTTCTACCGTTTGAAGGCGAAGATCAACACGAGCTTTAGAGAACTTCAATATCAAAAGGTAAGTGAAGACTGAACCACTTATATCTCAAGTTTTCACCTTTCTATCTATGAGACATTGTCGCATGACTAAATTAGACATACATGCATAATAGAAATTTCAAGTCAGGTTTATCTTGAATATTGTTCTCGAAATATGACTAAGCTTAAGAACATTTGTTCATACTTGATGAATTTGGTTTAGAACGATTTATTGTTTATAACCTAATCATAATTCAAGATTTAATCATTTGAAAATAACATGGAACAATGCTATGTGTCATTGATGTTATTCGGAAATGTTTTGAATTGATTATTAGAGAGATATAGAACTACTGTTAATCTGGATACAGGACAATATGCATACCAGTTCACATACTGGGAGAACTGTTATAAGTCCATAGCCGCAGTACATGTACCCAGTACACATACCGGGGTAGCTATAGTTCGGCAACAACTTTTTGGTACCCAGAACCGGTATCCATACAGTAAAAAGTTTGTTGATCGTGAACCAGGAAAGGTACACATACCTAGTATGCAAACTAGAAAAGATCTGTTGGTTTCATAACCGAAAACGGTACGCATACACAACATGCAAACCATAAAAGATTTGTGAGTTCTTGAAGTCATTTTTTTCTTAAGGGTATCCATACCCGGTACACGTACTATGACAAAGATATTCACGAACAGGTACAGTACACGTACCAGGTACATGTACTTACCCTGTCGAATATTTTTTGATGTATCATAATTATTTCTATGAGATAATCATCATTTGAATAACTCTCTAAGAACACTACCTAGACATATTTGATCATATGTGTGACTCAAGAAAAGTCTTAAAGTGTTATATGAAAATGGTTAAGCTTATCGTTCAATTGGCTAGTTTCGGCTAACCTTCATGAACATATCATTGTACACGGTTCGGTTATGATTAATCCTAACCAGAGTGTATATTCTACTATGTTAATCTCAAGTCAAGTTTTTTCATCTAACGGTGATTATTGATTGATTGATTGGTTCAAAAGTTATCTTAGCTTAAACCTAAAGCAACCTTGATCTTGAAAGTCCATAAAAAGAGAACCTCAAACAACTGGGATCTTTGAATTCCTGACACTATTCTTGTGTGTCCTAGTTGTAAACTAGAGTCGTCCTCTCTTTAAAACCCTTTTAGGGTTTAGCTACTAAAAAGACTTCACCTAGGTATTCGTGAAGCCAGGTCCAACTATCTTTATCTTGATAGTTCGTGTATCCTGATCTTGTTTTGATTGCTGAGCTTGCTCCAACAAACAAGATAGATAGAAATCACAAAGTATCTTCGTCTCAGACTTTGTGATTCCACAAGTTTTGACTTGTGAGGTGAATAATAATATAGGCTGCATTTCGGGAGTCATAAGATCAGATTTTGAGGTTTGCTAGACTTTGTCTATTGCAATCGATTTCCTACTTTACCTTGATCTTTGATCAGAATGGAAATCACATATAGGCTTATATGTGGGAGGCATATTGGTTTAAAGTCTTCAATTGAGTTGAAGCAATTCTTAAGCTGTAAAGGACGTCAGCTAAGAGAATCAATTGCACGGAGTCCTGCTAGGATTCAAGAGGCGTAAGGAGCACGACTGTAACTGAATTACTGTGACGGTTTAATTCTGTCCCAACTATATTCCAGTCCAAAGTTCTGATAGTAGGCTTGTGTCTGTAGCGGCTTAATACAGTTTGGTGTTCAAGTCTATACTAGATATATTGTTTATCTTTATAATTGAAATATCACAGGTTGTACGTTAATCAATCAAAATAGGTATATCCATCCTTGTTTGTTGGATACGACTTGATTGATATTCTTGGATATTGATCTTTGGAATCGTCCAAGTACTCTCACACATAATCAGGTTCATGAACTTGCTTCTGTAAACAATTTGATTGAGAGAGAAAGAGATATAATCTCTTCATATAGTTCCTTGATTGAGATTCATTAAGTTGAACTCTCAAAATTGTGTTCGAGTTTAGTCCATACAGGTTGCCTAATAAAAAGTTGGTGGTGTATTTTGGTACCCCCACGTTTTCACTTAATATGAAGTATGAGCATCCAAGGAAATGGACTGCAACTTACCTCATAAAGTATGACAATAATCATCTCATGCACCGCATTGCCGAGTCAAATGATATGAGTTACCATATTATCGCAATCACCTCGCGATTAGATGATATGATCGATAAGGTGATTGACCACAAATGCTGCAACTCATTTTGCGAATGTCTACGTACCCTTATCCGTATCTTGAAGGGATCAAGCATGGACCGCAATTCATCAACGTCAGGAACAACAACTAAATCCAAATCGTGTTGCAAGGTCAAAGCCAATCAAAGACTAGTCTGTATAAACCAAAGGTTCTATTTGCAAATGATGCGCAAGAGTGTGCATCATTGGCATTTCCTTCCTTTTGCACCATTGTGGTACGACGCCGCAACGGTGATGCATAAGCATCATGAAGCTCCCTCGAGTAAGCAACACGCCATAATTATGCTTTCGCATCATATAGGCTTTACCGCCAAAGCTTTACTGGTGCATCTCCATTATATGTACCTTCAACCAATATCGATTCATATATATGTTTTATTGACATCTTTAATAGTAGGAAAAGGAATTAAGATGGACATTAACCGAGTTCACCTGCTATCGCGACAACGAGTTTTGGAAATAGCACCGTAATGGTGCATAACCAGTTCTGACCCGATAAACAACTTGAGTATTGCACCATAATGGTGTAATGTCGCTCTTGGCCAGCCTCCCACTGACATGATGCAACATTGTGGTGCTAATAGCACTTGGCCAACCTACTACTGGCGTGATGCACTATTGTGGTACTAATCGCACTAAGCCAGCCTCCCACTGGCGTGATGCACCATGATGGTGCAACTTCTATCCTAGGATAACATGCCCTTAATGCGCAATACAAGCTTTTCAGATGAAGCTTCATCGCATTCAATGACACACCTTTGAGTATGCGCCATACGAAAAGTACAGGGCGTTAAAGTTTTGTTTTTTTATTTATTTAAATGTAAAAGTGAGTGACGAATGGCATGCTTTTACTTTTTAGTTCATCGAGTCCATTGGTTACAGGCCATTGTCATTCTTCATATTTGAATAATTGGATGCTCCTGGTCGCAAATGGACTCCTAATATGCTATCCGAGTAGAGTATTATCGATGAAACTACTTATATTACTATTTTTAGTAAAGAAGAACAACAGTTTAACAAAAAGTAAATAACATGTATAGTTTTTTTACGTCCTATTTTCTAAAGTTAACAGAAGTATCCCGTTTTAGATTATCAATATTTCTCTTTTAGTTTTATTCTTTTATTTATTTATTTTAAAAATTAAGATTTTGTATGCTAAACAATCCTAACAAGAATCGCGTCTAAAAAGGATAAAGTCAACTAAGGATGTAAAAAAGCAATCTTGCTCGGTGAAAAACTGTGAAACCGTTGAATACCAGTAAGTATGACGTGTGTATTGATGCGGAGGGAAAATGTGATTATCCCTCTTAACCACGTCATAGAATAGAAAACATAAATCTCGAAAAATCCTTTATAGAAACTTTATTTTACTCTTCCACTGAATCGGATAACTATTTTATCAGAAGTTACGGAACATTTTCCAATGGAGGATTTTCCATCTTTTTCCAATAATTAGAAGGATCATTATGGTCGGATTTCGGGGTGTTCAAGAACCAACAATAATAACTTCATTTAGGTCAAGTCTGATAAGTTTTTATCCTGTAAAATTAAGAGAGTTTTGAAAATCAAGGGTTTGGAATATCCGCCTTAGATTAAAGTGAATTTTGATTATTTTAGGTAAAAAAATAATCATGATGCATATAATAAAGTAAAAGTACACTTGATTAATTAGTTGTTGATGATCCTTAGATTTTTGTTGATTTGGCAGAACGTGGGAAGTAGTAGAAGCAGTAGATAATGGTATAAGTAAGTCCTCATATCCGTGAATCAGGGTGATTATGATGAGAAGTAGTAGAAGCAATAAATAGAGTTTTATAAATTAAAGATTTTTGTTGATACTACAACAACTAAGAACTATTACTCGTGATGATAGTTTGGTTATGATACGATAATGGTGTAAGAACTATAATAACTCACAGTAATTTTTTTTTGATGAATCAAGACGGCCGTAGGTTATTGTTGAGGTGGATAAGCAAAAAAATACCATCTTTCCTCCACATCGTTTGCCATGTTAAATCAGTTGTTATTCAACTATTATAGGGCTGGCCAAATAGCATTTTCGGTAAAAAAGCTTGTACAATTAGTTTTTAACCGTTTTTGAAATAAAAAAGGTTTTATAATGGTGATGTGTCCGCTATCTAGAACAAGAATCATTCAAAGTATAAATCCCTTATCTATACTAGCTGGTCGACGGTATAAAAATAATAGCTAAGCCATTAAAAAAAAAAAAAAAAAAAATTCAATATAATGAGCCTCCCAATATAATTTCTTAATAAATGGGGATGCGCCCCTAAAGTTGTAAGATGATGGGTTTTAGATTGGAAAAAAAGGAAAGAGAAAAAAGTTTCATAATAGTTTTCACAATATAAGTTCAGCCAACTACAATCTAACCTCGATAGATGCATATCACGACAAAAAGAAAAAACATTTAGCGAGGTTACTTATCATTAATAAATTTATTTATGGGCATTTTACAAAACGATCACCCTTCCCTAATTAGTTTCACGAAATAATCACACCTTTAATTAGTGTTTACAAAAGGGTATATCTCCATTTGAGCTAACTGTTTTGAAAAAAACAATCCTGTTTTTGTCTTAAATACCCCTCCTCAGTTATCGAGGAGATGGTGATGAAGTGGTAATGGTGGCGGTGGCTATACCCAAGAGAGGAAGTGGTGAATCCTTCTACAGAATATGATGTAATGATCCTAAAAGTGGGTTGAAGTTCTAGTGCCATGTAACGATCTCGAACGCGTTATATTTCACCGGTAACAGCAGCAACAACAACAACAGAAGCACCACCACCACCAGCAACACCCTTTATCCCACTTTGTTGAGGAGCAATTAGGTACTTCCATGGTCTGATTTAACTCTAACTGGCGATATAACTCCCCAGTCAGTGGTCTAGTGACTATATTGCAAATAGTCTGAACTGTGACGTTTTTGTGAATCGGTATAAGGAAGTGGTACTGTTTTTGATAATACTATTTATTTAAAGAATATTTTTATATTTAAGAAAGTTTTTCTAGATCATAAAGTTAGTCGATCAGAAGGAAATATTCAAGGATTAACTGATGGCTTTTCTAATCCATGTTGTAGAAATGTCATGGACGTCGAACATATTTTGAACCATCTTAACAAAAATGATGCAAATATGGAATTACCCACAAATAAAGAATTTATTGAACTAGATGATAGTAGTGTTATACTAAATATGTCATCAAAAATGGCCTTTCAAGCAGTAGTTACCATAAAATTAACATATTAAGCTCTAAAAAACCAAGGTGATACTCTTTGAGTTACACAAACACCATCCATATTATTTGGGCTAAATGAAAACCATATCCAGCAAAAATGAAACAAAAACCCCATTTCAATTTAAAATTGTTAAGTTTGGTTTTCATTAATTTTTGCATTTCCAATCATGCCCTTCACTATACACATATGCATATAAATATTCTTCTTCTCTTGTAATTCATTTCTTTTTCCTCCTTCCCTAACACCACCACCTCCTCCAACCGCCGCACCACCAAAAACCACCACCAATTTCAGATCTAATACCAACACCTTATCCTCTTCGTCCTCTTCCATATCCACCAACACCTCCTTCTTTTTTATGCTACTACCATTTCACATGGACACAAACAGTACCTCCGCGACCACCAATCGGTTACGATATTCAGATCTGACATCAACACCAGATCTTCCATACCCTCCTCCTCCCCCTTCACCACTAGCACCAGCACCTTCTCTTCTTTCTTCTATGCCTCTATTAAACCCACAACCATCTCCACCAACACCGCCTTATTTTCTTCTTCCCCCAACCCCACTAGCAACACCTCCTCATCTTCCTCCTTTTCCTCCACCACCACAAGCAATAAGTTGAATTGATTGATAGTTATACGATTGAATCTGAAAGCCGAAATGATTTAGGTATTTGATTATTATTACAAACTTAATTAGCGAAACCAAGGTGGTGATGGTGGAGAATTGATATCATGGTGGAAATGGACCATTGACGGGGATTCAATTTCATCTGCTTATTGTGTCTGGAGAAACGATGAATTTTAATGGTAATTTGAAGTTGGTAAGTAATTAAAATCTTATTATTTCACTGATTTTTTTAATTAAATTTGATACTGGATCTTGTTTTATTGTGAATTTTGTTGATACTGGGAATTGAAAAGTACCATAGAAAGAATAGAGTTAGATTGAACAAGTGTAAAAGAAGTAATCATGTAAAATATTTTGTGTACGTTATTGTAGCTTTTAGTTTGTATAATATGCTGTTAAGTGAAGGTTTTGTATGACTTCATCTATGTAACATTTTGTGTGTGCTTATTCCCCGTCATTTGTCGCTCACCAAGCGAATCTTCTTCAGTGTGTTTAAGTTGGTATTTTTTTGCACCCGAAGGAATCAAGGGGAATCAGTGAGTGCATTTGTGGGTAAGAGAATCGGTGGATACAGTTCTTGTTTTCATACAAGCTGATGACCATTTGAAAGGTCTAAGACAGATCGAATCTCTAGTGAGTTAAGGTGAACAAAGATGTACTGGCATACAACCCATTTACCCCTTCTTCCTTCTCAGTAATTGGTCGACATCTAATTATCTGGCGTATCTGTTTGGCCAGATATTCTCTCTTGGAATGCTATAAGCATCACCCATTGAGAGAGTCGGAAAGTACGTGGACCCAAAGAATGGAATGAAATCATAAGTGACCCAGGAACTGTGAGTGATTGCTTTTAAATCTAGTCATGCAATTTGTTTGTAGCTGATCTAGTCCAAGTGGAAATTATGTCTAATTCAAATTTGTTTTATGTAACATGTCTATGAAAGATTGTTTACTCGCTCCATGTCGTTTCCTGTTACTTTTAGTTTACAGAACTTTCATTTTTCTTATTTGTACCTTGCTGGAATTATCTTTGCTTACATAAAGATAGTTCCAAGTGTGCAGGACCTGCTAAGGATTGGAGAGTACCGCCCTAGTTCGACCAGCTCTCATCGACGAAACCAACCATTAATTCTCCACCATATTTCAGGTTTTAAAAGAATTTAACTGCGTAACCAAAAAAATAGAACTGCACAAAGCTTAAGAAGTGTTAAATAATTCACCAGTTTATGAAACACTCAAGAGTACATTTATGATGAAACCAATTTCGGTTTCATCTAATTTTGGTGGAACCGATTTTGGTTTCATCTAATTCTGTTATATATTTTTTAACACTTCACCCATATATTGATATTTTGGTTTCATCTAATTTTGTTTTAATTTTTTCATCTAAATACTGATACCACATTATGGTGGTGAATGATTGAGTGACCGGTGTAGGTGGTCAGTATTGAATGAGTATTGCAGTTGGTGATTGAGTCAGTAAGTGGTGATGGTGGTGAGTGGGTTGTTTCATTCCTTCTTATCTTAGCTTATTTAAGTGTATTTTCAGCATTATACTGTACTTGATAATTTGGCCAATTTTATGTCTCAGTAGTTTTGAGTTTTCATTGTTGGCAGGTCAGAATTGCGGCTAGAGTTTGACGTACACAACAAGTACACATCTGTTCAGTGGAGATGCTGAAGAGGTATTTGCATGAAACCAATGTTGTAGAGAAACTAATCAAGTTCCCACAGTTGAAAGGCCAGCTATAGTGTTTCCAAAAATCCCTTGTTATTAATCCCGATACTCCGCCACAACCAGGTCTTCCAAGTAATAAGAAGAGAATTTTTAATACATGTTCACTTCCCAAGAAGAAAATGAGAACTTGTGGTAGCTTCCATGTTTTGACTACCCATAACCGAAGGACATGCCATGCTCGACAGATGTGAAGCCATTTCGATTACAATTCTTCGAATTTCAGTTTCAATTTAGTTTAGACTACGTACAATATGTATTTAATCTACTTTTCATATTTCATTTTGATGTTTGTTTTAGAGTTATTTTTCATTTATTCTCTTTTCTATTCTTTCTATAGTTAAACATGTTAATTTGTTGCAGGAGTGTCATGTTTGTTTCATTTTTAGATTAAGTTTGGCAGAGCTTGCGGGCTTTTACAATCTGTTGGAACCAAAATAGGTTTCATCATATTTTTGCTGGAACCCTTTTTGGTTTCGTCATATTTTTGATGAAACCCTTTTTGGTTTCATCATTTTTTACTGCTATTTTTCTTTCGCATCTTAACAACTGTAGATGGGGAAAAACGATTTGCTGGGTTTTTTTAGGAAAGTGAAGAGACGACCGATCAGACGAGACTCCTCAACCGAGCAAACTTCTTAACCTCACACAAATGCACTGCACGGGAGTAGAACTACGGCCTAAACCAAGTCAATGGCCGTTCCAGAGTCAAGTCGGTCACAAAGAGGGAGATGGGTTGATCTGTAGGAGGGAAGATGATAATTGCGGGATCAATGATGATCAAGGATTGTGGATGTGTTGAAGTTTCTGAAAAATAATGAATAAGTTCGAATGATCGATAGAGTGTTGCTCACACGATGATTCTTGGTTAGACGATGGATTGTCCATTCAATATCTCGTGGATTTTCTGTGTTTTTCAATCATGGATTCAGAGACTTATTTATATTGTCAGAATAGTGAACACCTTGATCTAATAAGTGTGACGGTTTTTGGAGTGAAAGAGTGGGAAAGTGGGAGATCGTGGTAAAATCAGTTCCATGTCGTGTGGAGACTTGATTGATCATGCACCCACCACTTTGTTAAATCCTTTAACCGTTTGCATGACTTACTCACACTTCTCATCGTGGATGAACACACGTTCCATAGGCCGCCAGACCAAAACCCTAATTGATATCCCCCCATGTGATTGATGTCTCACGAACGTGGAGTCTGCAAAGCAGACGTGTATTTGATTAGTCAGTCGTTGACTTGATTAGACAGTGAGTCTAAGTTATGTTGAATTGAGCATGAGTGACGAATGCTCAGTGATTCATGGATTGAACATGTCAGACATACAGTTCTTATGTTGATATTGCTCGTCTGAGCAAATATTGTAAATTCGAGCAACTGAGCAAGTATTGCTCAATTCGACGAATTACTGAATATTGATAGTTGGATCAATATTCGAGCAACTTAGCAAGTATTGCTCAATTCGACGAATTAATGAATGTTCATAAATTACTGAATATTGATAGATTAATCAATATTCGAGCACTGAGCAAGTATTGCTCAATTCGATGAATTACTGGTAACGTGACCCAATAAAATATTAATTAAAATATTAGTAGATGGGCCGAATATTATATAATTATTTAAGATGTTGATTTCTGGATCAACATAAAATTATTAGTGTTTGAACTTGCTCAGAATTATGATTTGTGGAGCGTTTGTTCGAAACCCTAATTTTTGATCAATTGTTCGTCAATTGATGAATTACTGAAAATAAGTTACTGAGCGAAGGAGGGACCGACCACATGGGATGATGGACGACCATGTGGTTCCCAAGTGCTCGAGTGAGCATGCACCAGGGTCCTTGGTTGACCGGTTGGTGAAGGAATGATCAAATGCTGGTGTTGATCATTTATTAGAATAACGCTCGTATGAGTATTAGGTGATGAAACCTAATTCTGGAGAAGTGAGGGACCGTCCAAGAGGGCATAGAACCAGCCCTTGGTGGTGTGGGACCAGCTGATAGTCGATTGAGCAAATTCCAAGTTGGTTGGAAACAGTTTGGACCCAATATGAGCAATTGAGCAAATTAGGTCAAAATTATAAGAATGTGTGGGACCGGCTCCTTTCAAGCCTTAGGGCCATCCTTGGTCGGTCAAGGAAGCATGCCCATGTCACTATAATGTCCGTGTCTCAGTCCTGAGAGTTTCGGTATTTTCTGATGCGCGTTTGAGCAATATTTTGGATTTTCAGAAGAGTTCGATCTTTGACTGAAATCCTTGATTTTTCTCGAATGAGCAAGTAGAACTTTGCTCGTTTGATCAATATTTTGAAAAATATCAAAATAATAATATTTTTGTGAATAGCCTAGTCGGTCATGAGACAAATTGACTTTTTGGCTTTTTCATGGTTTGAGCAATATTTGAGAAAATATGAAGAAACCATGATTTTTGCTCAAACGGAGGAGTTTCATGAGATGAGGGAAATAATAATTATGAAAATAAGGGATTGCAATGTGTGGGACCGGCCACGGCTAGGGCATGTCCGGCCGGCCAGGTAGCCTGGTCCCGCGACACCTTTCCCTATTTTATTATTTTTCATGAAACCGTGAAAATATGGAGAAACCGTGAGTTTTGCTCAAACAAAGAAAGTGAAGGAGTTTTCATGAGTTCATGAAAATAAGAAAATAAGAAAAATAAAGGGAAGAGGCGTGGGGGACCGGCCACGGCGGCATGGCCGGCCGGCCCGATCCCCAGGCTCCTCTTTTATTATTTTTTAATATTATTTTCTCTCACTTATTTTGTGTAGGATTCCTCATTTTTCCATATTTTTGAATGCTCGTTTGTGCATTTGGGTGCTCGTTTGTGCATCATTGTTGAGTACACTTGCACCATTTTATTGGGGATTACTCGGTGATAGTCCAGATGCCCGATTGCTGGATATTTATTACTAATTCATGAAATTCAGCGGAGAATAACTCATGAAACGGAGTAATAAATGAATTGTGTATCTATTACTAATCCATGAATTCAGCCGGGGAATTCAAGGAACGGAGTAATGAGATAAGATGGTTATCTATTACTAATCCATGGAATCAGCCGGGGATAGCCATGGAACGGAGTAATGAGATATAATAGATTATTTTCTAGGAATTCAGTGGCGAATGTCACAATAGAATTAATCTATTGTAGAATCGAGATATGAAATAGTTGAAGCATCATACTCGTTCTGAAAGGTGTATAGTCAGGAAACAACGTGCAGCATTGGTGTCCTGAAGGCGTTTAGCCCCCTCAACAAACAATTATGTAGGAGAGCCGCCTGAATCTATACACGGTCTCTCTACATAGTCAGGGAACAACGAGTGTCGCCGACGTCCTGAAGGCGTTATGCCCTCTCAACAAACAATTATGTAGGAGGACCGCTCAATCATTCTTCTATGTAGAGGTCATAATAAAATGCGTAGCATCGAACGCTCAGCTAGTGGAAGGCCTTTCGAGAAACATATTCATCATGGCTCTGAGAGGAACTCGATCAGAGATCGTGAAACGGTTCACGAATCGTAAAATATGAATCGTCACATGCATTCCTGAAGACGGGTCAGAAACATGCAGTATCATGATTTTATGATTTCGACCTTTGTCGAAAATCCACCATCAACAACAACATAAAAGATAATGTTGTTTACCGTTTTCTAAAGTAAAATTACTAAGCAGTGTTTTTTCGGTGTCGCAGATATATGATACACCATTTATGAATTTTAAAGATTTGCTTACATGCTTGTCAAGTGTTATAACGTAGTGAATTAGTGAAAATTTGTCCCAGTTTTTTTAAGTGACAGTCAATGTTCCCAACAAAAATAGACATCATATTCTTTAGACATAAGCTGTAAGGGACTATAAACTGAAATCAATTAAATCTTTTTTTACAGAAACTGTAATTTTCCACCATTACAATTAGTCGATAACCATTTTACAAGTAGTTTAAACTTCAACAAAAACTGAATTTTCCACGGTACTTTTTTTAGGCACGACATGCCAGTATTGTTCTATTTTTTCAAGGAGAATCTTACAGGCCATCTTTGATCTCACACTCTGCACCTTTTCTTGTTGATCATCTTGACGGTTCGTCTTTTTCTTTAACTCATCTTCTTTCAATAGATTTTCATAGAAAGGTTTGAAAAAGCGCCAAAATGGAGATGAAAAAATAGCCGGCATATGTTGTCCCTCCTTTTGTATCAAAGCCTTTATTGCAGATGCTTCCACGCACAAATGATGCAACGAGCATCTATATTAGGGGTGACAACGGGTCCCATCGGGTCCGGGTATCATACTACCTGGAACCGGAACCGATTATATTGTTCGGGTCCGGGTCCGGTTCCATAATTATTGGACCCGGAACCAGACCCGATAAAACGGCCGGGTACCCGTCTGGTCTGGGTATTAAATGGGTATCTTCTAAAGTTCAATTTTTTACAGAGTAAATTTGCACATTGCACCCAAAATCCTTTGAATATATGATCCTACATCAATAAACAATTTTCTTAAGCTGTTAGAATAACAACACCAGTAATATGCTTAATCGTCTTTGACAATTTGAAATCTATTTAGTTTT
>JAJJMB010010184.1:1199573-1220651 GCA_023531105.1 Papaver atlanticum | reverse complement strand
TACTGGTGTTTCATCGGGTAATACCTTAACCTTATGCTTTCACATTTTCAAGTACTATTGAAGATAACTTATCAATGTCAACTATTGGACATTAGAATTTATTTGTTTACAGTAGTGATGCATACATACTAGGGGTGCCAACGGTCCCATCGGGTCCGGGTATCATACTACCCGGAATCGGAATCGATTATATTGTTCGGGTCCGGGTCCTAACAGTTCTGGTTCCGGTTCCATAATTATTGGACCCGGAACCAGACCCGATAAAACAGCCGGGTACCCGTCGGGTCCGGGTATTAAATGGATATTTCCTAAAGTTTAATTTTTTACAGAGTAAATTTTCACATCGCACACCAAATCCTCTGAATATATGATCCTACATCAATAAACAATTTTCTTAAGCTGTTAGAATAACAACACTAGTAATATGCTTAATCGTCTTTGACAATTTGAAATCTATTTAGTTTTAACAATATTGTGATCATTAAGAAAAACACCATTAGAGCTTTACCCAATACTTAAGTAGTTCTCATATTGGGTAGCATCAAAATTACTGGTGTTTCATCGGGTAATACCTTAACCTTATGCTTTCACATTTCCAAGTACTATTGAAGATAACTTATCAATATCAACTATTGGACATTAGAATTTATTTGTTTACAGTAGTGATGCATACATACCATAACCAGCTGATGCTTGACTTATTTGTGTTCTTTATTTCAATCGAGTTTCCATGTCTTCTTAAATACATCTATTAACACGTATACTATTCAACAACAACTTAGAAAATTAACTAACCTATTCACCAAAAGAACATCCATAATCAACACCAAAAGAACATCCACAATCAAGAGTCAAATAACGTAATAAAAATAAAATACAATTGAACTTTTCCCTGTTTGACCGATGAATACACTTATTACAGATGAAGAGAAACAAATTTCCATTAAGTGGACTGAGAAGTTCATGAGGCTCTTAACGAAGAGTCGAAGGCTAAGATATTATAACTCTATATCGTTACTCATTAGGGTTTTAAACTAAAATATAAACTTTATGTCGGGTACCCGATACCCGTCGGGTATACCCGTTTAGGACCCGATATCAATCGGTTCTTTAACGGATCTACCCGTCGGGTACTAAAATGCTAATGGGTCTCATATTAGGACCCAGAACCGGACCCGACACACCCGGTTTCGGGTAATCGGGTACCCATTGGCATCCCTAATACATACCATAACCAGCTGATGCTTGACTTATTTGTGTTCTTTATTTCAATCGAGTTTCCATGTCTTCTTAAATACATCTATTAACACGTATACTATTCTACAACAACTTAGAAAATTAACTAACCTATTCACCAAAAGAACATCCATAATCAACACCAAAAGAACATCCACAATCAAGATTCAAATAATGTAGTTAAAAAAAAAATACAATTGAACTTTTCCCTGTTTGACCGATAAATACACTTATTAAAGATGAAGAGAAACAAATTTTCATTAAGTGGACTGAGAAGTTCGTGAGGCTCTTAACGAAGATTCGAAGGCTAAGATATTATAACTCTATATCGTTACTCATTAGGGTTTTAAACTAAAATATAAACTTTATGTCGGGTACCCGATACCCGCCGGGTATACCCGATTAGGGCCCGATATTAATCGGTTCTTTAACGGATCTACCCATCGGGTAGTAAAATGCTAATGGGTCTCATTTTGAGACCGGGAACCGGACCCGACACACCTGGTTCCGGTTCGGTTCCGGGTAATCGGGTACCCATTGGCATCCCTAATCTATATGGCTTGTTTCTCTTTTTTTCCCCGTTGTGAAACCAAAAGTAAACAATAAGCAACAACAAAATGATGAAACCATAACTAAAAATGGTGAAATCAAATCTGGTTACATCAAGCAAACATCAAGTAAACACACCCAACAGATATATGTAACCATAAGTGGAGATGGTGAAACCAAATATGGTTTCATCAAAAAAAATATGAAGACAATATAACACGCCAGCAGAAAATTGTCTTCAATTTTTTACTCAAATTCGATAAGGGAAAAATGATGAAACCAAAAATGGTTCATCAAAACTACCAGAATTAATCAACACACCAACAGTTCTGGTGGAACCAAATTCGACAAGGGAAAAATGATGAAACCATTTTGGTTTCATCACAACTACCATAATTAATCAACACACCAACAGTTTAGGTAGAACCAAATTCGACAAGGGAAAAATGTCGAATCCAAAAATTGTTTCATCAAAATGACCAGAATCAACCAACAACACCGAACTAGTTCTAGTGGAATTAAATCTAACAGTCGGGAAATGTAAGATTTGTTCATACCGACCATTAATGAACAGTAATCAACCAAAAATATGAACAATAATAAATAATCATCTTATTATTGATCAAACAACATGAGCCAAAGGATTCGATTTACCTTTTGGAGGATTTTTAATCGTCTTCTTGAGTTGTTCATCTTTCTTTCTCTCTTGTTGAGCATTCTTCTTTACCATTTTAACCAGTTTTTGTGATTTTTGTTTTACTTTTTTGAATTTAGGTCATAACTTGTCTCGATCTATAATTTCTAGTTTCTAACAATCCATATCTGGAAAAAAGAAGAAGAGAGGTTCCAGTAGAAGAAAATAGAAACGGAAGGGAAATGAATTTCGTAGATTTTTTTTTCTTCTGAGAGATTAAGAAAGAGAATTAGACGAAGATACGGTGGGGGTGATTTGCTGTTTGTTTCTGGGCTGAATAGATGGAGGGGTATTGTAGACAGTTCTGGAATTTGAGGTTTTTATTCCTCTTTTGTTTTGGTGGAGTTATCTTATACGGATGTTGACAGCCTTGGGCCTGTAACGCGCGCGTTATAAAATTAATTGTTACAACACGGTAAAAAAAATCAAGAATTTTTGCATGCATTAGAAAAAAAATTAAGGATACGATGCATTTTGGGTTAGGTACTAAAGGGGAAAAATAATCAACATTAAATGCATATTAAGAATAAATTAAATTTTCAACGAACATTGTTGATTGGATGAAGTATTTTGGTCTATTTACATAATGTGTGTATGTCATTTAGTGGCTTTTTGGGGTTTCTAAGGACTCATAATTTCTATTGGTCATTACTGTTAGAGCACTGATCGGTCGAACTCGCAAGCGTTCCTATCTCAAGCTTGTTTGTCAAGTTTAGTATAGCTATGTATTGGATTACGATAGAATGTGTAGTTGAGCTTTAGACTTCACGGCGTTCATCGATTGAAGACGAAGATCTACTGAGGAGAGCTTGGAGGAACTTCATCAACAAAAGGTATGTGGAGACTAAAACTTATCTATGCTTTAGAAGTCTATTCTATTATATCTCCTATTGAGACTAAGTCGTATAGCTATATAGACTTTTACATTATACACATTTGATATTTCGAGCTCAGTGTATCTCGCTTATCTATTTCTCGAAATATGTGTTGGAAGCTTTTTGCTTTAGCTACGTTTATTATTATTCTTGACGAGTTTAGTTGGGAACAATTTATTTGTTGGAAACTAAATAATGAGTCAAAAGATGATCATGTGAAAATTGCCTTGAAACATCTTACATGATTTGTGTGAGACAATCATTTGATTTCGACTCGGAATGTTTCGTATTGATCATTCGATCACTTGAAAATTACTTATAAGCTAATATTTTGTGTGAGACAACTATATATTGTCGTCTTCTAAGGATGTTTCAATGATTGAAATGGGAGTTTAAAACAATTAACCTTTGTCTGGATACATCACAGTATGCAAACTTTTGTGGTATGATTCAGGTCCGGAAACCTAGTTTGCATACCAGTATGCGAACGGTTTTAACTGTTAATGTCTGAAAACCAAGTATACATCCCAGTATGCGAACGGTTCTACCCGAGTTACGGTCCGGGATGGCAGTATGCATACCGGTTTGCAAACTGCTGGACAAGACCAAAGTCCAGAACTTAAGTTTGCGTACCCGTTTGCAAAATAAGTGGTTAAAGTTCTAAAATCGGTTTAGTATGAATTCATACTCATGAAAAAATACATTTATAAATTAAGGAATGCAATCATTGCAAACCGTGGCCTAATGTTCATGAATTGATTCTTGAATAACTACTTTTTACAATCATGAATCAAATCCGTTTTTTCTTCAATTGTGTCTTGTATACTTCTAGGGGAATATAAACAATTGAACAACTCTATGAGTAGCACAATTAGATTCATTTGATTATTATTTGATCTAGAAGTATTAGATGAATGTGGTGAATACAGAAGTGTTCATATGGCTAACTTCGGTTAACTGTTATTGAGCCAACTCAATATACATGTTTAGGTACAGTTACTCATATTTAAATGAAGGTATATTTCATTTGTGTGTAACAGTCTAAGACCATCTAACGGTGGAGAGATATTGCTTTGGTTTTAAACAAACTTAGCTTGAATCTTAAATCAGGTTTTCATCTAACGGTGAATATTGATTGCTTTGTTTCTAAGCTATCAAACCCTGATTTGAAGACTATATAAGGGAAAACTCTAGCAACTAGAAAACCTAATCCCCACACTTCTGTGTTATACTAGTTGCGACTAGAGTCGATTCTCCTTTAACCTAGGTTTTTCTTAAAACCATTATAGGTTAACGACTTAAAGACTTCATTGGGATTCTGAAGCCAGACCCAACTATTTTCTCTGTAGTTGCGTGTTCTGATCTAAGATATGCTCAATAACTTCTTCTACTACCATATAGTTAAGTTATTGTGAGGTGATTGATATTTCTAGGCTGTTCTTCTGGAATATAAGACCGAATTATCAATTGGTTCCTGTTCACCTTGATTAATCAAAAGACGAAACAAAACTTCATAGGTATATCTGTGGTAGACAGATTTATCTATCCGAATAGACTTATCTGTGTGAGACGGATTTGTTTATAAGTCTTCGATTTTGGGTCGTAGCAACTCTTAGTTGTGGGTTAGATCAGCTAAGGGAATCAAGTGCGTAAAGTCCTTTTGGGATACAGAGATGTAAGGAACGCGACTATACCTTAATCAGTACGAGATTTGGTTAGGGCTCAACTACATTCCAGTCCGAAGTTAACTTGTAGTAGGCTAGTGTCTGTAGCGGCTTAATAGAGTGTGGTGTTCAAATCTGGACTAGGTCCCGAGGTTTTTCTTCATTTTCGGTTTTCTCGTTAACAAAATTTCTGGTGTCTGTGTTATTTCTTTTCCGCATTATATTTGTTTATATAATTGAAATATCACAGGTTGTGCGTAGTTCAATCAATTGGTAAATCCAACCTTTGGTTGTTTATAGAAATTGATTGATACTTGAACACTGGTCTTTGGTACCATTCAAGTTATTCTCATACCAATCAGTTCACGGATTCTATTCTGTTGATTTGCTGATTGATTTGAGAAAGAGATATAACTCTTGGATATCTTTCCTTGATTGAGTCTGACTGTCTAGTTGATTCTCTCGGAATTATATTTGAGTTAGTCCATACAGATTGCCGAACGGAATATTGGGTGTGGTTGTTAGACCCCCGCTTTTTCAATTACATTTAGAGGGGTTACTACTTTAATTAACTTTGTCCAAGTCCGATGTCAATGTAGTACAATGGTAAAATATCGTCGGGTGATGATACTAGTGATATGAGTTCGAAACTCATTTGCACCGAATTCTTTATCAATTAAAGAAAAAGAAAATAACCTTTATCCAAGTTTGAAGCGGAAAATATTAATACCAAAATCTTTACCAATTTAAGAAGAAAAAAAAACATTTGAAAATGGAAAAAATTAGCACCGGATTTTTTATCAATAAAGAAAAAAAAACTTTATCCAAGTTGTAACCGGAAAAAAGTAACACCAAATTCTTTATCAGTTAAACAAAAACAAACTTTATCCAAGTTAGAATCGGAAATAATTATTTATTTGGCGAGATTATTCACTTATTGAGATTAAACTACAACCTGTTAGAAAAATGTAAGTCCGAAAAAGTCGGAATAAATGTAGAACACTAGTAAATGGTATATAATGCCTTTCTGTAAGTGAATTGAATACCTAACAAGTCATTGATATATAGCTTAACTGAAACAAGGTATTCCTCGGCTGAACCACCATGATATCCAACAAGAATGATTGCTAAAATAAACCGGAGAATGCGTCGAGTTTCGTATTGTGCTATACATAATTATAAGAACGTAACCAAGCGCCGGACTGACTGAGAAACTACATGACGGATTGAAATCAATCAGGGTGCCTCTCAACAACAATATGAGACCAGGCAATACCATCTTATCTTAGCCAAATTTTACTGAATGACTCTATGAACACCAGATATCCACGTGTAGTAGCCTTCTAGTCTTTTTAATATATTTCATGCTTCAAATAAAAAGAAAGGTGCGGGACACTGGTGAGTGGAGTATAAACCCTTTTTTTTTTGGTAAACGAATTAAATAGCTAATAGGTCATTGATATATGACTTAACAAAAATTTGACATATGGCGTGCCTCTTAACACGCAAATAATTTAAATTAGGGAAGCCAAGGCAGACAATTCCCATGTAGCTAGTGAAACAATATACGAAAGTAGTTTAACTCATTCCAAGGTCCTACTTGGTTGGGGATCTTGGAGCAATGAGTTCGTCTTGGAACTCGCCTAAACTCGTGCTAATACTAATACTCGGATGAACTTTTAGAGGCTTAGAGTCTCGCTGATCGTATATATTGCTATTAACATGATTTATACCTAATTAAAATCAGAATTTTAACATTCTCATGTATTGGTTTAGCAACACCAATAAAACTAAAACTGTATATAAGTTCAACATAACATACATTCAACATTAAAGTAACTAAAAAAGTCGGCTTACGAAAATGGCTAAAAAATCACCTAAAATCGGCTTTGGAGTATTTAGTCACCCGAACTCCGATTCAGCTTGGAACCGGAAATCACCAAGGTATTTTAGTGAGTAGCGATTAATCGCTTGAAAGTCGGCTTTGGATACCTTGTTAAACTACTCTGCTACATATTAAGCTATTGCTCTTTTGCAATCGGAAAACCAGGTGTGACCAAAGACACGGTTGCATAGATTACTAATGATGCCAAAGGATATGAGAAAATAGATCAGAAATTTTATTATGATTAACGGGTAAGAGTAATCATACGTGCCCGTAGAGTGATTCGTATCAATTGGACATATATGCAGTATGTTTGTTAAAGATAAATTTTTTATTTGAGATTACTAATATGGGTACTAATTCGCTTCGGGGTGTACGAAAATTCATATAAGACAAAATATTTATTGGTAAGAGATTGGTACACATATTAGCAGCTTTTCCTTTAGCGAATTCTCATATCATATGCATTCCGTTTCAAATGACAAACATTTGTAAAATAATTTGGTTTACTAAAACAATTTGAATATCCATAATAAAATTGTTAAATCACCTGGCATTTTTAGGGGCGACTTATTTATACCCATCTAGGGACAAAATATGGTAAAAGTACTAAGCTACCCTTACTAGTCCAATTTACGTTTCTACCCTTTAAACTTTAAACTATATTTTAAAGAAAAATTGAACTTTTTTTGTTATCCAAAAATAATTTTAAAGAAAAGAAAATTAAAGTTTTTACAAAAAGAAAAAAAACTAAATAAAAATGAATCGAGGGTTGGGAAAAAAAAAATCTCCATAATCGGTAGATAATTAATTTGCCAAAACTACCAATTATGAAAGTATAAAAATTCGAAAATTTCAAAGTTTGAGAAATTGAATACTGAGACGACTATCGTAATCGGTAGATAACTAATTTGTCAAAACTGCCAATTATGAAAGGAAAAATTCGAAATTTTATATGTTTGGGAAAATTTATTCTTTTCATAAGCGATAGATAATTAATTTGCCAATACTATACAACTTATGAAAGTAGAAAAATTCAAAAAATTCAAAGTTTGGGAAAATTGAATTCTGGGGCGACTTTCATAATCGATAGATAACTAGTTTGTCAAAACTGCAGATTATGAAAGGAAAAATTCAAAATTTATATGTTTGGGATTATTTTTTTCCATAATCGGTAGATAATTAATTTGCCAATACAGTACTACTGATTATGAAAGTAGAAAAATTCCAAAATTTGGAAAAACTGAATTCCGGGGCGACTTTCATAATCAGTGGATAACTAATTCGTCAAAACTACCGATTATAAAAAGAAAAAATTCAAAATGTGGGAAAATGTATTTCTTTCATAAAATTATCTATCGATTATGAAAGTAAAAAAATTCAAAAAATTCAAATTTTGGGAAAATGTATTTTTGGAACAACTTTTATAATCGGTAGATAACTAATTTTTCAAAACCACCGATTATAAAAGTAGAAAAATTCGAAATTTGGGAAATTTGGAAAAAATTATTTATGGGGCAACTTCCATAATTTGTAGATATATATAACTTGACGAAACTACCAATTATGAAAGAAGAAAAATTAAATTTAATTGGGTTTATTGTATAATCGATTTTCATTAAAATTTTCGAAACTACCGATTATATTAGGATCTGAATAAAAATATATAATAAAAAAATAAAAAATAAAAAAAATTTAGAAAAATAATAAATTAAATACCGATTATTAAGGGACGATTCGCCATTATGAAATCCTGAAAATAAGGGGTGGATTCATTTACTTCATACTGACCTTATTTTGTTTTATTAGTCGCCCCTATACCAGGCTAAATTAGATGGCAACAGGGAAACCTTCCGGGGGGAGCCGTCTTGACTCCCGTTTGTCAAATCCCCAGCCACGAACGAAGAAATAAGGCTGAAGGAGAATTCGCTAATCTAATGGAATGCCCCTCGAGGGGATGAAAAGGAAGCGCAAGTTTACACTACCCTACTACCAAATACCCATCAAATCCTTTGTAAAGACATTTTGGAATGAAGACTGGCCATGCAATTTTCCAATTTTTTGTGGTTCTCTCTGAGCAACACGATGACCATGACTTCTGTAAACCGAGAACAACCATAAACAACCTACATAATTTTAGTTATGAAGAAGAGCAGACAAGGAAGCAGTCAACATCTAATGTAGAATTATGTTTGGAAAGATGCTTGGCGTCATCCCGCAAACATACTTGTTTTTTTCTTTCGGATACCGCCATATATATGTATAGACCACCACCACCATTATGCAACTTTGTCTTCACTTGATTTTAGGTTATTGTTTTGTTTCTTATATTTTTACTTTGTTCGTCTGTATGTATTAGGATGGGGTATCCCAATCATAAGTAAGCATTAATGAAATATTCTATAGTTTTGTAAAATAAATAAATAAATGAAAGGGCGTAGAGGAGCTAGCAGAGAAACACTACCTAGGAAAACCTGGCTAGTTTGGGGCCTAGGTAAATTATTTAGAGCCTATCAATTTCTTCACCCAACCTAGAAAAAGAAATAAGGGGTGTCTAAACTAGGTAAAAGTACCAAGTTACCCTCACTATTAAAATACAATTATAAGCCTTATCTTTCTAAATTTGAAATCTTTTCAAAACCAAAATCTATTTAAATTATTTCCCTCACAAATTAAAATTAAACTCAAATTCATCAATTGATTCTAAAAACATCGACCGATTATAAGAAAATTTCACCATCCATTTAAAAAAAGAAAGATCAAAGTAAACATCGTCGATTGCAACCCATTACTCTTAATCATACTTGTGATTGATTTGTTCATTCAAGATTGAAAATCACAAACAATCTTGAGTTACTGTGTTTAACCATAATCGGTCGATGTTCATGTCCATATTTACGGATTCCTATTACAATCAGTCGATGTCCGTGACCACGTCAACCGATTTATTGTGTATGTGTTATCTGGTTGAAGAATAGTAACCAGAATCGGTCGATGTTCATGGCCACATCACCCGATTCTTAGTGGAGAAAATGCCAGATTTGTCTGTGTAATTTTTAACCCGGAATCGGTTGCATGAGCACTCGTATAAACTGATTCTTTTTGTGCATTGTCTGGAATCGGTCTATGTGCGTGTATCACACCGATTCTTACAATCGGGCTATGTAGTAAGTAATATGCACCGATTCTTGGTGTTCTTCGTGAATGAAAACATCAACCCAGAATCGGTCTACGAGTGCATGAACATCCACCGATTCTGAGTTGATTTTTGTCAAAAAAATAATCAAGTAATCATATTTTGATGATGAATTGACTTTACTCATTTTCAAGGTTAACTTAAATTAAACATCTATCAATCACCCAAATTAACACTAATTAATCAGGCGTAAATTAGCCATTAAAGAAAATAGTTGGCTAAGGGAGTTTTTCATTTTACTTCAAAATGCCTTATTTTGTCACGTAGTGATAGGCCCCAAATTATTCACCTAGGCCCCAAACTAGCCAGGTTAAATAATAATAATAATAATAATAATAATAATAATAAAGTGAAAAATACTATAACCCCCATACTATATAGGTTCAATATATAGAAGCCCCACAAAATGGATCCTTCATTGTCAACTCCATACTTTAGGAAAATGTTATTACTAGGCCCAAAATATCAAATTTTCTTCAGATCTGGCCCATAATTAATTATTACGAATTTTAATAATGACAACACTACCCTTTTGAATATATACAAGAGGGAAATCATGAGAGCTTTTCATTTTTAGATTTTCTTTCCCTCTCCATCCTCTTCAGCTACTTTCAGAGATCTCAAAACTTAAATTACCAGCAACTGATTCAACAACACAAACCTAAATCGAGATCGACACATAGCTAATCAATCGTTCAAACAACAAATCCAGTGAAAAACACATCAAATTCTCACTAGATCTTGAATTTTAATGGAGTTTTTGTGCCTGTAATGAAGAATAATTGAGTAAATTCGTCATCAACGAAAAACTCTGAAGATTTAATCAACAAAGACTAAATAAAGATAAGTTTCTTTTGTTGTATCCTTTTCATTTTTTTCATGTTTTAGTTTTGATTTTTTTTATTAAGATTTCGAAACCTAAAACTTCGATTTCAGTTCAGTTTTATTATCTGATTTATGATTAGCATTCAGATCTACTTTTGCCTTCTATTTCTCTTCATTTTGAGTTAGAAATTTCTGTTAGAGCATAGCTCGGTTGAACCCACCAAGCGTTGGTATATCAAGTTTGGTTGTCATATTTTAGGGAATCAAAACTCAATTTAAGAGTCGCTTGAATATGTACTAGAGACAACTTCATATAGGTTAGGTTAGAAAGATTAGGATAATGAGACATACAAGTATTACTCGAAGACTTGAAGAATGTGAAGAAGTAAAGAGCTACATCAACGACATCATACTTCCTCTTGAGGTTAGTAATATTTTGACTTGAACTGTTTCATTCCCAACGTATCTTTCAAGTCATGCTATATTGAAAAACATAACTGTGAAGCTGTGAATGATTATAACATAGTAGACATAGTGTTAAGGAATTAGAATACGAAGTATAACACTTATCTTTTGAACTTCGTATATAAGACATCGACATAGTCGTATGAATGCTATTAATATTGTGATTATGTGTATGGGTATGGGTGAAGATTTCGTCCTAGGAAACAATGTTTACATTCGTTTAAAGGAAGTACATTCATGAACTTGTTTTATGAGTCGAAAGGGAAATCGCTAGGCTTATTGGTATTGTTATTCATTGCATATCTTTGGATTACCAATATGTGTGAGTTAGTAGAACCGATCGTAACTTGTTATATATCTTGGTAAAACTAGTCACAACTTATGTATTGGTATGACTTTTATTAGTGTAACCGATCCTAAGTAATCACCTAATATGGTATGATCGATAGTTGTAATTGGTGTGACTGATCCTAGTAATTGGTGTGACCGATCACAAAAGAGTAGTAATCGATCCTTGTAGTTGGTGTAACCGTCCTTGTAATTGGTGTAACCGATCCTAGATCACAAGTAATACCATGAGAATATGGTAACCGGTCCTGGTAATTGATGTGACCAATTTGGTAACTGATGTAACCGGTCCCAGTAACCATATTAAGGTAGAACCGATCCTTGTGTTTGGTAGAACCGTAAACCCATGATTAGTGTGTTGATTTGCTCAATCACATAGTTCTTGGAAATCAGATAAACCAATTCTAAACTTGTTTGGAAGTGTGGTATAATCTGTTCCAAGATTGTAAATATGAAAGAGGATTTACAAATAAATAAGATGTCGACATACTTTGAACATGTTCAGTAACTCTTATCTTTTGTTGTTCAAATATATTCCTTAATAGCTAAAGGAGATCCCGGACCGAAATAAGTTGAGAATCTATTAATTAAGGTTGTTAATTTTTATATGCTTTTAATTACCAGCAATTAAAATGATATCTCTGGAAAATAAAAATTGGTAATGTGCATTTATTAATTGGAAATTTTCTAGTAGGATTTCGGTTATTTTTGGACAGAGCATTTCCAGGAATTATGAAACCAATTTGGGAATATTTTGCATATCTTAAGAATATTTCGGTTTTGGAAATTCCTTGGTGTTCAAACTTCCTTGGTCTATAAATACCCAAGTTTGCATTTCATGTAAACCATCCTAAGAGCCAGCAAAACTACCTAGTTGTGTTGTTACTAGTGGATCCGTCTATTCGGAGAGGAAAGTACCCTAATTAGGTGAAATCTCTTACGACCGCTCGTTTAAAGACTTCTGTGGGATCAAGAAGCTCTACGAGTACCGTTGGTGGGAAACTAGATAATTGCAGTATTATTAGTTTTCGATTTGATTTGATTGACTAACGGTTGTTGAACTTTGATTACACCTAGTTTGTTTATTCTTGAGAATCTTCTCTTCTGAAATAAGATTCACTCAAACTAGATCGAAGTGTCGATGGGATCTTTAGAACTGTTTGTAGATCTAAAGACGTCTTGTGATAATCCATTGTTAACAGCCTCCGTTCTGTGCGTGATTGATCACAAGAGATTCAAGTTGTTGTGTGCAGGTGTTTATTGAAGATTTAAGAAGATTTGAAGACGAAGAAGATTTCTGATTTGGGTTCATAATCTTTGGTGTGCACAAAACTTGATCGGCTGGGATCCAACTATAATCGGTTTATCTTTTGGTAGATTTGGTTGATTAGTTGCGTAGATTGGCATCAGTATTTAGTATCTGGATAGATCCTATTATTGATTGCAAAATATAAACTCGACTACTTGTTAGTTGTTTGTTAGATAGATCTAAACCCGACAAAGGAGTTTATTGGATTAAACAGAAGAGCCTTTGTCTAACTCATATCACTGAGATTGAATAGAGTTGTTACCGAACAGATTTGTTGTTCCTTTACTAAGATTGAATATAGTTGTTACCGAACAGATTTGTTGTTCCTTTGTTTGGTCTAAACTATACGAAGTTGGTTTGATTTTGTATAACGGCTTAATTCTGACAGTATTCAATTTTGGACTAGGTCCCAGGGTTTTTATGCATTTGCGGTTTCCTCGTTAACAAAATCTTGATGTGTCATTTACTTTTGTTTTCCGCAATTATAATTGTTGTTATTATAATTTAAAGTAAATTACACAAACTTTAACTCCGTATTACTTGATAATGACCCTATAGAGTTTGGTTAAGTCCGAACCTATTATCAAGTAATCACACTTTGATTGTTGTATTGTCTCAATCTCGTATCCATAGACGATCACACAAAGTGTGAATACCGATTCGTTGTATTGTCTCGACTCAGTCCATAGACAATCACTTTCGGTAAGAGGACTTATAGGTTGAAAAGTTTAAGATTGTGGTATATTTGGGTACCCTCGTCTTTTCAATTGGTATCAGAGAAGAAAAATACGAAAATATCTAACAATATGTGTTTGGTGCGATCCAACCTATAAGACTGGAATCTAAAAATGGTTTTTATAGAACCTGATAATGATTCAATTAACGTAAAACAAGACATCAAGAGTTTTGAATTAACACTTGATGATGGCATCTATGATTCAATATCTGAAGACCATCACGAAATCATCTCAAGAGAATCTACTAGACAAGTTAATCCTGTTAATGATGTAGAAACTGATAACTACTGGAAATTTTGTCTACAAGAAAGGTTTGACGAAATTTCAGATGATGATGACTCATATTTTGAACGTGATGTAGATGAGGATGTCTCAGAATACTCTAAACTATTGAATCCTTTGAAAAATAAAAAACTGAGAACTTCAGATTTTCTTGGCTTTATGACTCCTCTTTGTCGTGAGAACAAGAAACTGGAGAAGGTTTTCCAAGGATATTATATTGGTTATCGCCTCAGTGACTCTCTTCTTAAAGATCGTATAGACGAGCTAAATTCTAAGAAATTAGAATGTGAAAATCTTCGAAGAGATCTCTTTTTGTCGAAAAAGATACTTGCTGAATCTGAAGCAAGGATTAACTCTCAACAAAAGAGTTTTGAAGAGAATGAAGGTGTATATCTCTCACGATAAAAACACCTTGAGGCTGATCTAGCTGGTGCTCTTGATAAAATTAAGACGTTGGAAGTGGAAAATTTGTACTTGAAAAAGTCCAATGATAGCAAAAATAATGTATCCTCATTGTTAAAAGCAGGAAGATATCATGGTGATACAAGAGGATTAGGATATAAGGAATCAAGTGCTTCCAACGATAACAATGATATAAAATTTGTTAAAGCTATAAATTCTTCTCAACCAGAGGCTTCCACTGATTTCAAAAATGATGTTATTTCGTGTAAAGAAGTAAAGCCTGTTAAGCCTAAGGATTGTGCTCAACCAGAAGTAATCAAAGAGAGCACTTCTGCTAATGTCAAGAAACCAACAATGTTGAACAAAGATAAGAAGAAGAAGAAGAAGAAGAAGAAGAAGAAAAAGAAAACTCGTCGAGCTCCAATGCAAGCGGATCCACAAAAAGGTAACATTCAAACTCAGACTTCGTATGTTACTAAGCATTGTTATTATTGTGGTAATAAGGGACACTTGCAATGGGGATGCAAAGTTCGTAAGATGCAAGATGCACTTTCTTTTGTATCAAACGAATTGGCTATGTTTGCTCCCCGAAAGAACTCAGATCGTTATTGTCTTAAGTTTAGGCAAAAGAATCATTATAATGATAGTTCAAATTTTATCTATCGCTCGACAATGTCATCTCATAAAAGACCCAATTATAAAAGGAAAGATGACTTGGTAAATGCTAAGACAAGATCTGATGTTCCAAATTGGAGAAAAGTTGCTTCGCAAAGTATTCAAAAGGATAATCGTCTTAATGGTATGAAGGAGAAAGCTACTCCTGCGAAACCGAACTCTAAATGGGTCCCAAAGTCCTCCATAGCCAAGAAGGGACCAAAAGTTAGTCACAAGAATAACTCTCAGTTGTTAAGTATTGATAACAATGTTTACAAGAGTTTTTTTGAAAGACTAAAAAAAGACTTCATGTTGTCTAAAGTATCTTGTACTAATGAACGTTGTGATAATGACACTCTTCATCACAAGTCAAAGAATAAAAACAAGAGATGGAACAAGTGAAAACAAACCAAGCAAGAGGTCAAGAATGATGATTCTGTCTTAGTCCCTTCTGACAAAGATGACAAGGCTCAAATAAACACAACCTAGTTGTGTTGGAATGTGCATGCTCACCTTTGTGCTCAACCTTATTAATGGTGAGGAAGCACATGAAACTGAGCACATGACCTCTCGGGTATTATATGACTAATTAACATCTTTAGAGAGACTTCTTTTCTTTTATACTCATACCTTCTCTATCTATATTGAGCCTTTGATAGAAACGGTAATTTTGAGTTTATTATGTTGATATCTACTGATCATATATGTGTGTCTCTTGTTTTAACGGTTAAAACGAGCCGAAAATCACTGAATTCGGACATTGTATGCAAAAGTTATGTCTAAAACAGTTTAGTGTTGTGATCCATTACAAGTAATCACCATAACCGGTCCTGGTGATTGGTATGACCCATCACAAGTATTGTAACTGGTCCTGGTGATTGGTGTGACCCATCAAAAGCAATCACCGTAACTAGTCCTGGTGATTTGTGTGATTGGTCCATACGAAGGAGTGTAAAACTGTTTTGCCTATAACTTGTTCGTCCGAACTCCGAATGACCTTATTCTTTTTGCGTTGGTTTCGTAATTTAATTATCTACAAGATTGAGGTAATTGCAATACGTGATTTTATGTTGAATATTTATGGTGTATTGCAAATTGGATTTATGGGATGTTTGATTTCGGTTTCATAAGCTTAATATTCTATCTCATATGGTGTGAACCCTTATGGTTTGTGTGGATTTTTGATTTAGAGGGATTAAGTTCTAGCTCATGTTGGTAGGCTTTATCAAAGGATCATAAGGTGTTCCTATTGAAACTCATGTGTGAAAAAGTCACAATATGTTGAATCTTTGGTTTAGCATAAAAGCATATGTGTTTCGGGGTTTTCAACTTTTGATATGCATTAGTTAAAAACCGATTCAACCTTTCTCTGGTAAAGGTTGCTTTTGTTGTTGTTCTTTTGTTCTTGCGAGAGGATGACAACATTATGGGGGAGAGTTCTAACTTGAACTTGCGCTTAATGATATATCTTTCGTGGATAAGAGGATGCGGAATATGAGGTAACGAATTTGTTAGTTAATCGTTTTTCGGTTTAAGAAAAGATTGAGTTTATTGCATATATTTTTCTTTTGCTTTACAAAATTCGGTACAATTGATGTTTATTCCATTATGTGTGTATGGATGTATGTGTGTGTGTGATTCAATTGTTTCCGGTTAAGAAAAACTGGTTTGATATCTTTCTTTATTGTTTGGTATCAATTGTTTTAGAATTAACGAAATTTCGGTGCAATTGCGGTGCTTTAATATCTATGTTTATTTCAATTGCTTCCGGTTAAGAAAAATAATTATGCAAGTCGATTTATTTGGTTTGTATGTGTTGTTTATGGCTTAACAAAATACGGGATCATTTTTTTAGTCCAATTCGATTCCGGATAAGAGAAACTAAGTAAATTCTGATCTTAGTTAGACTTATCAAAAGTAAAGGATTCGGTTATTCAAGTCTAATCGAATGCCTTGATAAGAAATATTAGTTAACTAACCTAGTATTTGTCTTGTCTAAAGTGGAAGGTCTAAGTTATTGTCTGAATAATTAGTGCATGATGAGAAAAATAAAGTTAATTCTGATCTTTATTTTGGTCTTATCGAAACAAGCGATTGTACTTGTGCAATCGGTTTAGGAAGGGAACTAAGCTTCTTAGTCAATCTGTTAAACTATTAGGGAAAATTGCTTCGGGCAATTGTTTCCTTGATAACATATTAAAACCAAATTACTTGTAGTTTCGTTTTTGGTATTGGTTATCTAAAATGGTATGTGAAACCTTCGTGCTTAACTCTTATAGGTTATACAATTCTTTTAGATTGTAAGATCCTTTCGGTTTTTGGTATTTGCTCGCACCTTTGTCATTTTGTGACAAAAAGGGGGAGAAATATATGGAGTAAACAAAGTGATTTGTAATCACTTAGGAAAGGACAATTTTGCTTAAACGTTATATCTTACGAAAGAGTAAAGCATTGACTAAGGGGGAGAAACATATCATATGTTGATTGTAGTTATTTGGACCACAAAAGGGAAATAACAAAGATGTGCGGATTGAAAATCTACCTATCTCACCTTTAGGGGGAGTATTAGCTTTGTTATTATAATGTCTTTAGCGGCATATATGGATTGAATATATGCAGGGTATTGTGCCGTTGAAACTTGGAATCAAGCTTATGTATAATGAATTTTTGTAATTTGTTTATCCATATGATTGTAAGAGTTTTGTCACTAAAATTGACAAAGAGGGAGATTGTTAGAGCATAGCTCGGTTAAACCCACCAAGAGTTGGTATGTCAAGTTTGGTTGTCATATTTTAGTGAATCAAAACTAAATTTAAGAGTCGCTTGATTATGTACTAGAGACAACTTCGTATAGGTTAGGTTAGTTAGATTAGGATAATGAGACATACAAGTATTACTCAAAGACTTGAAGAATGTGAAGAAGTAAAGAGCTATATCGACGACATCATCCTTCCTCTTGAGGTTAGTAATATTTTGACTTGAACTGTTTCATTCCCAACGTATCTTTCAAGTTGTGCTATATTGAAAAACAAAACTACGAAGCTGTGAATGATTATACTCTAGTAGACATAGTGTTAAGGAATTAGACTACGAAGTATAACGCTTATCTTTCGAACTTCGTATATAAGACATTGACATAATCGTATGAATGCTATTGTGATTATGTGTATGTGTATGGGTGAAGATTTCGTCCTAGGAAACAATGTTTACATTCGTTTAAAGGAAGTACATTCATGAACTTGTTTTATGAATCGAAAGGGAAATCGCTAGGCTTATTGGTATTGTTATTCATTGCATATCTTTGGATTACCAATATGTGTGAGTTAGTATAACCGATCGTAACTTGTTATGTATCTAGGTAAAACTAGTCACAATGCCTGACTTATGTATTGGTATGACTTTTATTAGTATAACCGGTCCTAAGTAATCACCTAAGATGGTATGATCGATATTTGTAATTGGTGTGACCGATCCTGGTAACTGGTGTGACCGATCACAAATAATACCATGAGAATATGGTAACCGGTCCTGGTAATTGATGTGACCAATTTGGTAACTGATATAACCGGTCCCTGTAACCATATTAAGGTAGAACCGATCCTTATGTTTGGTAGAACCGTAAACCCATGATTAGTGTGTTGATTTGATCAATCACATAGTTCTTGGAAATCAGATAAACCAATTCTAAACTTGTTTGAAAGTGTGGTATAATCGGTTCCAATATTTTAAATATGAAAGAGGATTTATAAAGGAGATCCCGGACCGAAATAAGTTGAGAATCTATTAATTAAGGTTGTTAATTTTTATATGCTTTTAATTACCAGCAATTAAAATGCATATCCCTGGAAAATAAAAGCTGTGCATTTACTAATTGGAGATTTTCTAGTAGGATTTCGGTTATTTTTGGATAGAGCATTTCCAGGAATTATGAAAATCGATTTGGGAATATTTTGCATATCTTAAGAATATTTCGGTTTTGGAAATTCCTTGGTGTCCAAACTTCCTTGGTCTATAAATACCCAAGTTTGCATTTCATGTAAACCATCCAAAGAGCTAGCAAAACTACCTAGTTGTGTTGTTACTAGTGGAGCCGTCTATTCGGAGAGGAAAGTACCCTAATTAGGCGAAATCTCTTACGACCGCTCGTTTAAAGACTTCTGTGGGATCAAGAAGCTCTACGAGTACCGTTGGTGGGAAACTAGATAATTGCAGTATTATTAGTTTTCGATTTGATTTGATTGACTAACGGTTGTTGAACTTTGATTACACCTAGTTTGTTTATTCTTGAGAATCTTCTCTTCTGAAATAAGATTCACTCAAACTAGATCGAAGTGTCAACGGGATCTTTAGAACTGTTTGTAGATCTAAAGATGTCTTGTGATAATCCATTGTTAACAGAATCCGTTATGTGCGTGATTGATCACAAGAGATTCAAGTTGTTGTGTGCAGGTGTTTATTGAAGATTTAAGAAGATTTGAAGACGAAGAAGATTTCTGATTTGGGTTCATAATCTTTGGTGTGCACAAAACTTGATCAGCTGGGATCCAACTATAATCGGTTTATCTTTTGGTAGATTTGATTGATTAGTTGCGTAGATCGGCATCAGTATTTAGTATCTGGATAGATCCTATTATTGATTGCAAAATCTAAACTTGACTACTTGTTAGTTGTTTGTTAGATAGATCTAAACCCGACAAAGGAGTTTATTGGATTAAACAGAAGAGCCTTTGTCTAACTCATATCACTGAGATTGAATAGAGTTGTTACCGAACAGATTTGTTGTTCCTTTACTGTTTGGAATATTGATAGACGCATTATTGTGTCTGATATGTCTCAATTGTATATATTGTTAGTGTTCGATTTTGTATTTATTTTGTTATTTTATGTCTTTGTAGGTATTTTTAGAGAAATAAGCTCTTGCGGCGAAATTGGCTCGAAAAGTGGTGTTTTACACCCCAGGATAGAGTACTAAAGGCACCCCAGAAATGCACCGGAAGCACCCCCGAAATGTGTCGGAGGAACCCCGGAAAAATTACTATCTACGCCCAAAAATTACTATTTGCACCCCAGGACAAGTGCTAAAGGGACACCCGTGCAGGATTAGGGGGAGGACATGTTCTTCTCAAATTAAAAAAAAAAGATTTTTGGCGGGAAAATAAACTTATTCTCTGTAAAATTTTCGATCGATTTTTGGACGTGATTTAGTGAGATTCAATCCCTGAAACTTAATGGGTAGACGTGATATGACCATAGAAAGCTGTTATGGGTGTCTGTTACGACTGAATTTGGCTGATTAATCCACAAGAAGAAAACAGGGAGAAACGAGAATATCACGTGTTGAGAAGATTTTTTTGGAAGATTTCGTGGAGATTAGAGCGAGTTTAACATATTTTCAGCGTGCATGAAGTGTGTGGAGATCAAACAGATGCGTGGAGGAGATAAACAGGGGAAGAATCACGTAAATATCATCTCGAGTAAAAGAAAATATTTTGGATTTATTAGCGAGATTTTTATGTGTTGATTGATATAAATAGGTTGATTGGGGTCTCACTGGGAGATAGAGAGAGTTGGGAGCAGTTAGGAAGAACCAGAGAGTCGAGAAATCAAGTTGCAGGAAAACTCCATTTTCTGCTGCTGTGAAGAACACGAAGAACATTGGACGCAAGGTAACCGTCGTTCTTCAACAGTGACAACGACAACTGTTTGTGGGTCGTATTGCGACAGTGTCAACAACACTTCATTTTTATCATTCTCTGTAACAGCTCGGTTTGTAACGAACAAAAGTGTTACAAACCCGGTTTTTATCAATTTTTCTCCTATTTCATCATTTGAGAACCATTTTTGAGCATTAATAAAGATGAATTTTGAGCATATTTCCATGATAATGATGAGCTAATTCTCGCGTAACCAAGGCATGGAGGAAGCTATTGTTGCATGAATAATTGGTAATTATTTTA
>JAJJMB010010184.1:1104755-1199563 GCA_023531105.1 Papaver atlanticum | reverse complement strand
ATTAATCTAGCTTTCACAAGTCTTACGAACTCATTCTTACCACTATTTAAAATTACATCAAATATGAACCAAAGGAATTGTTCCAGTGCGTGCACTTATTGAATGTCGGAAACGCAGGGATACTGAAGAAACTAGGTGAACTATAGGTTTAGTTGCTTGGTCTAAACTATACGAAGTTGGTTTGATTTTTTATAACGGCTTAATTCTGACAGTATTCAATTTTGGACTAGGTCCCATAGTTTTTATGCATTTGCGGTTTCCTCGTTAACAAAATCTTGATGTGTCATTTACTTTTGTTTTCCGCAATTATAATTGTTGTTATTATAATTTAAAGTAAATTACATAAATGTTAACTTCGTATTACTTGATAGTGATCCTATAGAGTTTGGTTAAGTCCGAACCTATTATCAAGTAATCACACTTTGATTGTTGTATTGTCTCGATCTCGTATCCATAGACGATCACACAAAGTGTGAATACCGATTCGTTGTATTGTCTCGACTCAGTCCAAAGACAATCACTTTCGTTAAGAGGACTTATAGGTGGAAAAGTTTAAGATTGTGGTATATTTGGGTACCCTCGTCTTTTCAATTTCGAAAAAAAAAATGAAAAAGAGTTTCCAAAACTTTTAGGGTTCTTCGTCGAGAATCCGTCAATCTATTCTATCATTTACCTGATTGAAAATCAGACTCTAGATTTGTAATTCTCATGTGTGAATCTGTGTTACCCATTTAATATTTTCGTAAATGAAGTAGTTTAATTTTTTTGTACCTGATCTGATTTGTTGATTTTGTAGATTTATTTGTGTTGGATTTGAAAATAGGAGCCAATTGATGAAGATGTTGCTTCTATTCGGTTAATTCAAGTTAATGCAAGCTGTAAGGACGAAGGTGAATTCATTTACTGTTGTGAGAATACGTATATACTTATGTTGGATGAGTAGATATGAATTTTTTTTGATCATTAATTGTTGTTGTTCAATTTGTTTGAGTATATCTGAAGCTGTAACAATTCCAAAACCAGATATAATTGTGAATAAGAATCACAAATCAAAGAATTTTGTTATGTGATTATTATGCACAACATGTGTAACTTTCGTCTACACATACAATTTGCATGTCTAACTTTCGTCTACACATCCGATTAGCTTGTGTAAATTTTCTCTACACATCCAGATAGCTTGTATAACTTTCCTATACACATCAAATTAGCATGACAAAGAAATATCCTCATAATAATTATTGAAAACCACATTCCAGATCTCAATTACATGCCTAAGATAAGGTGATTGTGCATCCATTTTATGTTAATTGTTGGCTTACGCTACTGGTTTTGTGTAGGGAAAAGCAATGCATGGAGGTTTTTGTTGTTTTGTGCAGAGCAGAGGAATGCAAAGATGTATGTCTTGAAGTTCGTCCTTCAACAGACTCGAGTGTTGAAGTTTTAGCAACAATCTTGCTCAAACAGATAAGATGAATTTCATTTACTTAAAGTCAATCTAAACTTATATATCTCGTAAGATGGATACCCTAACTCTTAACATAGGAGGATTTGAAGTCAGTGGTAAGTAAGCTGATTCCTGCTTTCTTATATGACATAACTTGTTTTATTTTCAGCATTTTGTATGAATAGGTGTATTCTGTGTACACATATATAGTAATATGACATGTTATGTGTTGTTTCATTAATGTGTATGGGTAATTTGAAACTTAGAAATTACTCTGTAAGGGTATGAATCTTGGAATTTTGATGTTGTGTTGGTAAATTTATTAATATGAAAGATATTCTCTGGTTCATAAGAGGCGATGGTGCTAATGGTGGTATTGTAGTTGGAGGTAGTGTGAGTGGTGGAGGATTACATAGAGGAGTCAGATTATGTGGTAGTGGTGGAATTTCCAAGTATTGTATCTACTCTATTGAGTCTGTAACTTTGTATAACATTTAGTAACATATATGGGAGTGTAGGCGAGGATATTGGTCAAATTAAGCATCTGTAACTTTCGGTTACATTAGGAAAATGCATGTGTTACTACCAATTACACTAGGAAGGTGCTGATGATTTTGCTATATTCAGTGTGAAATCTAAGGAGACTGTGGTTGAAAAGGAAGAAACCAGAACCATCATCAATATTACTCATCTATTTGTTACGAATTCCATATACTTTGACTGAATTGATCAATTTTGTGTATTTTACTTCTGATTCTATGTAATTTGTTGTAGCTCTGCCAATGAAATCGAATTTATAACACTAGTATTGTTTATTGGAAATTAGTGGTCATGATGGTTGGTTGTGGAATTGAAATTGCAGGTTGATTTTTAAACTAAATTTCTGGAGCTGAAACAAGGAGGTGTGATGTTGCTGATGAAATTTGCAGAAGAAAGGAGTTGAGATGTGGTGGTGACTGAGATGTAAATACATGGTAGCATTGGATGTTTATGGCTATGTTAGTGTGAGTTATAGATGAAGATGGAAATTGGTTTGATAATGATTAAATCTTCAAGGAATTCTGTTAACTCAATAGCCTGTCAGCTTACTATGAGCTTTTAGATGATTAAATTACAATGATTTTGGCATAGGGAGAAGTGTGCTCGCCTAGTAGAAACACTTGGTGAAAATTGCTGAGCGCCAGGTAACTTCATTTTTTTTGGTGTTATCTTGCTATAAATACATCAGTTTTGTGGCACGTTTTTATGAATACATGACACACGTTTATAGATGTGTAACTCCTAGTTACTTTCATATGTGTAGGAGCTATTAAATATGTAGATGGATGCAAGGAGATCCATTTAGGTGTCTACGCCAACCAGTACAAGACTCTGCCTCACTTTGAGAGGGTAAGCAATCGAGTTAATTACTTCTTCTTTTTTTGTTAATTCTTTTGGTTGTGGTTCTCTCTGGATTTTTATTTGGCTCCATCCTAGGATAGATTGTTTGTGGATGTGTAACTGCGGAGTACACAAGATATATGCATGTGTAACTCCTGATTACACAAGATATACGCATGTGTAACTCCTGGTTACACTAGTCAGATGCATGTGTAACTGCTGGTTATACACGTGCATTTTGTATATGTACCAGCATATTACACATGCATTTTGTATGCGTATCAGCAGGTTTCGGTAATCGCAGTGTTGTTGGAGTATTGGTCCATTTTTTTTGTTAGTGATTGAAATATTATAGAGTTAACATAGTGTACATGCCAGGTACACTAGTCATATGCATGTGTAACTCCCAGCTACACCAGACATATGCATCTTACACATGCTAAGATGAGTTATTTAGTTGCTTTTCTATGATCTTTGTTATTCGCCTTTAAATTGTTCTATAATTTGTTTCTTTCTTTTTGTTCATCCAACCCAATCCCACAAATGTTTATTTTGTTGCAGATATGCAAGCATTTTGGTATATAGGAAGGCAAGAATGGATGAGAACAGTTCTATATATGATGTGGTGGCTCATTTCTAGGATTTTGTTTTTCATATCAAGTGTTTTAACTTGTGTATTGTTATCAATAACAACTGATTACTATAATTGATAGACGGAGAAATTATTGTAAATAAATATCAAGGATAATACATGTAATTTTTGTATGTTTATTTTGATGTACATCTGTTACGGCATGTGTAACAGTGGACTACACATGGCATATGCATGTGTAACTACGGAGCCCACATCTATATAATAGTGTAACTTTGCATTACACATGTCATATGAATGTGTAACTTCGGGATACACATGCCATATGCATAACTTCTGCGTACACATCCATATGGTGGTGGTGGTCGGCGGTGGTGGCGGGAGGTGGTGGGCGGCGGCGGAGGTTGTTAGTGGCGGTGGTCGGAGGTGGTTGGCGGTGGTGGCTGGCGGCGGCGGTGGTGGTCGGAGGTTGCGGTGGTGGTTGGAACATCATCACACTATATTTTAATAATTCTTGGCCTAAATTTAAATTTTATTTAATTATGGGCTTGACAAAATATGCACAAGGCTATCAACGTCTTTTAATATTTCGGGGCCTAGATTTAAACTTCTTTTAATTAAGGACTTGATATTATGGGTAACCCATTGGCCGGGCCTTTGCCTAATTTACTTATCATATAACCTATGTTCGAGCAAAATATTTTCCGGATAACTTTAGCTTTGTTTTAGATTTTGACTTTCCAAATGTGGCGGGGAATTTTGATATCTCTTTTCTTCACAAAACCACATTTGAGATCCAAATGTAGCCGTATGTAATTATATAACCCATGTCTTAATCCAAACCCGTGTGGGGGTATTTGCAGGACTTATTTATTTCACGCTCCCAAAATTTTTGATCTTAGAACATATGGGTCACTAAGGACGCTGGTTTATTTTCACTATTGTGAAGGAAAGGTAGCATTTAGTTCCACATATGGGGAACTAAAGAAGAAAATTCTCCATATTATTTCACACCGAAGCATGCACGCTACCATATGTCAGGTAGGGTGGGTGCATCATGGCTTGGATTTGGATCAGCCAATATCTATTTATTTATACAAAATACTTCTGAATATTCTTAAGAGGAATTTAAATCAAAATAAATGTTATCCTAATGTTTTTTCTTAATGGGGGAGTATTACCTGGCAAGAACAAATTTTCAATAATAGTAATGTGCTTTTATGGCCGAATATTTCATGCCCGTTTTCCTTCCTTACAACCATAATTCGCAACATAATTTCTTTCTTAATAAGTACATTGAGTTAACTTCATTTCTTTGCCTATAAAAGCTAATCAAAACTCTCATTTCAACTCATTCCATAGTACACTACTATCCTTGATTTTTTTGCCTCTTTCACTTTGTTTTGCGCACATTAATTGTGTATTTCCTTCCGACCTTGCTGCTAAGTTTAGAAAGTGGTTACTTTGTATTGTACTTATACAAACTATATCTGGCAGAATTCTATCTATGACACATATACGTTGTTGGGGTATAACATCCCTCGCTCTTGAGATGTACCTGTTCACTATCGTGTCAAGGACAACTTGTAAAGAACAGGTGGCTCTACCTTCATGTTAAGTTATTTTCGTCAATTTCAATTGTTTAATTTCAGTATTACTTGATTCATCTTAAAATCAATAAATTGAAGTTAATCTGGTAACTAAACTAACATTATTATTCTTAACAATTGCGAGAAAAATAAAGTTTATTATTTAATTACATATTTTTTTTGAAAAGGTGAATATTACGAAACAGAAAAGCATATTCGAAGGGGTTGGTAGGTGATTTATTTTCAAGATTAATTTGTTAAATCATGAAATGATTATCTATTCATTCAAAGTTACCATCTGTCATGAGAGTTTGAAGAAGAAGAAGCTCTTGTAACTGGCACACCATAGCAAAAAAAAAAGTATAAGGTGTTTAAACTCATAAATGAAAGAGGGTATGTTTTTTACATTCTAAACGAGATGTTAACAAAATCATGGAAACCAACTGGGATCCTGTGTATATCAGATCTAGGAGGTAACATATATATGATGAGATTTTAAAATCTATGTGATTTGGAAAACGTTCTACAAGGTACACCATGGGCTTTAAATAATGATTTAATGTTTCTTGGAAGATGTGATGCAGATTTGCTGCCATAGGAGTATGAATTTCGATATGTAAGCTTATGGGTTCAATTTCATGGTCCACCAATAAGGATGTTAAACATAAAATAATTCAAGCCATGGCAGAGAAGGTTGGAGAACCTAAAAAAATAACATAGGAAGATGCTTTTAATTATAGCAAATATGCTAGAGTCAGAATCCAAATTGATATAACAAAACCCTTATTTAAAGAAAGGATAGTTACACTTGCATTAAAGAGGAAATATACTGCGAAATTCAAGTATGAGAAACTTCCCAGGTTATGTTCCCATTGTGGATTATTCGGACATCAAATGAAACAACGTCCAACGTTGTCAAAAACTTTAGAAACAAATCTTCAAATGTCACCTGAAGAATTTTTAGAGAACATGAGAGACATGAAGCTTGCAAGGTATGATGACGAAAATCGAGCCAACTTCAGACCAAAAGATCTTTCGGCCACCGATCAGGGGAGTATTCAAGCAGATCTTTCTTCTTGGGTTAACATCATGCAATCAAGATCATCCAATGGTGAGCAAGAGTCCGTGTATAAAACACACACACAGAGTGAATGATAGGCGTCAATAGCAGACAACCTTAACGGATAACAAGAATTATGTGCCACCGAATCTGCTTGGTACAGACAAAATTTTTGTGCCAACATCTTAGCAAAACCAAGATCGACTTACACAAGGCAAATCTAAGGGATGAATAACATCCATACTTCAATAAAAAGAAGGAGTAGAAATAAATGGGAGACAAGGGACCAACGTCTCTGAAATTGGTAGCTGTCAAGGTGTTCGGATAATAAAGGAGACTGGGCACCGCGGGGTGGGTGAGGTGAGCAAAGCCCGCTAGTCAAGCCCGCTTATTCCGAAGGTTCCATAATTTTCCAAATATCTTGCTTCCCAAGTTACTTGGTAGACAAGTCAATTCAACTATATAAATGCATAGGATATCTAGGCTTTCGAAGAAATACCATTGTATCAAATACATCAATAAAATCTCTCTCCCTATGGGGATTCGTCCGTGGATGTAGGCATAGATCGCCAAACCACATTAAATTTCTTGTCTCTTTTACTTATCCTTAATTCATTTTCTAGCCATATTTCACATCATCATCATCAAATCAATCGTGTTTTGTGCCTGAAAGTAATTTTGGTACAAAAATACTGCAAGGAAATAAGAGGTAAACATGACAGGTTGGCTATTTAAAGATGGTCCAGTGAACAAGAATATCAAGGCAAACAACCAGTGAAAAGACGAGGGTACCCAAATACACCACAACCTTTTTTTTTCAACCTATAAGTCCTCTACCGAAAGTGATCGTCTATGGACAAAGTCGAGACAATAAAACTAATCGGTTCACACTTCGTGTGATTGTCTATGGATACAAGATCGAGACAATACAACAACAAGATAACTTGTGTGATTGACTATGGATACAAGATCGAGAAAATACGACAACGAAGTATGTTACTTGATAATAGGTTCGGACTTAACCAAACTCTATAGGATCACTATCAAGTAATGCGGAGTTAACGTTTGTATAATTTACTTTAAATTATATAAATAAATATAATTACGGAAAACAAAAGTAAAACACACATCAAAATTTTGTTAACGAGGAAAACTGCAAGTGCAGAAAAACCCCGGGACCTAGTACAGAATTGAATACTCTCAGAATTAAGCCGCTATACAAAATCAAACCAACTTCGTATAGTTGAGACCAAGCAACTTCCCCTAGTTCACTTAGTTTCCTCAGTATCCCTGCGCTTTCGACTTCGATGAGTGCACGCACTGGTACAATTTCTTTGTATCGTATTCCAAACAGTAAAGGAACAACAAATCTATTTGGTAACAACTCTTTTGATTCTTTCATGATAAAGATATCTCAAGTCATATGCAAAGGCTCTTCCGTTTAATCTGATAAACTCCTTTTCCTGGTTAGATCAATCTATCGAATAACTACAAAAGCAGTTAAGTTTATATTCGCAATCAATCAATATAGATTCCAACAAGAAACTATAAAGTGATGCCGATCTCACGCAACTAATCAATCGAATAAATCTAATTCTAGTTGGATCCCAGCTGTAGTAGGGTAAAAACTGATTCTGCATAAAATGGTAAATTGGGTGTGCCGCCGAGAAATGAATCTAAACCCTACACAAATGTACTGCACATGAGTATTTTAGATTCGAGAGATCAATCTGTACAATTCTGTCCTAAACCAAGAAATGGTCGTTCCAGTCTTGCTTCGGTCACAAAATGAAGGAGAAGGGTTGATCTTAGGGAGGGAAGCGAAGAAGGTATTGAGATCAGAATGATGAACTATGAAAGTGTGGCTATTTTATGACTTGTATCAGAATGTGGAACTTGCTTGCGGAGTGTAAGCTATAAGTTCTTGGTGTTTTCTAGATACTTGTGTTGATAACCCTTTTTTTGTTAAAATAGATTGAGAATCTACTAATACAAGTCATTGTCGAACCCCCTGATCTCATAGGAAGTGGAAGTAGTTGAGTGATGGAGAAGTAGGGATCGTGTAGAATGGTGAAAACCACGTTCCTATTATGAGGGGAAGACTGGTTGGTTTTACTCCCACTACTTCTCTACCATCACTAACTGTCCGCCTTTCCTGACACTTTCTTATAATGGGCGTGTTGCACACCGCACGCTGTAGACCGCCAGACCAATACCTTGATGAACATCCCCCAGTTTGTGACATGTTTGATGTCTCGAGTATTTTGTAGAAAAATATGTAGCAAGTTGCTGAGCGGGTCTTGTCTACAAGACCTAATTATTTTGACCAATCATGCGCAAGCTAAGCGACGGGCGGTCATATGCTACAAGTCAAGTTGTGAGACTTGCCGCAATTAATAGCATGTAACGCTCTAAGGTTAAATAATTAAATTATTTATGAAATCGTTATTTATACAATATCGATCATAATCGATGCATATAAAGCATTTCTTTTAAGCAAGCAGCTCAAAATAATTGATGCACATAAAGCATCGTTGTATAGAGCCTGTCTTGGTTGGTTGCGAAACCTAATGTCTTAAAAGGAGCATGACCTGCCATCTTCAGGAAGCTTCCAGGAGTCGTATGGGTAGGATGAGGATTAACAGACCAGTTCTCATGGAAGAGGGGCTGCCGGCGATCACGACGACATCTCATTGGTTCCCCGAAATCAGATCTAGGCCGGTCGATTCGGCTGGCGAAGTTGGATGGCTGAGATTGCTTTGCGGCATTTATGCGCTGTCGTTGGTCGACCTTGAGGCTTTTAAAGCCGTGTGTCCAACCTACTTTTAGCTAACGGTTTTAGGTGTTAGCTGCAGGCAGGGAGCAATTCGATTGGCCAGGGCTAAAGATGAGTCGCCGGTGAGCATACCGACACTTCATTGGCCGCCTAAAATTGGATCTGGGCCGGTCGATTTGGCTAGCCAAGTTGGACGGCCGAGATCGTTTTGCGACAGTAATGTGCTGCCGCTAACATAAATTAGGGTTTTAAAAGCCACACAGTCATCCCACTTTGAGCGATCAGTTTGAAGCTTTGCTTACAAGTTTGAAGTAATGCGGTGGGTCGGGGCTATAGCTGAGCCGCCGCCGAGCATGTACGTGTTTCGCCGGTCACTTAAATTAAATCTAGGCCGGTCAACTTGGATGGCGAAGTTGGACGGCCACGATTGATTTAAGACTGCCGTGTGCGGTCTTAATTCGATCGAAATCTTTTCATCCGCGCGAATGACCTACTTTTGGCTAGCGATTATGGTTGTTGCTGGCGGGCTAGGAGAATTCCGATTGGTTGGAATAGTAGTGGGCCCGCCTGTGAACACCATGGAGTTTGTTTGGTCACGTTGGGAGAAGGCCAAGATCGTTAAATCGGCCGGCCAAGTCGTGCGGCCGTGATTGTTTTAGACTTACATGGACAGTCTAGATTCAATTTTTAAGAAATTTAAGCGAGTCGACCAGCCAACTTCCACCTTTAATTAAAAGTGTAGGCTGTGCATTTAGAGCGATTTGATTGGTCGATGGGAAAGAGGGGCCAACATCCAACAAAATAGAAGAAGGAACGCCGACCGAAGGAAGCTCGAGTTAGGGCAAATTAGACGGCCAAGTGGCGCGGCCAAGCCCATTTTGCCACGGCTTCATCCGGTCACGGTTTTCCTCTTTTCTTCCAATTTCCCGTGTTTTGGTAGGATTTGCTCCTACTGGTTCCATGATGGATCAATTTCCTAGCTTGCCTAGGTTTGGTCTCGACCAATAGGGTTTGAGATATTGCGCAGGCCGCAAAAACCTAATTTTTGTAAATTGGTAAAATTAGGTTAAAAATTTGAATTTTGCAAGCTGCCACAAAATTAATCAATTTTGGTGAATTTTGCGCATTGACACAAAATCACTAATTTTTATCTCAGAGGGCATCATAACTTTGCGTGCCTCTGATTGAGTACTTCCACGCACGTCTTAATCCTGACACTTCGGGAAATTCATGCTACTCAGCTGCGAGCGAACATTAATTGTCATGTCATGTCAACATCAAGAGTTCAGCTGGGGAACATAGCATATAATAAATACTCGACAGGCCATGCATTAGTGAATAATGCAGGTGGAAGATAAAATTTATAGAATATTTGGGATTGTTGCTACATGCACCATTATGGATAAATTTCATATATAAGTATACTGAATTGCTCAATATATATGTAAGTAAAGAGGCCTAGGCACTCATCACTTTTAAATGGCTTTTTTTCTTTGCAGAACGATGGCACATTAAATACAGGGTTTTACAATTTTAGCCCTAAACTAAAAACCACCATCAACACCAGCCGATCAAGGTTTGTGCACACACAAAGATATGAGAACTAATAAGAAATCTTCTTCGTCTTCAAATCTTCTTTAATCTTCAATAATAACCTGCAAAACACCACTTGAATCTCTTGTGATCAATCACACAGAACGGAGTCTGTTAACAATGGATTATCACAAGATGTCTTTAGATCAACAAACAGTTCTGAAGATCCCGTCGATACTTCGATCTAGTTTGAGTGAATCTTATATCAGAAGAGGGGATTCTCAAGAATAAACAAACTAGGTGCAATCAAAGTTTCAACAATCGTTAGTCGACCAAATTAACCAAAAACTAATAACACTGCAATTATCTAGTTTCCCACCAATGGTACTCGTAGAGCTTCTTGATCCCACAGAAGTCTTTAAACGAGCGGTCGTCAGAGATTTCACATAATTAGGATACTTTCCTCTCCAAATAGATGTCTCCACCAGAAGAAAAAAACGAGAAATGAAGTTTTCCTGGCTCTTAGGATAGTTTGCTAGAAATGCAAACTTAGGTATTTATAGACCAAGGATGTTTGGACACCAAGGAATTTCCAAAACCGAAAATATTCTCAAGATATGCAATGAATAGCAAAATTTGGGTTTCCTAATTCCAATAAATGCTTGTCCAAAATTTCCGAAATCTCTCAATAGAAAATCTCCAATTAGTAAATGTACATTACTAAGTTTTATTCTCTAGAGATATGCATTTAATTGCTGGTAATTAAAGCATATAAAACCAAAAACCTTAATTAAAAGATTCACAATTGCACAGGATCTCCTTGAGTACTAAGGAATATCTTTGAACAATAAATGATAAGAGTTATTGTACGTGTTCAAAGTATGTTGACATCTCTTCACTATAAATCCTTATTCATATTTACATGGATTTACATTCTTGGAATCGGTTATACCACACTTCCAAACAAGTTTAGAATTGTTTGACCTGTATTCCAAGATAACTATGTAATTGATCAAATATTAAATCACATACATGGGTTCAATCGGTTCTACCAATCACTAAGATCGGTTATACCTCAATATGGAAATACTTGTGATCGGTCACACAAGTTACCATATTCCCATGGTATTGCTTGTGATCGGTCATACCAGTTACCAGGATCGGTTACACCAATTACTAGGACCGGTTACCAATTACAAGGATCGATTACACAATTACTAGGATCGATCACACCAATTACTAGGATCGGTCACACCAATTACAAATATCGATCATACCCTCTCATGGTGATTACTTAGGATCGGTTACACCAATTAATAAAAACTAGTCATACCAAATCATAAGTCAGGCATTGTGATTAGTTATACCAAGATACATAACATAATTACGATCGATTCTACCATCTCACACATATTGGTAATCCAAAGATTTGCAATGAATAGTCGTACCAATAAGCCTAATGATTTCCCTTTCGATTCACAAATCAAGTTCATGAATGTACTTCCTTTAAACGAATGTAAAACATTGTTTCCTAGGATGATATCTTCACCATATTCCATTCACATAATCATAACAGTATATACAAGATTATGTCGATGTCATATCTACGAAGTTCAAAAGATAAGTGTTATACTTCGTAGTCTAATTCCCTAATACTATGATCATACAAATATGACCATGCCACATTACTAGAGCATTATATAATATGTATAGTATATACAGCTTCGCAGTTATGTTTTCAATATAGCATGACTTGAAAGATACGTTAGGAATGAAACAGTTCAAGTCAATATTACTAACCTCAAGTGGAAGGATGATGTCGTCATTGTAGTTCGCTACTTCTTCACATTCTTCAGGTCTTCGGAGTAATACTAGTATTTCTCAACATTCCTAGACTTTCTAGTCTAACCTAAATGAAGTTGACTCTAGTATATAATCAAGTGACTTTAGATGAGTTTTGACACACTAAAATATGACAACCAAACTTGACATATCAACGCTTGGTGGGTTCAACCGAGCTATGCTCTAACAATCTCCCCCTTTGTCAATTTTAGTGACAAAACTCTTATTACATATGGATAAACAAATTACATAAGAATTCATTTTACATACGCTTGATTCCAAGTTTCAACAACACAATAACCTGCATATATTCAATCAATAAATGTCGTTGTTGACATTTGAATAACAAAAGCTTTTACTCCCCCTAAAGGTAAGCTAGGTAAATATTCAATCTGAACATCTTTGTTATTCCCCTTTTTGTAGTCAGAATACTACAACAACAATATGATATGTTTCTCCCCCTTAACCAATGCTTTACTCTTTGGTTAGATATAACGTTCAAGCACAATTATCCTTTCATTAGTGATTGCAAATTACTTGTTTACTCCATATATTTCTCCCCCTTTTTGTCATAAAATGACAAAGGTTCGAGCAAATAAAGGACAAACCGAAAGGATCTTACAAATCTAAAATACTTGTAAACAACCTATAAGAGTTAAGCACTAAGGTGTAGATGGGGAAAAACGATTTGCTGGGTTTTTGGGAAAGTGAAGAGACGACGGTTCGGACGAGACTCCTCAACCGAACAAACTGCTTAACCTCACACAGATGCACTTCATGGGAGTGCTTTGAGTTCGAGAGATCAATCTGTAGGACTCCGGCCAAAACCAAGTCAATGACCGTTCCAGGGTCAATTCGGTCACAAAGAGGGAAATGGGTTGATCTGTAGGAGGGAAGCTGAGAATTGTGGGATCAATGATGATCAAGGATTATGGATGTGTTGAAGGTTTCTGCAAGTTTGTGTAAATAAGTTTCGAATGATTGAGAGAGTGTTGCTCACACGATGATTCTTGGTTAGACGATGGATTGTCTGTTCAATATCTCGTGGATTTTTTATCTCTTTCTCAATCATGGATTCAGCGACTTATTTATATTGTCAGAATAGTGAACACATTGATCCTAGTAAGTGTGACGGTTTCTTGAGTGAAAGAGTGGGAATTCGTGGTGAAACCAGTTCCAGGTCGTGTGGAGACTTGGTTAACCGTCCACCCACTACTTTGCTAACTCCTTCAACCGTTTGCTCGACTTACTCACATTTCTCATCGTGGATGAACACACGTGCCGTAGGCCTCTGATAGACCCATTTATGTGTCTATTTAAATCTCTATTGTATATATTGTTAGTACCCATTTTTGTACTTATTATGGTGTTTTATGTGTTTGTAGGGAAATCGGCTCGAAAAGTTGTTAAAGGCATCCCGGAGGACATTTGCTAAGCGGACTCCCATATTGGATAAGGGGCACCCAGTTGATAAGGGGTACCCACCTGATATTCGCACCCCAGCTATTGGATAAGGGGCAACCCTTTCTTCTTCATTTGAATTCGTTTTTTGCGGGAAATTGGTTCTTGAAAACCCGAGAGTTTGCAGTGGAGATTTCGACGAGTTTGAAGGAGATTAAATAGCTGGAGTTGGCATCAAATATCCTGTTTTGACTAAACAGGGTTATAAGGTTGTCAGAATCAACTAACTTTGGCTACAATCACGCGTGGGAGAAAACAGGGAATACGTGTATGGGAGGATTTTCTTCATTAAAGTCGAGAAGATTTGGGGAGATTTTTCTTGTTCAAATTAGTTGAGACCAGCCTGTTTGATCGAAACAGAGATGGTAAGAGCTTTAATTTCGAGAAAATAGAAGTGTGGTGTGATTTGGAAGAAAACAGGGCACGTTTGTTTTTGGAGATATTCTCGGGATTTTTACTTCATCTTTTGAAGGTTTGCATGAGTTTGAAGCGTGCTACACTTCTTATGGAGCGTTTTTGAGGCTGTTGAGTGTATGCGGAGTACATGCAGACGTGTGAAGAAGTTGATTCAGGAAATTATTCCGGTGACTGCATGGGAATTATTACAGATATTTTCCGAGTTATTATGGGAGATTCTTGGTACAGTTGGGTATATAAAGAGTGTAGGAGACTCATAGAAGGGTCAGAGAGTTCAGGGAGAGAATAGGGAGACGTTTAGAGCATCAAAAATCCGATTTTTGATTTACAGGAAGCTGCTGTTTTCTACTGGTGAAGAAGGTACGAAGAACATAAGACCCTTAAAGACCGTCGTTCTTCAACAGTGCTAGTGACGGTATTTCTTTATCGTTTTCTGTAACAATTGATTTTGTAACAAATATAAGTGTTACAAAACCCGGTTTTTATCATTTTTTCTCACATTTCATCATTTGTGAACCATTTTTGAGCACTAATAAAGATGAATTTTGAGCATGTTTCCATGATAATGATGAGCTAATTCTCGCTTAATCAAGGCACGGAGGAAGCTATTGTTGCATGAATAATTGGTAATTATTTTACTTTTCTCTAATTTGCAATTTATAATTCACTCAAATCACTGCTTTGCAGAATTTTAATTGTTTGCATAATTTTTCCTAATTAGTTGTGATTCAATTAGATAGGTTATACTTTGGTTAGATAATCTATGCTTAAGGGATACAATTAATGTTTGAGAATATGCTTGATAATTTGTGAATTAAGAAAAAGAGATTTTAAAAATAATTAGAGTTTTGAAATTTTTATCATCATTCATTCATGTGTAATAGTGGAATCTAGTGTCTTGGTTATTTTCAATCTTAAAAAAAAAACAAATTTGGATTTAAATTTTCTATACTTTTAGTTAAATAAGTCTAAATTCAATTGCTTTCACAAGTCTTATGAACCTTTTACTACCACTATTCAAAATTACATCAGCCTCCATACCAAAACCCTAAGTAATATCCCCCATGTGACGTGATTGATGTCTCACGAACGTGGAGTCTGCAAAGCAGACGTGTATTTGATTAGTAAGTCGTTGACTTATTAGACAGTGAGTCTAAGTTTTGTTGAATTGAGCATGGGCGACGAATGCTCAGTGATTCATGATTGAGACGTACAGTTCTTATGTTGATATTGCTCGTCTGAGAAAATATTGTAAATTCGAGCAAGTATTGCTCGGTTCGACGAATTACTGAATATTGATAGTTGGATCAATATTCGAGCAACTGAGCAAGTATTTCTAAATTCGACGAATTACTGAATATTGATATTGATAGTTGGATCAATATTCGACCAACTGAGAAAGTATTGCTCGATTCGACGAATTAATGAATATTGATATATTAATCAATATTCGAGCGACTGAGCAAGTATTACTCAATTCGATGAATTATTGGTAACGTGACCCAATAAAATATTAATTAAAATATTGGTAGTCTACAAAATATTATATAATTAATCTGGATGTCGATTACCTGATCAACATGAAATTATTAGTGTTTGAACTTGCTCAAAATTATGATTTGTGGAGCGTTTGTTCGAAACCCTAATTTTTGATCATTTGTTCGTCAATTGATGAATTACTGAAAATAGGTCATGAGTGAGGAGGGACCGACCACATGGGATGATGGACGACCATGTGGTGCCCAAGTGCTCAAGTGAGCGTGCACCAGGGTCTTTAGTTGACCGGTTGGTGAAAGAATGACCAAACGTTGGTGTTGATCATTTATTAGAATAATGCTCGTGCGAGCGTTAGGTGATAAAACCTAATTATGGAGAAGTGAGGGACCGACCAAGAGGGCATGAGACCGTCCCTTGGTGGTCGTGGGACCAGCTGTTGGTCGTTTGAGCAAATTCCAAGTTGGTTGAAAAGAGCTTGGACCCAATATGAGCAATTGAGCAAATTAGGTCAAAATCATGAAGATGTGTGGGACCGGCTCCATGCGAGCCTTAGGGCCGGTCTTGGTCGGTCAAGGGAGCATGCCCGTGTCACCATAATGTTCGTGACTCAGTCCTGAGAGTTTTGGTACTTTCTGGTGTGCGTTTGAGCAATATTTTGGATTTTCATAAGAGTTTGATCTTTGACTGAAATTCTTGATTTTGCTCGAATGAGCAAGTAGGACTTTGCTCGTTTGATCAAAATTTTGAGAATATTAAAATAATAATATTTTAATATTTTTCGTGAGTAGCCTAATCGGTTGATCGTTTGACTTTTTGGCTTTTTCATGGTTTGAACAATATTTGAGAAAATATGAAGAAACCATGATTTTTGCTCAAACGGAGGAGTTTCATGAGATGAGGGAAATAATAATTATGAAAATAAGGGATTGCAAGGTGTGGGACCGGTCACGGCTAGGGCATGGCCGGCCGACTAGGTAGCCCGGTCCCACGACACCTTCCCTATTTTTATTATTTTTCATGAAACCGTGAAAATATGGAGAAACTGTGAGTTTTGCTCAAAAAAGGAAAGTTGCTTGAATGAAGGAGTTTTCATGAGTTCATGAAAATAAATAAAATAAGAAAAATAAAGGAAGAGGGCGTGGGGGACCGGCCACGGCGGTATGGCCGGCCGGCCGGTGGGCCCGGTCCCTAGGCGCCTCTTTTTTATTTTTTATTATTATTTTCTCTTTTCTGTTTTGTGTAGGATTCCTTGTTTGTCCATATTTTCGAATGCTCGTTCATGCATTTGGGTGCTCGTTTGTGCATCATTGTTGAGTACACTTGCACCATTTTATTGGGGGCTTACTCGGTGATAGTCCAAATGCCCGATTGTTGGATATTTATTACTAATTCATGAAATTCAGCGGAGAATGGCTCATGAAACGGAGTAATAAATTACTTGTGTATCTATTACTAATCCATGAATCCAGCCGGGGAATTCAAGGAACGGAGTAATGAGATAAGATGGTTATCTATTACTAATCCATGGAATCAGCCGGGGATAGCCATGGAACGGAGTAATGAGATAAAATAGATTATTTTCTAGGAATTCAGTGGCGAATGTCATGGTAGAATTAATCTATTGTAGAATCGAGATATGAGATAGTTGAAGCAACATACTCGTTCTGAAAGGTGTATAATCAGCGAACAACGTGCAGCGTTAGTGTCCTGAAGGCGTTTAGCCCCCTCAATAAACAATTATGTAGGAGAGCCGCCCAATCGTTCTTCTATGTAGATGTGGGTCTCTCTATATAGTCAGGGAACAGCGAGTATCGCTGACGTCCTGAAGGCGTTAAACCCTCCGACAAAAAATTATGTCCAGAGGACCGCCCAATCATGTTATTCTATATAGAGGTCACGGTGAAATGTGTAGCATCGAACGCTCAGCTAGTGGGAAGCCTTTCGAGAAACATATTCATCATGACTCTGAGAGGAACTTGATCATAGATCGTGAAACGGTTCATGGATCGTAAAATATGAATCGTCACATGCGTTCCTGAAGCCGGGTCAGAAACATGCAGTATCATGATTTTACGATTTTGACCTTTGTCGAAAATCAACCATCAACATTAAGTCCCCTGCTTAGTGAAGGAAAGTCATGTTCCGCAGTAAGCATTAGATGGTGATTTTCCGGTTGACGAGATAAGCAGTTAAACTCGGTCGTACAAAGGTATTTTAAAAATCCTCGATTTGCTCCAATGGTGTCATGTACGAGCAAATGCTTAGGTAAGGACCCTAACAGTAAGATAGAGTGTCATCCCTTGAGCACAAAGAGATGAAGCACTGCTGATTTGGACGATCGGGTATCCTGTTTTGGTCGGTTTAGCGTGTACGGGCCCAGCCCAAAAAAGAAATCCTTGTTTTAGGAACATACGTTTGTTCGTTCGTTAGTTTAAGAAACAAACAAAATAGACCTGAGTCTAATGATAAAATTTTTGTCTATGCACTTTCACGGAAGCCTTAAACATGTGAGATTGCACAAAAGGGAATAAACTCTCATTTCAAAGGTGGACGCTCGTACAAGAGAAAAGTTTTTTTTTTTTTTGAATTGACGTGCGTCTGTTAGTAATAAAAAAAATTGTCTATGAGATCTCATGAATTTTTTTATTTTCGACGTATGCTCGCGCGAGGGAGCAAAATATATATATATATTTTTTCAAATTTACGTGAGTTTCACGCTAAATTTTTTTTTTTTGTAAAATCAATGTTTTGATTTTGAACAACTGTTGAAAGTAGACAATTATACATGGTGAAATAATGTCTGTATGTGAGTTTTCACAATTGTATAATGGACGTCTGTCCAATTTTTGAAAAACCGTTCACACAGTAAAAATTTACGTGGGTTGTTCACGATTTTATGAAAGATTTTGCAAAATCAAGTTTTGATTTTAAACAATTGTTAAAAGCAAACAATAATGTTTTCGTGAATTTCGTGATTTTAATAGTGTATGCACGAAAATCAATGAATGTCCACTCAGTGGAAATTGCTCACGTGGTGAAAATTATGTGAATTGTTCACATGATGGAAATTTCGTGAATAGCTCACGGTTTTATGAAAAATCAAGTTATGATTTTAACTAATGAAATTTTGCTCGTCTTTGCAGGTTCGAAGAAGCGAACAAATTCTCGTAATTTTTGCATTATAATCACTACAGCTAGTGAAATTATAAATAGGTAAGAGTTGGAGTGTTACCATTTTTGTAGACGTTGAGAGCCTCTTTATTATTTTGTTGTGCTTGAATTCCATTGCTTTGATGAAATTTGCACCTCTGAATGACATACTGAAGTAGAAATATTGCATGGATGCCACAGCTACTTTGCAGAGATGTCAAACGACGGTTATGAGACTCCTTTAGTTGATGAAGAGGAAAAAGCGGTCACTAAGAGCTCTCCAAACACAGGTGAGACTGCTTCAATCGATGAAGAGGAAGAATCTGTGATTAAGAATACTCCAAGTGTGAATGACGAATTCTTCTTGGTCCAATACAAACCCGAAAAACGTCATCCAGGTTCGAGTACTGTAAAGTCCCCGGCTGTTTCTTTGGTGAGTTGTTAACGCTTCTTATATCATGACTTTTTCTTGTCCGTGCAATTAGGATCACGAAACCAAGGTTTGTTATTTACTTTTAGAATTTTGCTTCATCGAGCCTTGACGGTCTTCAATTCTCTGCGGGTGAACAAACAGTCTCTGAATCGAGCGTTGAAGAAGAAGTTGATGTAAGTACCTCTTCGTATAATCGTTCATAGCACTCCTTGAATGAAATATTAATAATTGTTGCTGATGTATCTAGGAGGAAATTTCGTGGATGAACAAAGTATTGACAATGCTCATTCTTCCTTGGAAAATGGTGAGACGGAGAATTCTCAAAACCCAGGACCGAATGAAAGAAATAATGCTACTAATGGTGATTCTGGCAATATTGATCCTTCGAACGGCTTAGAGACCCCTCAAGTAAGTATTCCCCTGTACTTTCTTCATAGAAGTATGAAATTGATGATTTGTGAATGAATGAATGAGAATCCATACGAATATATGAGAAAATTTGCCAAAGTACGTCACCGGAAAAAATCCAGACTTTAGTCTTTCAGTAAAAACGTTGTAGAATCTTCGTCCGATGTCGGATTTTCGCGATCTACCCTTTTTTTTTCATGCCCAGGAAATTTACAAGCTTAATGAAAGATTTTTTTTTAGTTTTGACTATGTGTAGGGGCCGAAATAGGCGAAACAATAAACTTCCAGGAGACTTCCATAAAATTTTCAGATGGCATGTAGTCCAATGTTTTGGCCACATCTCTTTGCTCATTTATCCAATTGTTATGAAATTTTGATATGTTGTATAGAAAATCCATACGAAGAGAATGGTATATAACTCAAACTTATATTCCTTACCAATTGCTCCCAGTTCGTCGTATCATACAGGGAAGTGTGAAATCTCCTCCGATGAGCTTGTTGCAAAACGTGTTTTTTATGACTTTCACACTATTTTCTCATGTCTTGAATGCATAGTAAAGAACTTAGATAGCGTTAGTTCACTTACATGCTGAATTTTATGATGAAGGATTAGCATAGGAGAGCTTGGTGCCTTGGACTGTGAAATTGATCGTCATGACCAGTGGACCGTCAGTCCCCAGTATTCTGTTAAATCTCTCCTTTTCGTTTTTCCTTCTTCTGGAAAGACCTAGATAGAGGACCCAGGTAGAAAAATTGATGTAAATACCTAGGTGGTCGAAGTTGGAGGTACCTTGATGAAGGACTTATGGAAAGACCTGGTGGACACCGATCGACTGTGGAGGTTATGAATCCCGTCTAAGAGTTGTTGCTTGCATGTTGTATGCTCTGGAAGCTGTAGGAACCTCATACGACGTCAGAATTTGGTGCTTGACCCCAACTTTTTAATCTAAGAGACTGAGTTATCATATGAGAAAATATTCGCTCCATTTTGAGTTGTGTAGGTCATCCAATGACGCATGCACATTCATAACTTGTATGTTGTAGCAGAGACATAGACGAACATCTTTAGTTGAGGAAGCATTGTCCCATTCCTCACCCATTTGTACGTTTTTGTAAACCCTTGGCCTGAAGTATGTTGTACTTCATTTGTAGAGGCGATGAGAATATCTTGTAGAAGACTTTGGCTTGTGCCCGTCTGTCGTGCAAGCTTTGGGAAGACGTTCATGTTAACATGTTTTCATGTTTACACATCTTGATATGAATCATTAGGGATTGAAGAAGTATGATCCATCGAGTAACGCTTCAGAGAATGGATAGTTGATGAAGCCGGATGTTGCGCCTGAGACTGTTATTGATGATGAGCTCACAATTGAATTTTATCCAGAAATTCTTTTTGATGCTGAGACCAAGAATGGAGTTCCCCTACATATCCTTGTTGATCCCGATATGGTCGGAGTTGCTCCATAAACCGAAAAGGCTAGAACCATGACTATCGACATAGTCTTTTCTCTTCCATCCAGTGAGCCTTTACATTCACGAACTAGTTGGTGAGTTGAGCATCCGTAAGATGAAGGTGTACTGGAAGTTCAACCCGAATTCTACTGAATAACATGACTTTACTGTGAACTGGCTTCGTCAGTGAATCGACGTTGTTGTGGAAGATAGTAGTAGCGGTCTTCATTCTGGATGTGATTGGTGAAGATAGGAAATTCCTCAGTTATGCAGGGGATTGTGATGTAGAGAAGTTCCGTTGATGACGTTTCATGGAATCACATCATGTTGCAATGACTTGTTATGTCTTGAATCTTGTCCAATAAGATCAAGTCCCCAGTGCATGTTGAAGGAGTTTTTGCCATCCATGGATGAATGATGTTGCATCTGCTTCAGAAGTATTATCATGAGATAATGAAGACTTATCGATTGTAGTTCAGTTACACTTTGATCGTGTTTGTGTTGAATCAGTGTATCGAGATATTTGTGCTGAAGCCAAATGCGTCATGCCATTATCGAAGGTGTACTCTTTGATTGGGAGTACAATTTGAAGGCTTCTTAGATGCTTGAGCGTTTAAGCGTCATATCCCTTAAGCATCGAATGTCTTAGGTTTGATCTTCTCGGCCCTGTTCTGTTGATTCAGCATTATTTTCGTTGCGGTAGTGGGATTCAACACTTTTGCAGACATCAAAGCTTTCTGATTTGTGGCACACATAGACACTCCTGCAAGGCTATGGAGAAACGCCCAAAGTGTTCTTTGCCATGCTTGGACATCATCTCAGTAATGAATGTTCCAGTAAGATGCTCGATTCGAAGAGGTGTCAGATCCAACCACTTGGTAAAATATTACTGCGGTGAAGCTACCATTCATAACGTCTTGCATTAGCAGAATTGAGTCACCATGCTAGGATAGCATGTGAGGAAATGAATGACATAGACATGGAAGTAATGAGACTTGCCTGAGTGTGGAACCTCTTGATGAATGTCTATGCATCTTTTGTGGGTTCTTGCTTCAACCTCGTCAAAGTTCGAAATTCCCCCAAGTGCTCTGATGATGGAATGTCCACCAAATCTTCTGGATCAGAACTTTCTTCGTTAGAGAGATATGCAACCAAAGGCGCTTTGTCAGTAGCCATCTTTTCATTGTGGATCCACGTTTGTCTGAAGAACATGTCATATCCTGGATCTTCCTGATTATGTGAAGCTTGGTTTCTGCCTAGGTTGAACTTATGTTTACTTTGAGAGTGATGTAGCCATAAGTATTTCCGAGCGTTCCTTCAAGGTCTCTGATTGAGATGGGATCACGAGTAGATTCTTGTCGAGTGATTCCTGCGGCTCTGAGGGTTTTCAGTGGAATGATGTTGATGTCGGTGTCAGCATCGATCAACATTCTTCCGAATTCATTTCTTCTGAGATGGACTGTGGTAAGCAGTCCCAAGTCGTGCATCTTATTGTTTGTGGATGAAGGTTCAAGGAGTATTTCCGAGATGGAAAGACGTCTGACACAATGTAATTCGGTGTTGTGAACATGTCTTTCCTTTGTGCCTTAGACAGATAGAGCAATTTCACAGATATGTTCGATCAACGATTGAACTGCTTCTTTGACTGGTTGTTCATAGAGTGTAAAGGTTCTGATTGGGAGAGGATTCTTGTGTACTCCTTCAGTCCCCAGTTGAAGCTATTTTGGACCTTCTCTTTGAAGATATGCTTCAAAATATTGTAGTTATTTGTTGGATGATTGATGAATCTATGAAGGTGACAGTACCTGGGATTCTCCATTTTTTCTTCAGTTGGCTCTCTCTGATGAACAACAATTTGATTGCATCATCTTGAACCAGACTTCCAGTAACTCAATCACTTATTTAATTGGAAGAGGGAAGTTTAAGTCCCCGTTTGATCATTTCCTCGTTCGTTGATGCCGGGTCGAGGTTTGTGCATTTCAGGATTGGTTATCTTTTCTTTGCGCATTCAGAGGAGCCTGGGATGTTGGAGAAGCGCTATAATGCTGCTGCCCTTCGACTTTCCTTTTGCTTCCTTTAGCAACATTCGTGGAAGGTTGGATATTGTATTGCTTGTTGATCAGGCGCCTGGCACTGCCTCGAGTTTCTCGTGGTTCCTCTACTTTTGCAGTTCTTGTTCTTTCCAGTAAGGATGGAGCAGCAGGATACGGAGGTTGATGACGGTGAACAGATGATGTTTTGTCTTTTCCTCGATCCTCCATGAAGCATTCCAGGTCTTCATGGGTGATGAATCCTGCAGGTTCCTTTGTTGGGGGGTTATCTGCAGCCTTGTGCACTTCATCATCATCTACTACATGGATCGGAGTGACTTCGGGATTAGAAGTTTCCTTGGCTTTTCCTTTCTCCTGAGTTTTCTCTGACATCTTGTCAGTGAGAGTTTTGAGATAATTGCATAGCTCATTCTGAGTGTTAGTCATGTCAATCTTATTCTTGGCAAGAGTTTCTTTCACCTTCACAAGGTAGTCAATATCGGTTGTACAGGCCGATATTACAGGTTTTTATCGGGTATCGGAAAATACCTATACGATATCGCAAATATCGGCGATACAAAGATGGAACGATAAAAACATTCGTACAGGCCGGTACAGGCCGATATATCGGTTTTACCTATACACCGATAATATCGGTTCCAATATCATCTTTGGTTAAGATGAAACCTATGAAAGGAAAATTAGGCATTCCAGTATCATTTGTGGTAAAGGTGAATTCTATAAAGGGAAAACTAGGCACCATCAAGTATAATCAATTATCAAAATCACCACCAAATAAAGTGAATAAGTTTTTCGAGCAACATGCATCTAGTCTTTACAGACAAGTACAACGTCAATTAGAGAATGTAAAAAACACTAATATATTTAAGATATAAAATCAACGACTATACGTAGGATATAAGATGAACACCATATACACTCGAGGAGGAATTTGAATGGATTTGGGTTTTGTTGTGGACGCTAAAAGATAGTGGAGAATTTGAGCGGTTGTTATTGACTACGTAGTTGTATTTATGATTGTTTCGATTATAAAGCAAGGATAATAAGAAAGATTTTATCCGAAAAATTGGACAACAGTCACAACACGTAAGATTTTTCTACCTTATGATTTAGAAATTTGAGATACGTGTATGATTCTTATTATTTTTTTCTAAGTTCTTATAAATATTTGAAATTATGATTTTAATGATGTATCACCAATAAAAACCAGTAATATCTTTTGTATAGGTGTATCGGACCCGGCCGATACGAGACCGATACGCGATATTAACTACCTTGCACCTTCATGAGATCACCTATGGTAGGTGGATTTTCTCTGATTTCTTCAGGAGAACGTCCGAAGAGAGGATTGTCTCCAATGTTGGTTTGCGGAGGAGTGGTATCGCCAGTGCTGTTGTTGGAAGCAGGAATAGTTTCTGGGGTACCACCGTTGTTGCTAGTGCTAGCGTTGTTTGTGTTAGGATTTGTAACTGAACCTGACCTAAGATCAACCATTTTGACAAATTGAGATTACAACCGAGAGATTAATCTCCCACTGTGGTTGCCAATCTGTAGATGGAAAAAAACGATTTGCTGATTTTTTAGGGAAAGTGAAGAGACGACGGTTCGGACGAGACTCCTCAACCGAGCAAACTGCTTAACCTCACACAGATGCACTGCATGTGAGTTCTTTGAGTTCGAGAGATAAATCTGAGGACTCCGTCCTAAACCAAGTCAACGGCCGTTTCAGAGTCAATTCGGTCACAATGAGGGAGATTGGTTGATCTGTAGGAGGGAAGCTGAGAATTGTGGGATCAATGATGATCAAGGATTGTGGATGTGTTGAAGGTTTCTGCAAGTTTGTATAAATTAGTTTCGAATGATTTAGAGAGTGTTGCTCACACGATGATTCTTGGTTAGACGATGGATTGTCTGTTCAATATCTCGTGGATTTTCTGTCTCTTTCTCAATCATGGATTCAGCGACTTATTTATATTATAAGAATAGTGTACACATTGATCCTAGTAAGTGTGACGGTTTCTTGAGTGAAAGAGTGGGAAAGTGGGAATTCGTTGTGAAACCAGTTCCAGGTCGTGTGGAGACTTGGTTAACCGTCAACCCACTACTTTGCTAACTCCTTCAACCGTTTGCACAACTTACTCACATTTATCATCGTGGATGAACACATATGCCGTAGGCCACCATACCAAAACCCTAAGTAATATCCCCCCATGTGACGTGATTGATGTCTCACGAACGTGGAGTTTGCAAAGCAGAAGTGTATTTTATTAGTCAGTCGTTGACTTATTAGACAGTGAGTCTAAGTTATGTTGAATTGAGCATGAGCGACGAATGCTCAGTGATTCATGATTGAGACGTATAGTTTTTATGTTGTTATTGCTCGTCTGAGAAAATATTGTAAATTTGAGCAACTGAGCAAGTATTGCTCGATTCGACGAATTACTGAATATTGATAATTGGATCAATATTCGAGAAACTGAGCAAGTATTGCTCAATTCGACGAATTACTGAGTATTGATATTGATAGTTTGATCAATATTCGACCAACTGAGCAAGTATTGCTCGATTCGACGAATTAATGAATATTGATATATTAATCAATATTCGAGCGATTGAGCAAGTATTGCTCAATTCGATGAATTATTGGTAACGTGACCCAATAAAATATTAATTAAAATATTGGTAGTCTACCAAATATTATATAATTAATCTGGATGTCGATTACCCGATCAACATGAAATTATTAGTGTTTGAACTTGCTCAAAATTATGATTTGTGGAGCGTTTGTTCGAAACCCTAATTTTTGATCAATTGTTCGTCAATTAATGAATTGCTGAAAATAGGTCATGAGTGAGGAGGGACCGACCACATGGGATGATGGACGACCATGTGGTGCCCAAGTGCTCGAGTGAGCGTGCACCAGGGTCTTTAGTTGACCGGTTGGTGAAAGAATGACCAAACGTTGGTGTTGATCATTTATTAGAATAATGCTCGTGCGAGCGTTAGGTGATAAAACCTAATTATGGAGAAGTGAGGGACCGACCAAGAGGGCATGAGACCGTCCCTTGGTGGTCGTGGGACCAGCTTTTGGTCGTTTGAGCAAATTCCAAGTTGGTTGAAAAGAGTTTGGACCCAATATGAGCCATTGAGCAAATTAGGTCAAAATCATGAAGATGTGTGGGACCGGCTCCATGCGAGCCTTAGGGCCGGTCTTGGTCGGTCAAGGGAGCATGCCCGTGTCACCATAATGTTCGTGTCTCAGTCCTGAGAGTTTTGGTACTTTCTGGTGTGCGTTTGAGCAATATTTTGGATTTTCAGAAGAGTTTGATCTTTAACTGAAATTCTTGATTTTGCTCGAATGAGCAAGTAAGACTTTGCTCGTTTGATCAAAATTTTGAGAATATTAAAATAATAATATTTTAATATTTTTCGTGAGTAGCCTAATCGGTTGATCGTTTGACTTTTTGGCTTTTTCATGGTTTGAACAATATTTGAGAAAATATGAAGAAACCATGATTTTTGCTCAAACGGAAGAGTTTCATGAGATTAGGGAAATAATAATTATGAAAATAAGGGATTGCAAGGTGTGGGACCGGACACGGCTAGGGCATGGCTTACCGGCTAGGTAGCCCGGTCCCACGACACCTTCCCTATTTTTATTATTTTTCATGAAACCGTGAAAATATGGAGAAACCGTGAGTTTTGCTCAAACAAGGAAAGTTGCTTGAATGAAGGAGTTTTCATGAGTTCAGGAAAATAAATAAAATAAGAAAAATAAATGAAGAGGGCGTGGGGGACCGGACACGACGGCATGGCCGGCCGGCCGGTGGGCCCGGTCCCTAGGCGCCTCTTTTTTATTTTTTATTATTATTTTCTATTTTCTATTTTTTGTAGGATTCCTTGTTTGTCCATATTTTCGAATGCTCGTTCGTGCATTTGGGTGCTCGTTCGTGCATCATTTTTGAGTAAACTTGCACCATTTTATTGGGGGCTTACTCGGTGATAGTCCAGATGCCCGATTGTTGGATATTTATTACTAATTCATGAAATTCAGCGGAGAATGGCTCATGAAACGGAGTAATAAATTACTTGTGTATCTATTACTAATCCATGAATCCAGCCGGGGAATTCAAGGAACGGAGTAATGAGATAAGATGGTTATCTATTACTAATCCATGGAATCAGCCGGGGATAGCCATGGAACGGAGTAATGAGATATAATAAATTATTTTCTTGGAATTCAGTGGCGAATGTCATGGTAGAATTAATCTATTGTAGAATCGAGATATGAGATAGTTGAAGCATCATACTCATTTTGAAAGGTGTATAGTCAGGGAACAACGTGCAGCGTTGGTGTCCTGAAGGCGTTTAGCCCCCTCAACAAATAATTATGTAGGAGAGACGCCTTAATCTATATACTGTCTCTCTACATAGTCAGGGAACAGCGAGTGTCGCCGACGTCCTGAAGGCGTTAATCCCTCTCAACAAACAATTATGTAGGAGGACCGCCCAATCGTTCTTCTATGTAGAGGTGGGTCTCTCTATGTAGTCAGGGAACAGCGAGTATCGCCGACGTCCTGAAGGCGTTAAGCCCTCCGACAAACAATTATGTCCAGAGTACCGCCCAATCATGTTATTCTATATAGAGGTCACGATGAAATGTGTAGCATCGAACGCTCAGCTAGTGGGAGGCCTTTCGAGAAACATATTCGTCATGGCTCTGAGAGGAACTCGATCAGAGATCGTGAAACGGTTCACGGATAGTAAAATATGAATCGTCACATGCGTTCCTGAAGGCGGGTCAGAAACATGCAGTATCATGATTTTACGATTTTGACCTTAGTCGAAAATCCACCATCAACAGAAGGTTTCACATACCACTTTAGATAACCAATATTAAAACTGAAACTACAAGTAATTTTGTTTTAATATGTTATCAAGGAAACAATTGTCAGAAGCAATTTTCCCTAATAGTTTAACAATTCGACTAAGAAACTTAATTCCCTTGTTAAACCGCGATTGTCAAAAAAAATATGTTTTACGCATACACAACCGATCTATTTAGATAAGACCAAAATAAAGATCAGAATTAACTTTATTTCTCTCATCAGGTTCTAATTATTCAGACAATAACTTAGACCTTTCTCTTTAGACAAGACAAACATTAGGTTAGTTAACTAGTTTTTCTTGTCAAGGCATTCGATAAAACTTGAATAACCGAATCCTCCAATTTGATAAGTCTAACTAATATCAGAATTAATTTAGTTTCTCTTATCCGGAATCAATTTGGACTAGACAAATGATCCCATATTTTGTTAAGCCATAAACAATACATACAAACCAAAATAAATTGACTTGCACAATTATTTTCTTAACCGAAAGCAATTGAAACAAACATAGACATTATAGCACCGCAATTGCACCGAATTTCGTTAAGCAAAAACACTTGATACCCAATAATAAAGAAGATACCAAACAATAAGTCAAATAATCTGATTAATTTAATCGAAAATGCTCAACATAAGAAAGCGTATGGAGCCATACAGTAGTGGATTATTCAAAAGTTCATTCTAAATTTTATCAACACACAAAGACATAATAGACTTAACTTTTGAGCATATGAGATAATCATAATTCACGAACATAAACACACATATCCCATAATATTTTTGCAATATATAAAACCATAAAGATTAATACTGCAAAATCATCTTCCAAATAACTTAGAATTTAAATAAATAAATCTAAAACATTGCAAGATGAAAAACGTTGGCAATAGCTATGTGTAATCACAATATTTGTTATTCCAAACCCTAGTTATCCTTCTTAAAACACAAGAATAAATTCTCATAAGAAGTTTCATAGATAAAAAAACAAATCCTAAGAACCAGAAAACAAACTCAAACTAGAGCCAAAGAACACTTTCGGAACCCTGAAGGGTCTTGAGACCTTTGAGCTTGTGATTGACAACATCTACTGATTCTACGGAGAAGATATCCTCATTGAGAAGATATTTAACATGTGTCTTCATGAGAACAAGGTCAAAGTTAACCTTTTTCAACTCAGTTCGTAACACATCGAGACCCTTCATAGTATCAACGAGCTGCAGTTTTGCTTCCTCTAAGTATTTAAGAAAATCATGAACCACTTCAGCAGAAACCATCTCATCATTCTCCAAATCTTGATGAGTATATGCATAATAGCATGAGATATCAGAATAATCCTCAGGATTTTGATATTTCATATCGTCAACTTTTACAAGAGTTCTTTTCTTCATCCCTTCGGAACCGTAACCTATACCTTTATCAAGAAACCCCTTTTTGAGATAAATCAACTCCAATAGGATAGGTATATAAACGGTTTCATAGGGAGTATATTTTTAGGGTTTAGAGATTCGGTTCGCAACATGTCACTACAGTACACATATGAACACAAACTTAACCCATAAGAGGAAACTTTAAAAGAAAAACCGTAAAGTTCCTTTCACAGAGTAAAAATGACACAGTTAAAATTTTGTTATGTGAAAATTTTCTTTCACAATTCTTAGCTCAATAAATTTTATATTCTCACAGGAGGAAAATTTAGAGCACAATAGTAGCTTACTTAAATAAAAATAAATAAAAAGTAGACACTTGAAGTGATTCTTGAAACAAAACAAATACTTATACAAAGCTTTCTGCATCCAATAGTCTATCTATGAACGATAAGAAAATAAATCGATTAAACAGAGAACACTTTGCCAATAAGTATACCTGATCATTAGCATATCTTACTCAACAAGATTTTTCATGAGTAAGATTTCAAGCCTTGTGATTAATTAACACAAGTATGTGCTTTAAGCTCATTAATTGAATGTTGTTCATGGTTAATCCTCTTTTTCCCTCTAATTTTTGGAGGAAACCCTTTTTGATGTGAAAAATTATCATTGAACTTACTATCATCAAACTAGAAAAAGTCTATTTGGAGGATTTTGACAGCCTGTTGATAAGATCATTGTATCCTTCAATTATCAGATTTAGATCGTCCTTCATATCTCCATTGTTGTTCTCACCTTCCGGTACTGTTCTCACATCTTGAACAACATTCTCCACCTTAGTTTGATGAAGACTTTTCTGAAATCTTCTAGATCGGTTTATGTTAATGCTATTATCACAAGTTCGAACGTTAGACGAGCAGATTGAACTGAGTTTCCTGGAAGGATTCACAGGGTGAGTACTAAAAACAATTTGTTTAGACGTCTGAATGTCAGTTTCACCTTTGAGTATTAGGTCTAAGGTGTGTTGAAGTCGACCAATATAGTTGTCATTCAACCTCAATTTGCACTTCCGTTGAACCTGTCCTTTTGAATCACAAAAGAGACACACTTTCTAATCACAGGAGTGATTAGAGTGAGTAGGATTAACAACATCATTAGAAGATTTCTTCCTTCCGTGAGATGTGGTGATTCCTTGATTAGTGGAAGTTCCAAGCACATCTTTAATAGGAAGGGAATGCAATTTAGCTTCTGAAACTGATCTCACAGAGAAACATGATTACATGTAGTCACGTTTTCTAACATTTCAATTGAGTCAGAAGAAATTGGAATAATGGACTTCACAGAACATCCTATACATTGAATAGAGAGATTACTCAACGGATGTTCAATTTCCAAGGCATCCTTCTTGAGTTTAGCCTCGAGTAAGGTTCGAGATGAACAAACTACGGCATTTTCCTCACAAAGAAGCTTTAATTAGGAATCACGATCCTTTACCATACCAATAATCGTATTGTCTTTGTGTTTCATCCTATTGATTTCAATTGCCTGGATTCTAACAAGTTTTAGAATCGCTGCACTTTCTTGAGTTGCTTCCCTTTCTACTTCAGAGTCAGACTCGTCAGTAAGATAATCAGGGTAACACTTGTCAATACATGTCTGTTTCGTGGGAACAGAATGTTCATCTATATGCGAGATCGAAAAGTCTTTCTCTTTAATAGATTCCATAAAAACATGACTTTTGTCTCTGGCGATGCGTTTGTCAGAGATAGAACATCTGTCCATAGAGTCAGATTGCTACAAACACAGACTTATGAGGTATTTAACGTGTTTGCGTGCTATGATACCAATTGAAAAAGCGGGGGTACAACAACCATACCCAATATTTCGTTCGACAATTTTCATGGACTAACTCCAATATAATTATGAGAGCACCAGCTAATAAAGCGAGCTCAACCAAGAAATATATCTAAGAGTTATATCTCAATTTCTCAATACAATCTACAATCAAACAAATAGAAATCTGTGAGCCCAATTGATATGAGAAATAACTTGGACGGTACCAAAGACGAATGCCTAAGTGTTAATCAATTTCAATCAACAGCCAAAGGTCGGATTTACCAATTGATTGAACTATGCACAACCTGTAATATTTTAATTATATAAAAAAATATAATGCGGAAAAGAGATAACACAAACACCAGAAGTTTTGTTAACGAGGAAACCGTAAATGCAGAAAAACCCTGGGACCTAGTCCAGATTTGAACACCACACCGTATTAAGCCGCTACAGACTCTAGCCTGCTACAGGTTAACTTCGGACTAGAATGTAGTTGATCCATAATCAAGTCTCACACCGATTAAGGTACAGTCGCGTTCCTTACGCCTTTGAATCCCAGCAGGACTCTACGCACTTGATTCCCTTAGCTGATCTAACCCACAACTAAGAGTTGCTACGCCCCAAAGTCGAAGACTTATAAACAAATCTGTCTCCCACAGAAAAGTCTATTCTGATAGATAAATCTGTCTCCCACAGAAGTACTTATGAAGTTTTTGTTCCATCTTTTGATAAATCAAGGTGAACAGGAACCAATTGATAATCCAGTCTTATATTCTCGAAGAACATCCTAGAAATATCAATCACCTCACAATAACTTAATTATATGGTAGTATAAGAAGTTATTGTGGAATCACAAAGAATGAGATGAAGAGCTTTGTGATTACTTTATATATCTTACCTATCGGAGATAAATCTTGAGCAAATCTTAGAGAATATAGTACTCAATACGATAAAACAAGTAAGATCAGAACACGCAACTACAGAGAAAATAATTGGGTATGGCTTCATAATCCCAATGAAGTCTTTAAGTCGTTAACCTATAATGGTTTTAAGAAAAACGTAGGTTAAAGGATAATCGACTATAGTCGCAACTAGTATCACATAGAAGTGGGGGGATTAGGTTTTCCAGTTGCTAGAGTTCTCCCTTATATAGTCTTCAAATCAGGGTTTGATAGCTTAGAAACAAAGCAATCAATATTCACCGTTAGATGAAAACCTAATTTAAGATTCAAGCTAAGTTTTCTTAAAACCAAAGCAATATCTCTCCACTGTTAGATGGTCTTAGCTTGTTACACACAAATGAAATATACTTTCATTTAGATATGGATAACCGTACCTAAACGTGTATATTGAGTTGGCTCAACAATAGTTAACCGAAGTTAGCCATATGAACACTTTTGTATTAACCACATTCATCTAACACTTCTAGATCAAATATGATGATCAATCAAACATGAATGAAAATCAAATGAATCTAATTGTGTTACTCATAGAGTTGTTCAGTTGTATATATCTCATAGAAGTATACAAGAAACAATTGAAGCAAAATAGGTTTGATTCATGAGAATCAATTCATGAACATTAAGCCACGGTTTACAAAGATTGCATTCCTTAATTTATAAATGTATTTGTTCATGAGTATGGAATCATACTTAGCCGATTTTAGAACTTAACCAACTAAGTTTGCAAACGGGTACGCAAACATTAGTTCCAGACTTTTGGTCTTGTCCGACAGTTCGCAAACTGGTATGCATACTGACGTCCCGGACCTTAACTCAGGTAAAACCGTTCGCATACTGGTATGCAAACTTGGTTCCCGGACTTTAACAGTTAAAACCGTTCGCATACTGGTATGAAAACTTGGTTCCCGGACCTGAATCATACCATAACAGTTTGCAGACTGGTATGCATACTATGCTATATCCAGACAATGGTTAATTTTTCTAAACTCCCATTTCAATCATTGAAACATCCTTAGAAGACAGCAATTGCTGTCTCACACAAACTATTAGCTTATAAGTAATTTTCAAGTGATCGAATGATCAATACGAAACTTTCCGAGTCTACATCAAATAAATCTAATTGTGTTACTCATAGAGTTGTTCAATTGTTTATATTCTCATAGAAGTATACAAGACACAACTGAAACAAAATCGGATTTGATTCATGATTGTACAAAGTATTTATTCAAGAACCAATTCATGAACATTAAGCCACGGTTTGCAAAGATTGCATTCCTTAATTTATAAATGTATTTGTTCATGAGTATGAATTCATACTAAACCGATTTAGAACTTTAACCACTTAGTTTGCAAACGGGTACGCAAACTTAAGTTTCGGACTTTGGTCTTGTCCAGCAGTTTGCAAACCGGTATGCATACTGCCATCCCGGACCGTAACTTGGGTAGAACCGTTCGCATACTGGTATGCATACTTGGTTTTCGGACATTAACAGTTAAAACCGTTCGCATACTGGTATGCAAACTAGGTTTCCGGACCTGAATCATACCACAAAAGTTTGCATACTGGTATGCATACTGTGATATATCCAGACAAAGGTTAATTGTTCTAAACTCCCATTTCAATCATTGAAACATCCTTAGAAAACGACAATAGCTGTCTCACACAAACTATTAGCTTATAAGTAATTTTCAAGTGATCGAATGATCAATACGAAACATTCCGAGTCGACATCAAATGACTGTCTCACACAAACCATGTAAGATGTTTCTAGGTAATTTTCACATTATCATTTTTTGACTCATTATTTAGTTTCCAACAAATAAATTGTTTCGAACTAAACTCGTTAAGAATAATGATGAACGTAGTTAAAGAAAAAAGCTTCCAACACATATTTCGAGAAATATATAAGTGAGTTAACCTCGGCTCGAAATATCAAATGTGTATAATATAAAAGTTTATATAGCTATACGACTCATTAGGAGATAAAATAGAACAGAGTTCTAAGTGATAGATAAGTTTTAGTCTCTACATACCTTTTGTTGATGAAGTTCCTCCAATCTCCCCTCAGTAGATCTTCGTCTTCAATCGATGAACGTCGTGAAGTCTAAAGCTCAACTACACATTCCATCCTAATCCGAGACATAGCTATAAGTAGACTAGAAATCAAAACTTATAGTTTTGATCACCTAAACTTGACAAACAAGCTTGAGATAGCAATGCTTGCGAGTTCGACCGAGTAGTGCTCTAACAGTTACGATGGGTTATACCATCTCACACATATTGGTAATCCAAAGATTTGAAATGAATAGCTGTACCAATAAGCCTAATGATTTTCCTTTCGATTCACAAAACAAGTTCATGAATGTACTTCCTTTAAACAAATGTAAAACATTGTTTCCTAGGATGAAATCTTCACCATAACCCATTCACATAATCATAATAGTATATACAAGATTATGTCGATATCATATCTACGAAGTTTAAAAGATAAGAGTTATACTTCGTAGTCTAGTTCCCTAATACTATGATCATACAAATATGACCATGTCACATTACTAGAGCATTATATAATATGTACAGTATAAACAGCTTCGTAGTTATGTTTTCAATATAGCACGACTTGAAAGATACGTTAGGAATTAAACAATTCAAGTCAATATTACTAACCTCAAGTGGAAGGATGATGTCGTCATTGTAGTTCGCTACTTCTTCACATTCTTCAGGTCTTCGGAGTAATACTTGTATGTCTCAACATACCTAGAATTTATAGTCTAACCTAAATGAAGTTGACTCTAGTATATAATCAAGCGACTTTAGATGAGTTTTGGCACACTAAAATATGACAACCAAACTTGACATACCAACGCTTGGTGAGTTCAACCGATCTATGCTCTAACAACCATGGTACCCCACAATAAAATGAAAGGGAAGAAAATAACATCTCAAATGTTAGGGATTCTCTTAAACCTAACGATCAACCCCATGTCAATAATAATTCAAATTAACATTCTTCATGTGAGTCTTTTTCTTCAGCAATAGGAAATGCTTCAAGGAAGATTCGATGGAAGAGACAATCTAGAGAAAGAAGAAGATAGATCAAACTAATAAAAATGAGAAATTATCAGGAAAGAAATGTACTTCTTCTCCAATAGAAATCGACAGTGAGAACCAAAAGGCAAGATCAGTCTACTAAATCAAGTAACATGCCTGGTGACTGCCCTCGATCAGCCAGAAATTCAATGTTAGTTTACTGTCGGAATCATCTAGTGCTTGGAAACTCCTCAACATACGTTGGCATGTCAAGTTTAGTTGTCATATTTTAGTTCCAAAACTCGAAGCTTTTTGATTAGATTACTAAAGGCAACTTCGTTAGGTTAGACTAGGAACAATAGAAATGTTGAGACATGCTCGTATTACTCTAAAGAACCTGAACACTGGCTCAACGAACACTCATCCTTCCGTTCGAGGTTATTTATATATCTCTAGTATTGGTAAATCGATTATTTCATTATGATTAAGGTGTCGAGAAAATATATGCTAGTTGTTTTATACAACTTTGGTATATGGAGTTACGAAGTATAGTTTTTCTATTGGACTTCGTAGATTTGACATGACACTAATCGATTATTTGTTGCTATTTAGTGTGTTGAACTTTCAAGTTGATTCCTTACCTAGGAAACGATGTTTAACTCCATGAGTTTAAGGATGTAGACTTACTTAACTTGTTTCATAGTTGAAAGGAATCGAACGATCTATTTTATGACTGATCTTAAGGATCTCTAGTAGGAGCGATTCCTTACCAAGGATCTCTACTAGGACGGTTCCCAAGGATCTCTACTAGGACCGATCATATGGATCTCTAGTACAACCGGTACTTATTTTAATCAAGTTTGTATTTTCGGTTTGTCTACTACTTTAGGGTTTGCGTAGGATACCGAAAATACATTTTGGTTAAAAAGGAAATTTCACAAGATGTCGACACAATATATTTGAACATGCGCTAAAATCTTATTACTTTGAAGTATTTTCTTCGATACTCAACTCTCAAGGTGAGATCCCATAAACGAAATACAGTGAAAACTCCATACATTGATAATCCATATATTAATAAACTCTATATATTAATAAAAAATCATAGTCCCAACTTGGGCCAGTTATAAATAGTAATAACCTACGTATTTTAATATTAATAGATTTTTCTAGTCCCACCATAATGAATTTACCTCCATATATTAATATAATCGTCGTTATTGGAAACTTATAGATCTTGTTACATCAAAATTCAAGATGAAATAAAATACTTATATATAATTGTTTGAGAAAAGGATGTAACTTTTTTGATTGTTATCGCACCTTTTGATTTGCGGATGCGCAAGACCTCATTACTATGGCACCTTCTTGTTGAAGCTAAAACATTTCCAACTTGTCGAGAATGTTTAAAGCTTCTTAGCATGAAATATTTGGTATATATGTACTATCATCATCAGGATTATCTCCCTCCACTTCTTTTCTAATTCCGTCGATGATTTCTTCAGCGATTAGGGCATATACGACTTGTTGCTCATTATGGGAAGACATCCATATCCTTTATCAATTACATACTTTGAATTAGCAAAAAAAATAATCTTTTTTGATATACCTCCATATATTAATAATTTTGTGAAGTCCCAAGGCTATCAATATATGGAGTTTTTACTGTATCCTAAAAATCTTTTTGATATTCAGATTTATATGCTTTTCAAATCCCATAGGATAAACATATCTCTTGTAGTTATTTTATTAAAGTATACGTTATATACTAGTTAATATTGGTTGTTAACCAAGAGATATTTCGGTCCATATGTTGGATTACAGTTAGAAGAGAACAAAACCGAAAATATATATTTATAACATATCTTTAGGATTTTTGGATTTGGTAATTCCTTGTTTTTCAAACATGCCATAGTTATTATAAATAGTGGAGATTGTATTCTTACAAACTCATCCCTTTTACACGCTACTTGATTGTTAGTGTTGGGAAGCCCACCGGAGTATTTTTGTAATACTTGTTTGATTTGAGAGTATCATAGTTAGGTGAAATCTCTTATGTGAGCTTCATTTAAAGACTTCTGTGGGATCAAAGAAGCTCTAGTAGTATTGTTGGTGGGAAACTAATAATCGTATTGTTATTTAGTTTTCGATTATTGATTTGATTGACTAACAATAAAGTTGAACCTTGATAGATCTATTTTGTTTATTCTGTAATCCTTATCATCTGATATAAGGTCACTCGAATTAGTTCAAGGATCGACGATTTCAGATCTAATCTATTGATTCAAGATCTAAGATGAGACTTTTGATCATCCATTGTTAACAGACTCCATTCTGTGTGTGATAGGTCATAAGTGGAATCAAGTTGTTAGTGCAAGTACTTTGAATTGAAGACTGAATATTGAAGATTAAAAGACTTCTTTTTGGTATTTTTATCTTTGTGATAACTTCATGCACACTTGATTGACTGGGAACCGACAAGCTTGTTTATATCATATAGACTATTTAAGCTTGTTATATAGATCGGCAATCAATCTTTGTGTTTCTATTTGCGATTTACTTTGATAATTTTGTAAACTAAGATTTATTATTTCGGTAATCTTGATCTTAGTTGATCTAACGTAACAAAGGAGTTTATATTGATTAAACGGAAGAACCTTTATACTCAACTTATCTCCGATTAACTTGTTTGATCTAGGAGATTGATAGAGAGAGGTTACTGAAACATATTAGTCTTTTACAATTTCGGATTACGACCCGAAGGAGTTGAGTGGTTGAAGTCTTCACAACAGGTGAAGCGACTCCAGATTAGGGACTCTATCTTGGGATTCACGTGCGTAGACAAGATTGGTTGTAGACGCAAGGATATTAGAGGAACTGAGTAACTTGGAGTTAGTTTACTTGGTCTCAACTATACGAAGTTGTAGTAGTCTTTGTGTAGCGGTTTAATTCTGAGACTATTCAAAACTGGACTAGGTCCAAGGGGTTTTCTGCCTTGTAGTTTTCCTCATTAACAAAATCTTGTTGTGTGCCTTTACCTTACTTTTCGTATTATAATTATTGTTACAGTTATAATTAAAGCAATAACATTGTACGTTAATTAAACTCATTGTTTGATCCCATAGATTTGTCCGACTTCGAATTTATGTTATATACCAAGTGTATATCATGTTCAAGTAATCTCCTTGACGGTACTTGTCTGCATTAGATTATGCAAGGTGTGTCTTGTATATGTTGATATTGAAAAGATTGTGGTGTACTTCGTATCCTCATCATTTCGTCTGGTTTGGGAGTTGGCTGTCAAGGACAAGCTATTCAACATCATTATTGAATCTGATGCCCAACAACCAATCAAGATTCTAATCAGAGAAAGTGAAAATATCCCCTACAGAATTAGAAACCAGGTATTTAAAATTTGAACACGTCTTGGAAAACCTAATTCCTGTGAATCAGGGCCGGTCTTGAATTTGTTTTGCCCCGAAGTGGACTAAAAGAAATTTCCCCCCATAACTATTTTATTTTTTTACACTGCAGCTTTACTTGTTGTAACGAGAGAATTTTTTAACTTTTCTTTTTAATTTGAGATCGTAATGCTTGTTTTTTTTTAAACTAAAAGCGCACCTTTTTTATAAAAAGAAAACAGGGTACTTGCAGTAAACAAAATAATGAGTAGTGAAATGTGTAGCACCCCTAAAGTTAACAGCTGACTAATCCAAGAGATTAACGAATAAAGAGGCACTAAAGATCTAAAACATTTACTTAAACAATCAATTAAGAAATCTGCTACAAAACTTAACCCAGAAACTAACCCCGCTCTGAAATATATATATACAAGAACTCCTCTCAAATGATACTTATATAATAATCATTTGGTTTACAAATAGAATATACAACATAATAAACATAGCATAAGTTAACTAACTAACGAAATCAACCCTTGAAGCTTTCGTTGCACAACTCTGATTTGTCTCTGAAACTGAAAGTGGGAATGGGTGAGCACATCATCCCTAAAAGGGGTGCCCAGTAGAAATAACATTTAACTTTCAAGAAATCATGGACAAGACTTGGAAAACAATACATGCTTTCCCAAACATTAAAAAGTGACCAAGTCACTGAAATAAACAAACATGTATATGGACAAACTCCTTCTTCAAACAATTTACTAATATGGTTGTAAATTCCCAACTCGCAAATTCACACCTAATAGCTATGGATGTCGACAATTCCGAACTCGCAAACTGACGAACAATATAGACATAAAAGCTCGAAAGTAAGTAGGTATAAATGTGAAGGAGCGTATCCTATATACCACAGGTGGAAATTCTTATTTCCCATAAAAATTCATATTTACAAACAAAACATTACAAGTCCTTTCCAAACCATAGAAAGATTAAAAGAATCAACAAAACTATCAATAATACAAACTAAACAATGCATGGAATGCACAAACAGACAATGCATGAGTTTGTTAAACATAAGCCTTTGTAAAAGAAACAACAATGATTTCAAAAGAGTTAAATGTAAATTCCCACCTCTTTTGATGACAAGCCACGCTACCTCGAGATCCACGATCCACTGGTTCATCCTTTGAATCGATCATTGTTAATAAAGACTAACTGTTAATCACACAAGAACTCTAAGAATCTAACCAAAATGGCTCACACAAGAATCATACAAATCTATCTAATGATTCTAAGCCCACTTATGGTTCTATATCTTTTATTATCTATCTTTAGCATATCTAAGAGTTACTAATTCAATTGGATTGGTTATATAGCCCATTATCTAAGTCTTATGAACATCCACAACTTTGTAGAAGGAACCAAAAGCTAATTTGGACCATAAGGGGTTCAAAATATCAATTTAGGAAAATAGGGTCATCCTAGTCAACTAAAAGTCACTAACGGTCAAAGTGACAGGCCAAGGTCCACTTAACAGTCAACATCTAAATCCAGGTCAGAGTCTAGTCAAAGGTCAAGTCCAAGTCAAGGTCAGGTCAACTATCTAACTCGGTCAACAGCACAAATCGGGATCACTGAGTCAGCACAGGATTGACTAAGTCAGCTAGAGTCATATACCTGACTAGGCTGAAAGGTACAAGGCCAAAACCCTTGCACAAGCCAGAGCCATTGCTCAGGCCAAATAACACAAATGCACAATCATTGTGCAGTATAACTCTACAATCCAAACTCTAAACAACTTCTTCGTTCTTATTTCAATCCCATCAGATTATACAACTTCATCTGAATCATTACAAACATACATTTAATTCATACAACTTCAAAACTTATTCACAACAATAAGCTCAGATTACCTGCAATTGCAGCTTTAAGCTTTTCCCACAACAATCACTAACTATAATCCTACAACTACCATCTCAGTTACACCTTCCCTGCTTGCAACTCTCAAACACACAGGACACCACTATAACTGCAGGTTCACTCCAATTACAAACCAACTCCTGGTATTCAACTTCACTGCCAACTCCATGAACTGTAACCAAACAAACCATTCAAACAATCCAGTTCAATTGCATACTACCAGCAACTACTTCCAATCACTTCTATATCAGTTCATAACAAAACCACTTACTTCATCTTTCGCATCAAACCACATCAACTTCTATATCTCAAACATATATTCCTCAACTGTAGTTCATTATAAACCTAATCAACATATGCAATTCCATGATTATCATACCACTTCAATTCCAACTACACAGACAACACCAACAACATCACCATCTCATTCCACCTGCAACTCAACAATCTCCCTATTAGTTCAACAACATCACCACCAATGACTTATAACTCCACAACCACAGTAAATTCACTTCAATCCTCAATTCTAACATCCAACATATATACTCAACAAAGAACTGAATGCTATACTGATTTACTTGGAGAAACATTTACCTCAATATAGATTTATTCCAGAAAATTGAGATCAACTCCCCTTTCTTGCTCGACTTGATTCAATAGGCCATCTTAAGACAACACAAACCCAGCAGTTCAGTTCAATCAATCTCAACACCATCAATAGTTTCTTCTTCTGAAACTCTACAGCACAATCTCACAGAACCCTAGCTCTTCAATTCTTTAATTATACTCCTTCTCTGTAACCAAACCACAAATTGAAAACCCAATTCTTCTTCTTTGTTCTCAAAACACAAAACCCATCTCTAATCCGCTCTTATTCATCATCAATCGAAACTCTAGACAATCTTCTGAGAAAACCTAGTTCTTCGATTTATCACTGAATCAACTTCAAAACTACAATTAAACGTCAACCCATTCAATCTTCTTCCATCAGGAACTCAATACACAAATCAATTCCACGAAACCTCAATTAAACTTCATCCTTCAGAAACCCTAACTTCTGTTTCTCTTTGATCCATCGTTTCTTCTTCGTCTAAAATTAAACCAACTTCAACACCATCGGATGATCAAACTCCTAAGCTTACTTGAACAAGATTCAATATCAACTCCTCTGTTTTAAGATCGATAGAGAGAAGAAGAACAAGAGAAGAAGGAAGAAAAATGGAGAAGAAAAAGAAAAACAAATGAGAGTTTATCCTCTCGATTTGGCTAGGGATAAGGCCGACCCGGATTTTTAAAGGCACCCGACCAAAGGATAAGGGCTGCCAAGTCGGTTAACTACAAAATGATTATTTTGCCCTTCATACAAATCTTATGATATCTTCTTCGTCCGGTATCCGAATGACACGTTCGAGTAGTCCATTCCACGTAACTTTTCGATACCTATCTAACGATACTATTTTCGTATCTAGATCGTTGTTAGATTAATTCATATTAATTAACGTTCGTGTTAAACTAATCGAGTCATTATCGGCTAAATCGTCACTTAACTTGTCTAATAGCATTGACGAGCTTCAGGGTCTTTACAGATTGGATACATCTTGTGATTTTTATAACTTGCAATTGAATTACAAGAAGCCTAGAACATTTTGATAGGCAGAATCCTTGAACATTGACATCAACTAATTGTGCCTGCAATTAGATATTGATGTAAGGTTAACAAGTCAATGCCTTTTTACTAAAGACTCTACAGAAAATTCTCTTGAAGTCTACCCTATTTGATAAAATCATTAAGTTGATTATCCAAAACTTAACCAGATATAGGTAGAAAAGAAAAAGAGATGCCAGGAGGAATAGTTTGTTTTACTGAATCACTAATTTGGACTTTCGTTGATGATGCTTTGTTAGCATTGGACCTTGGTTTTCTCCTCATCCTGTTCTACTTTGTTGCCTTCGAAATAGTAGCACTAGCATTTATGAAGTAAGGAAAACTAGGAACTTTTGGTTTAGTTTCTATAGTCAATGGTAATTTCATTGAGATTAAAGATGAATTCCTCCTACCTTCTAAATCCTAGTAGCTCCGAAATTTTTTTAAAGCCTACAATGAGGATTGTTTAGTCGAAAGAGTAAAAACTTCCAATATAGCCCTAAAACTATTCAAGTTCTACCCACATATCATATATTTTTATGAATAAACCCCTGAAAATATTTTATTTTTTTATAGACACCCAAAACACAAAGTACTTATTTTGTTGCCCCTGGGCCTTGATGCCTCAAACTGGAGCTTTCCCTGCTTTCCCTATGGGGCCAGCCCTGCTGTGAATTCAAGTTTGTTAAAAAAAATGCGAACTCAGTGATTCACACCCTTGCTAATTTTGCAAATATCAACAATTGTTGTAGTTGGCAGACCTCTGCTCTTCCCTCTTGTATTGTCACCCCTGCACGAGAGATCCTCCCTCTTATATTGCCACCTCTGCATGAGAGAACGTAATTTCTAGTTTTTTTGTTCTGGTTTTATGATTATTTTTTCTGTGTATGTTTTGTTCTTTTTTTTTTTTCTGTGTATGTTTTGTTCTCTTTTTTTTCTATGTATGTTTTGTTCTTTACCAGAAGAAGAAGAAGAAGAAGAAAAAAAAAAGTAATTCATTTCCACCCGAAGATGGAAAATATTTTTTTAACTACACTATACATTTTCTTCCGTTTTTTAGCAGGCCAATACCTCATTTTCGGACTCTTCTTTGGCCCTCCAACTGCACTCCATTCTGATTTCCTTCCGTGCAAATCGCAGTCCGGGATAAAAAAAATTATATCCTTAGATGGATGTCACGTGGCATCAAGTGCATTTATGTGATCTCTTCGCACATCTGCTCTAAGAGTTGAGAGAAAGCCAACGAAAAAGCATGGCACTGGCTACTCATTTATCCGCTCCTCCGAGCAGCAAATCTTTTTTAAGATTCCATCAATCAATCTCAAAGCCTGAAATCTCCCCCACTTCGGTTTGCAGAATTGGCGGAAACATTTCTTCTATTCATCTAAGCTTCAGGTAGATTACATTTCTTAAAACTTAAAGATTTTTCTGATTCACATCTTTTGTTCTCTCCATGCTCTTCTGTTAGGGCTTTTGCCTTTTGTATATACATCTAGGTTTGCTTTTGCTAGAAATTTAATATTGAATTTTAGATGTATCATACCCAATGTGACTGACATTGATATTAGGGTTTTAAGTGCTCTACTTTCTCTTTGATTTTTCTCCTCAAAAATGAGGGGAATTCGCAGCTCAATTAGTAAATTTAAATTTTGTGTACTTTTTGCCTGGTTCCTCTTTCTTATGCACTAACGTCCTACCAAATTGTTCTTGTTCAGAGTTGAAAATGTCACAAGATGGATGAAGAAGAGAAGAATTCCTATTTTATTTGCTCAACCATCTGAAGGAGGGGAAATTGTGAAGGACAAATCTGAAGAGAATGATGGCAGTGGCAACAAAGGTCCTCCTATACTGACCATCTTGGCAGGTTTTCTAGTGCTTTTATTAGTCTTTTGGGTTCTAGGTTCTATTGTGACTTGGCTTATCAGTTTAATTGTGACCGTAGCACCATCTAAATAATATCCAGTGGATTCTTCAATTCCTGGAATCCATGTAGAAAATCTATTAGTTATGTAATTTGTGAAATAAATGTATCTTCTTCAACTTGGAATCTTAGATTACTAGCATAAGGTATGTATGACAAAAGAGTTGCATCTTTAACTTTAACCAATTCACTTTTTATAAAGTAGAGCATTTAGTCCCCTGACACTATATGTGCCAGTCGTTCTAAAATCTTGTGTCCCTCTATGTCTTTCTAGTAATTCAACTTTCTCACCAACAAAACTCTTCAGCGTCTACTCTACCACAAGCAATTAACATACCCTTTCAATAATGTATCCTAAGAAGAAAAGGTATATCCGTTTATTATATGTCCCTTCGGTGCAGAACATGGCCATCGAATAGGGTCTTACACCTGAAACAGAACAAGTTTCACTAGGAACATCAAACAACATCCTTGAAGTCTTACTAGCACTGGTATGAAATGGAACCGTCATAGAACCTGCAGTGCCAACTTAAGCTTCATTGGCTTTTTTAATACTGAAGCACTTGTGTTGTCATTTACTCATTTCAGTTTTCTTGTCTCCTTGTCTTCTTTTTTTTTCATTATGATTTCATCTCAAAATGCTTATTAGGTTTGATATTCCTTAATGATGTCCATATTTAATCATAATACAGATTTCCAAACCATATATAGAAGTAGTTTTACAAGAAAGGGAAAACTAACTCTCCTTGGATTTCTTTTTCCCATGAAAGCTATTAGCTTTCCCCTGAAATAATTTGAAAGAGTTGTTTAGAAGTCCAAGTTACTCCTGCAAGACTCTGTAGTGGAACCAAAATCTCTTCTCCAATTGTCATCAGTAGCACCCCACATTCTATACACACATAAAAAGTAGTAAGAAAATCTGATAAAGAATCAAAAGAAAAATAGAACCTCCCAGGTTAGCACAGTAAGTAGAGAATTATCTGCACAAAAGAAGCAGGCTGACCTGTAGTTTTAGTGAAATTAAGTAGAGATGTGGAAGCAAGAACTTTGTGTTCAATACTCCCGTCATTCAACAGTATCTGTTTCAGCTGAGGGAGGAGGGCTGAAAATGCAGCGAGATGGAAGTCTATATCTGGCAGTAAACCAAGTGCATGGCTCATCCAAGTTACAGTGATCAGACATGTTCTCACCAGATACAAATTTTTAGACCCCAAACATTTGGAAATGATCTCCAGAAATGACTTGTTGCCATTGCCAAGTAGTAATGATGCCAAATTCTTCCACCAGTCTTCTGTTGAGTTTAGTTCGTCTTCTTCCTGAAATAAGTAATCATAGTAAGAAACTTTTTGATGGTTAAACACCTGATCACTGTTGCAGTTTCTCAATTTCTTGCAGTTTCCCAGGGTTCACAAAGTGTTGTTTTTAGGTACTTCAGAGTAACGGTTGAACCATTTCTCAAAATTTAGAACTTGTTCATTTAGAACCAGCTCCTAAAACTGTTTCTATCCCAAACAAGTTCTACAGTGAAGTTCACCCCTGGTTATAATAGTGGTCAGCCAAAATAATCATGTCTTCGAACTTCCAAAGGGAGCTGATACAAGAGATGAAGGTATATGCGCTCAAAATTTAACTGACATACCAATGGTATAGTTTTATCTATTGAGAGACAATCTTCAACATTGTCAAGAGAGTTGGTTTTGGAGTCTTGATCGTAGAATCCTGCTTGCCTTAGGCACCAACTTTCTGTCAATAATTCTCCAGAAAGAGAGAATTTCCCACCTAAAATCAAAAGAGCTTTGCAACAGTTGTTTCGTATTTTTTCGTTCGTTAAGCTGCTCTTTAAAGCCACTGCAATGCTATCAACAGCCTCCTCCCTGTATACGCTATGTTTTTGAGGGGCTACCTGAAACACATCAGATTATTTCTTGATATAGGTTCGAAGACTACCTATTCGTCATATTTATTTTGAGAGCATACCATAAGATCTAAATGCAACAGAAGCACAGCAGCCAGAGGTTTTTGATCAGGCGAGCAGCACTGAAGGTACACAAGCAAAACATGCATGATGTTCATGGTTCCCTCTTTCTTCAAGATACTGAGGAAAGCTGTTATCTCTGTTCTCCTGTAATTCGCAAATAAGGCAGCATAAAATTGAAGTAACAAACCTAGAACAAACCTCAAAGTTCAGGAAATTAGAGTCTATTTATTGTGAACTGAAAAGTGAAATTTGTTAACCTGTTTAGGCAAATCAGTTCAGTTAGCAGCAGCATTCCATTTGTTTTTGACCTAACTTGCTTGTTGTAAAGGAGCTCTGAAAGACACGCCTTGTTAAGGCTTTTAGCTAAGTAGTTTCTGCAATCTCCATCCAATTCAATACAACAAGATAGAAGTGCAGCAATGCGTGTTTTCTCGTCCAACTTTCCCAATTCAAATCGTTGAGTTAGATATTGCAGACCTCCAAGAGATATCAGATGTTTGACACTTGCACATCTGTCCTCTGCTGTTGAACAAAAGAGAAGTTGTTCTAATACCAGAATTGCTCTTTCATCTTTGGATCTAATTTCATGTGCTGACTGGTTTCCCTCAATTTGGCACGCAGAAGCCAGGAGATTCCTACGATGTTCTGATTTCCAGTGATCAATAACACGTTTTAACACAAAGCTAGTGGTTGGCAAAGCATGACATTTTAAGGTCTGTCCTGTCACTGGGCATGTCTTATGTCCTTGATCAAACCATTCTTTGATTGCTGTTCGATCAAAAGTTTGACCAGTCTCCAGGGTTACCGGCTCTTCAAACAACTCTCCAGTGAAAGGGCAGATAAAATCTTCAGGAATGCTAGAGAAGAAGGATTCTTCCCCAAAATATTCATCGTTTACATACTGCCCTGCACTGAGAAAATGTCAACATTAGCAGTCTTTCTGGATGGTTTTGGCAGCTATTGGAGTCGCCATTACAAAAATAAATACAAGCAATTGATGATGCATAAGAGTTGGCCAACACTAGAGATATGTATTCCTGAGCTTTTATTTTTCTCACCTTCTAAGCAGGAATTCGTGTTTCCTATCTGCATTCAAAGAGGGGAAAATATAAATAAAACAATGTCAGAACTTCGAATTAAGTAGTTGAGAACAAAAGGAGGACTTAATACATTCATACATATTCGTGAGAATCATTCATTGGCATGTCCTTGTAAGTAGTGGAATCATTAAAGCTCTCAGTCTGCTGCTGTTGGAAGACAGATGCCCCCAGCTTCTTGAGGATAAGTTCGCTCACCTTTTTATGTGGAAGTCTTTGTCTTATTGAGGTAATTCTTACTTCATCCTCTGGATCTTTTTCCCTTGGAGCACTCGTTCTGTGGGATCTTTGAAGTTTAGCAATAGCTGGTAATAGTCCTTCGTCTTCCGCCTACAGTTTATTCTTTTAATTAGAGAAAACCACTGCCGATCCACAAAGATTTGAGAAAATCACCCCTAAACTATAAGAAAAGTAAACTAGTTTTACTATGTACCTGACTTGTGGTATCTGCATCTATGACCTTAGCAGGAAGTTCTTCCACAAGCTGGTTGCTATACTTTTCGTGTTCAGGAGAATATAATGTTTCCGTTCCATCTTTATCCGCAACAACTTCCACGACTGTCAAGCAGCTTTTGAAGCTCTCTTGCTCTTCTCTATCTTCCGCTTCAAATTCGCCTTCCATTTTGTTTGAAAAGCCAAACACAGATTCATATAATCTTTTGCTAACCATAGGCTGAGATGACACAGAACTTACTGGACTACCCAGTTGTGATGAACTTCCATGTGAACCTCCTCCTGAAACTCCATGAACAGAAGTCGAAGGAATTTGAATACTGGGAAATGGTGGGGGCTTAATTCTTCCTGTAAGCCAATCCTTATAGTAAGTTGCCAACTGGTAAGTACCAGAATCTAGTGTATGGTTATACACTTTTCGAAGTTGTTTTTTTTTCTTCTCAGCACTCGAAGTATCAGCTAAAGATCTCTCTTCTTTGTCATACCATACATTGAGATGTGAAAGATGAGGAAGAAAGAGATATTCCCACAATCCAGGTAACAGGGCCTTCCTTGCTTGAGAGGGTGAATCACAAAAAACTTGAAGTAAATGTTTAGCTGAAATCCGGTCTTTCTCTTGTATTTTATAAATCACACTGAGATAGATATGGGCACAAGCTGACAATTCCGAATTCGGAAACCGGGATGTATACCCATCTTCTAAATCGGTTGATTTTAAACTCGTAATGAAACTCAACTGTAAGGATGCTTTTTTCAATTCACTTACATTTGCATACTCCTTGGCAACTCTTTCTACTGTTTCAATTGCTTGCTCAAGGCTACTAATTGCTTTGTTGTCAGCATCAGGTTCTTCCTCTAGTTTTATTGAGTTAAGGCAAGTAAAGCAATTCTGACGAAGTGTTTCTCGAAAATTCTTATCTTTGAGAAAATGTTTGATATGACCATTTAAGATTGAAACTACAGCTTGAATTGCAGCTTCATCAAGTGCAGGTTCAGAAACTGGTTGAGCGGAATCACTAAGCTTTCCGCTCCAAACCTTTTCAAGAGTTTTTCCATTTTGTGAAGTTCTACTAAATTTACTGTAAGTCCTTAAACTTTCATGTGCATTCATGTTTTTCTCATAAGAATCACTAGAAGCCATATCTGCATTAAGAATTTTATTAGACTTATTATTATTATCTTTGTATTTTTGCCCTTCTCCAAAACCATTTGAATATCTTTCCCTCTCTTTCCCTTTCCCATTCTCCCTTGGCAACTCTTTAGAAACTTTATCTTTAATTCTATCACTTTCTCTAACATTAATTCGACGTCGTTCATTAACAACTTCATTCCCCAGTAAACCGTCTTTCGATGTAGTTTGAAATTTCTCTAGTCTTTGTGTGTCGTTGTTGGAATCTATTTCTTCAAAAATCTCAACTATTTCTTTATCTTTTCCTTTCATTTCCCTAATTCTTTCACTTCTAACTACTAAATTGTCCACAGTTTCCTCATTTTTTGTGTAATCACTTCTAGGCCTATACCTCGACATATCAGACCTTGTTCTTTCTGTTTTGATTTTATTATTCTTTTTATTAGATGATGTTGAAGAACCTACTTGATTTTTGTCACTATCCAAATAAAGTGGCATACTCACAGCTTTTGATCCAAATGATAATCTAGATTTCATCTTCGTCTTTCTGCTTTTGAATCCCTCTTCTGAAAGTAGATCTTCCAGAGAAGGCGACGACATTTGGCTTCCTCCCACACTTTCAATTTCTGAACAAGAACAAAAAAGAAAAAAAAGAAAAAAAAAAACCAAGTCAGAATTTTAAAATGCTCAGTCTTGAACAAGTTACAAGTTAATTAAACAACTCTCCACATACCTCTAATTAAGCTTACACAACATGTAGATCAATGAAGCTCTGAGTTTCTAGGAAAGTAACAAGCCCTGACCATTCCAAGTGGACATTGTTATCTGATGAACAAGTTGGAATTTCTTCTGTCTTGAAAGAGCGGATAAAAACAAACTTCCCTTGGATTTTCAGTGAATGATGAAGAACAAGGGAACAAGAACAAGATGCCTTGACAAAGTAGAGAGTGTGACAAAACAGAAGCTGACAAGTGAGCGTGGGATCTGCAGGGCGAATCAAGCTTATAGACTGTCTTTTCAGTTGGTTATTTTTGTTGTTACGTTATCTTGCAGGCCATCAACTGTTTCAACTGCCGTCTTCACTAATCAGTTTAACTAGTCTTTCTTTCAGTTTTAAATACCTCAAGTAAGATGACCACTGTAATATATTTGGACGGCAAACTACTGTAACTTAAGTCTGGTGCTGCCAAATGTAAATTCAACTTCAGTTTGATGCATCTGGCAATGCATTCAGAGACAACTAGCCTCATTCTTTCTTTATCATGCTTTCCCATCGGTCATCGCCTGGACTGGTTTGGGCATTCATTTGACCTTGTCAGTTTAGATGGTTTCCACAAAGGGATTAGGAACTTCAAAGGTTCTTGCCTTGTGAGACCATGCGTGTGCAATGTGGAGATCTTAATTGCAGTTTTGCTGGCGGTACTAGATGGAATACATGACAATTTTCTAGGAAAAATATGGGGGAAAATAATAAGCAAGCGTGACATGGATGAACGTCTCAAACTAAATCATGAATTTTCAATTTTTAAGCTTTGCGTTGTTCAGACTCTTAACGTCAATCACAATTTCATTATTCAACTTACCTAGAACTACTGCATCTTCTGCAAATTACACTTTTAGACTTTCCTCCCTCTACCTCAATACCAGAACATTTATGATTTTAATATAGAAAAATGAAAAGAAACGAATAAAATCGAGAAGTTTATATGAATAAACTCAATCAGAAATCTTCCCTTGAGTTTTACAGGAGCTTCCTTCAATTGACGCAGTAAACTTACGCCTTTCTTCAGAAGTAGCTGTGATTACTGGCATCCATAAATCAGCCGTGCTACTAAGAAGCGTTTGTACCTGTGGATCTTCAGCTATAGCGGAAGTTATCATCTCATCTACATCATCTAACTTTGCTGATAGCTTGTCTAATTCTTTAGCAATCTCCAACTGGAAAACAAAAAATTCCAACATGGAAACAAAATTAACAGTCAGGGATTTTTATACCCTAAACAATATAGTCATTCCCAAACAGAATTGATCAGAACATAAACCTCAAGAGTACCTCATCCATAGTTCCTGTGGGCTTTTTTGGAACTTTGGTAACCTCTAATCCAAGTGCTTCAATTTTTGTGCGTAGCTCAACTTCTTCTTGATTGGTAAGGGACTCCACCTACACTATCATACTAAATATTAAGAGAATTATCGTGGAAACCAGGTGTGTGATAAAAAAAATGGTTCATGGCATGACATTGATAACTAGCTTGACACCCATGTATGTGAGCATGCAGAAATGCTGACAGTTTCCCAGTACTTAATTATGTATTAATTCATGAAAAGGTTTGGAGGGTCTTGGCCTACCCTGCCTCTTGTGCAGAAATGCTTTGATATTGGAAAAATGCTGGTTTATCAGTCTAAGAAGTGAAGAGAAATTGTCATTAATAATTTCCATTAATTTGGAAGCCGCATCGGTTGCGGTTTACAAAGGAAAGGAACCAAAAGGAGGGGATATGGACTCTATGTTTAGAAATTCATGAAAGATAGTTTTGGACGGAAAATAGAAACTTAATCCTCACATTTGCGGCGTCACATTAAACTTTTAGTCTTTATACTGCACATGTCCCTGCAAACAATACTTTGCGAGATACTCTTCATCTTATGCAGAGGTCACAGAAAGGATTACGATGCAAAAATAGAGCAAAACTTGTGCGGAATCTTATTTATTCAAACATTTCTAACCATAAACAAAAACCGAAAGCATTCCATAACCAAAAGCTGCATAAATTTGGTCACCGATTAATGCATAGTCAGATATTCTTGGCTCTAATATAAGACATTTAAAGGACTGAACTAATGTGGACTTCAAAGTATCTTCATGCATTTCATAACCACAACTAAACTATTTCTTGCAATGGACTGCGCTAAAACAGTTGGAGTGTAAAAGTAGACATTGGTTGGAAAAGACCAATTCAATCTCAATCATTATTTGTCTCAGATTAACACAGATAAGGTAAAACAAATAGAAATTGGGAGTTAATCTACAGAGACTTCTCCATCAGTTGGAATAAATAAAAGCACCATTCAATCCTAAGCAGAAGTTAACCGATAAGAAACAAAAATGAGAACCGGGAAACATTTCATAATTTTCTCTAACAGTCCAGTAAATCAACTTCAGTAATTGAAAAAACTGAACGGCAAAAATACGAATAAGAAGCCGGTAAAACCCTTGCCAGACATTTACATGTACAGGTAGACATTTACATGGAAAAATTGAAAATCCATCTATACGCTTCAAATTTTGGAAAATTCAGATCACAGATTCATCAAAAACAACAAAACAAATCATCTTTGATCTAGCCGAAAAATCAGAAATTGTCAAATCTCTGAAATTATGTCCTAATTGTTGTATATTGGAATATTAATCAGAACAAAAATTACAGCGATTAATCATACAGTTTATTTCATAATAGAAATTCATCGTTCAAAATAATTGAATCAGGTGCAGGAAAAGAAATATAAGAGTAAAATGGAAAGTGTGATATCGGTAGTACCTGTTGAAGAAGATGGGAGAGAACCTGAAAGAGCTGAGCATCTGAACTTCCCTCGCCAGACATGCTAATGATTTGTTTGGTCTTTCTCTCTATCTCCTCCGATATGTAATTCGGTGATAACTCGGGTCAAAGTGCGTCATGGCTGGTTCGGTTCGGGTTTTACATAAAACCAACCCCAGCCGCTAGTCCAACTGGTCTTAGAAATTTTTCGTTTTGATAACAAAGAAAGTTTTTATTATCAGTGAATGAAATTTTGTTCTCTTGCTAGGAGACTACAAATAGCTGGATCATAGTTATCATAATAATTCTTGTTTCTCTGGATGTTTTAGCTATAACATCAGCTACTTGATTATCATCACGAGAAACAAAACTAAAAGTGCTGGAAATAAAACTGGAGATTAAATGTTTGATCTCTTTTATTAGATTCCTATTCTCCCATTATATAAGAAGAGAATGTTCCTTGATAGACTGGATGACTAGTTTTGCATCTGCTTCTACTTGTATTCTTGAGTGCTGCATTCTTTTGGCCCAATACAGTGCTTCATGTACTGCCATGCACTCCCCTGCCTCCGCACTCAATGCTCTATCTCCATAGATTCCTTTGATTCCAGGACAGTTACCTGTATTATCACGCATAACAATACTAGATCCATATTGGTTAGTTAGATGATCAAAGGATGCATCAACATTAAACTTGATAACATTTCCTAATGGTGTTTTCCAGTGAGAGATATTAAGATAACTGGGAACATGATAAGGTGTATCATTGTTAGCATGCATGTGTGAAGCTATATGATAATTAAATTTATGCACTGAGTTATGAGGGTTTAAGGAAACTCCCTGAAACAAAACATCACATCTGTTAGAGCACTGCTCGGTCGAACTCTCAAGCATTGTTATCTCAAGCTTGTTTGTCAAGTTTAGTTGAACAAAACTATATACTTTATAGTCTACTTATAGTTATGTATCGGATTAGGATAGAATGTGTAGTTGAGCTTTAGACTTCACGGCGTTCACCAATTGAATAAGAAGATCTACTGAGGAGCTTGGAGGAACTTCATCAACAAAAGGTATGCGGAGACTAAAACTTATCTATCACTCAGAAGTCTATTATATTCTATCTTCTAATGAGACTAAGTCGTATAGCTATATAGACTTTTACATTATACACATTTGATATTTCGAGCCGAGTTTATCTCGCTTATCTATTTCTCGAAATATGTGTTGGAAGCTTTTTGCTTTAGCTATGTTCATCGTATTCTTGACGAGTTTAGTTGGAAACAATTTATTTGTTGGAAACTAAATATTAAGTCAAAAGATGATCATGTGAAAATTACCTTGAATATCTTATATGATTTGTGTGAGAGTCATTTGATGTCATCTCGGGAAGTTTCGTATTGATCATTCGATCACTTGAAAATTACTTGAAGCTAATGGTATGTGTAAGATTACCATTGTAGTCTTCTAAGGATTTTTCAATGATTGAAATAAGAGTTTAGAACGATTACCCATGTCTGGATTCAACACGGTATGGATACCTAGTATGCGAATTGTATTGTGATGATTCAGGTCCGGAACTCTTGTTTACATACCTAGTATGCGACCGAATTTACCTGAGAAGGTCCGGAACTCTTGTTTGCGTACCTAGTATGCGAACGGGTTTACCTAAGTTGGGTCCGGAACGGTTGTTCGCGAACCGGGTTTGCGAACGACTTGACAAGGTCAAGGTCCGGAGCTGTTGTTCGCGTACCCAGTTTTCTAACACAGTGGTTAAGTTCTAAAATTGGTAATGTATGATTCTCATACTCATGAACTAAAACATTTATGACTTAAGGAATGCAAATTAACTTTGCAAACCGTGGATTAATGTTCATGAATTGATTCTTGTATAAGTACTTTGTACAATCACGAATCAAACGAATTTCGTTTCAATTTGTTCATGAATATTTCTATGAGATAGTGAACAATTGAACAACTTTATTTGAAACACAATTAGATTCATTTGATTATCTATCATGATTGATTGATCATCATATTTGATCTAAGAAGTGTCAGATGGATGTGGTGAAGTCAAAAGTGTTCATATGGCTAACTTCGGTTAACTATTATTGAGCCAACCCAATATACAGTTTAGGTACGGTTACCCATATCTAAATATAAGTATATTTCATTTGTGTGTTGTATGGGATGTCGTAGGCTCAACAAATTAATAAATATATTTCCCACTAATTAACTGGTAATATAGCGGTAGTAAGAGATCGTTCCCACAGAGAGCTGTGTAATTGATAGGTTATTTGTATTAGAAAAATAAAGTAAATAACAAAAGGGGTTTTGGTTGTAAGATAAATAAAAAGACAATAAGAAAGAAAAGAGATTATCAAGGAATCCTTCGTCGTTACCAAGCGTTAACAGGATCATAATACTTATCTATCGTTCGTAAGAACCATTCATCACCAACCGTAGAATAACAGCTAGAGCAGTGTTATCCCCAAAGTTCCTTATGTAACCGGATACCGAAGCACTCGCATATCAAGTTCTATCCAACCGAACCACCAAGTAGTAGCGCACTCAAGGTGTAACCCAATCAGAAGCTTTAAGTTATGTGAACTTAGATTGATCCTAGAAGTTAGACTCTTAGTGCAAGGTTCACTTACTAGTGTTGTCTTCACACATGATTGCTCCACAGAATCCCTCTGAGAGGTCTCACGTTCTCTACTTGTGTAAGGGTTATTCAACAATTACACGGATATCCTAACCCTTTACTAGCAATAGAATGATCAAAAGATTAATCCAATTGTATGCTTGAACAATCTAGAAATCAATCATAAACCCTAAATATAGTGAAAACAAACGATGATTATTAAAACTCTCAATAGATTTGTATTAATAATAAAGCTTCACGCTTATAACATTGAATTCATCCTTAATCAACAAAGGATTTAGCTACTCATATTACAAAGAAGATGAAGAATAGTGGTTTCCCCCTAAAGGGGTAAACCCTAGGTTTTTGATGTAGAATAAACCCTAGCTTGTGATATGAGATGATATGATGTGAAAGGCCTAATACCTATTTATATAGGTTTACATTGTTTGGCCATCAAGTATCTCCGTCGGTTAAGGAACCCGACCCGAAAATACGAAATAAAGACCCCAACCGTGAATTTTGGCCTTCACCAGTATGCATACCCGTTTGCGCACTTAAATTTCAGTTAAAATCCAGGGAAATAAGTATGCATACCCGTTTGCATATTGAAAATCCATTTGCATCCCGTTTGCATACTTTTCTTGTCTTCAGTATTCGATAAAAACTTGTTTTTCCCAAAACTTCTTCGTCCGAACTCGGAATGACCTCATTCTTTTCCTCTTTCAATTCTCTTCAATATGGTGATAAGATATCCTGAATTTGAATGAATTAAGCTTGGTCTTTGGCCCGTCTCTTGATTTTGAGTGTTTTGCTCATTTTCGTCGCACTTCTTCCACTTCTCTTGGACTTGGGCACTTGGATACTTGGGATACTTCTCTTCTTAGCTCTTTTTAGAATTTGTAGCTCCTTTTTAAATGATTCACCTAATAGAGACAAATAAGAGAAAACAATAGTAATAATACGAAAATATGCAAGAATAATAGCTTCAACAAGTATGGAATGGACACTAAAAGCATATGAATTATGCACTTATTATCATGTGTAACAAGCAAAGACCATATAAAGGTGGAGATTAATTGCTAAGCAGACTTAGCTTGAATCTTAAATCAGGAGTTCATCTAACGGTGAATATTGAATGCTTTGTTACTAAGCTATCTTAGATTTGATTGTAAGCAACCCTGATTTGAAAGGCTATATAAGGGAGAACCCTAGCAACTGGAAAATATAATCCCGACACTTCCGTGTGTCCTAGTTGCAAATTAGAGTCGATTCTCCTTTAACCTAGGTTTTCCAAAACCATTATTAGGTTAACAACTTGAAGACTTCATTTGGGATTCGTGAAGCCAGATCCAACTATTTACTCTGTAGTTGCGTATTCTGATCTTACTTGTTCTATCGTATTGAGTTTTATCTTCTCTAAGATTTACTCGAGATTTATCTCCGATATGTAAGATATAAAAAGTAATCACAACAGTTCTTCGTCTCAGACTCTTGTGATTCCGCAATAACTTCTTCAGTTAATCAGTTAGGTTATTGTGAGGTGACTAATATTTCTAGGCTGCTCTTCGGGAGTATAAGACTGGATTATTAGTTGGTTCATGTTCACCTTGATATTTGTATCAAAAGATGGAACAAAAAGAATAAAGGATAGACATATCTGTGGGAGATAGATTTGTTTATAAGTCTTCGACTTTGGGTCGTAGCAACTCTTAGTTGTGTGTGAGATCAGCTAAGGGAATCAAGTGCACAGAATCCAGCGTGGTTCTAAAGGCGTAAGGAACGCGACTCTACCTTAATCGGTGTGAGACTTGGTTAGGGATTAACTACATTCCAGTCCGAAGTTAATTTGTAGTAGGCTGAAGTCTGTAGCGGTTTAATACAGTGTGGTGTTCAAATATGGACTAGGTCCCGGGGTTTTCTGCATTTGCGGTTTCCTTGTTAACAATTTTTTTAGTGTCTGTGTTATTTCTTTTCTGCATTTTATTCATTTATATAATTGAAATATCACAGGTTGTGTGTAGTTCAATCACAGTTGATAAATCCGACCTTTTTTGTTGGATATAACTTGATTGAAACTTGGGCATTGGTCTTTGGTATCGTCTAAGTTATTTCTCATATCAGTCAGGCTCACGGATTTATATCTGTTCATTTTGCTGATCGTATTGAGAAAGAGATAAAGCTCTTTGATATATTTCTTGATTGAGTCTCACTTTTAAGTTGTTGCTCTCAGAATTATATTGGAGTTTAGTCCATACAGATTGTCGAACGAATTATTGGGTGTGGTTGTTATACCCCCGCTTTTTCAATTGGTATCAGAGCATGGAAACACACTAAGACTTCATAAGTCTGTATTTGTAGCAATATGACTCTATGGACACAAGTGTTATCTCAAACGACGCATCACCAGTCCAGAAACATTCAGACATGATCTAAAGCTTGGACTCACTTGAGGAAACCCTCACATCGTTTTCATTGCCTGAAACTGTGTATAACTGGGAAACACGCTTGGAGGAACAGTTGGATAAACTTTCTGATGAAAGTGATTCAGATGTTGAAAAAGATGTTGATGAGGAAGACTCGCAATATATCAAGCTGTTTGACCATCTCATAAAGAAAAAGAAGTCAACGTCATGTCTGATTGAGTTTATGACTCCTCTCTGTCAAGAAAACAAGAAAATGAGAAAACTCTGTAAGGGTTATGATTGTGGATATAATCTGTTACAATCCCTTCTTAAAGATCGTGAAGAAGATGTACGTTCAAAAAATTCTGAATGTGAAAATCTTCGTCGAAATCTCTTTGTGTTGAAAGAAAAACTTGCAGAATCAGAAGCAAGGTGTGACTCTCAACAAAGTTGTTTCAGTGACAGAGAAATCGCTTTTCTCTATCGAGAAAAAGAATTAGAGGATGACCTAATTGCTGCTCACGATAAGGTCAAATTGTTGGAAAAAGACTTGAATTTTTTTAGCTCTAGCTCAACCAAATTATCCACTATGCCGAGAGCATGTAAACCGCATCGTGATACACGAGGTTTGGTCTATAAAGGAATATACTCTCCAAGTATTAGTAGAATTAGTTTCGTTCATGCTAATAGCAATTTCCAACAGAAGAATATCACTGATTAAAAAAGTGATGATCTACCTCCAGCAGCTAAAGTATCAAAGAAGAAGGTTCATCAACCTCCAAAAACAGCTCACATGAGATCAAGTAGTAGCATTCCATTCAGTTGCCATTACTACGGAAACAAAGGTCACCTTGAAAAGAGATGTCGTTTTTGTCTACGGAATGAGAAACTTCATAACATTCTTGTTTGGATGTCTAAAGAAGTGATCGAACCTGTATCTCATATTACTGGTTTTAATTGTCCAACCTTTAGACAAAGAAAGTGTTGTGATGAGCCAACCTTTGTTTGTAAGGGTAATACAAAACCTTCTCGCAATTGTAACAATTGTCAAAGGGATAATGTTATTAAGACAGATGACAGTCTTCATGTTCCAATAAGAAGAAAGATGGTTCTGCGAAAGGAAAATCTTTCAAACTCTTCGTCTATGATTGAAGAAATCTTTGGATCGAAAGTCTCAACCGTTCCTGAATACATTCATATCAATAATCGTGTTTCGGAACTTAAGACCAGTATCAATAGACTCAAGCGCAGCATTAGGAAGGCAAAGAAGGCAGCAGCATCAGGTATTTCTTGTCCTCCTCCTATTGATTCTCTTGAGACTAACTTTATTGCGTCTTTTGATATTTCTCAAGAAAGAATGGGAGAAAAATGCTCATCATATTACAGCTTGGCTACTTTTGTTTGTGCCTTCTCCATTGAGACCATGTGAGGATGCACAATATTTTCGAGAAGACATCTTCTTCTTGACAAAGTGGTCTTTGTTGTACTTGGGTTATTCTTTTTGGATTGTATAAAAGGAAAATGATCACTTACTGTCGAGCCTTACTCCAGTTAATATGTGCACTTGTTAATATGAATGATCAGAAACATTTTATTAAAATAATTCTCTTTGTTGCAAGCAATGAGAAGCTTCAATAAGTCTTTCCTTCAAACAGGCAGTTGATTTGTTGTCTATCAATAAATCTCTTGTGCTCTAAATTTATTTATTGAGCTAAGATGTTCTGTCTAAAGTTTTAAACTTGTTTTTGATGATCAGTTGAAAACTTGTTTCTGGTATAGGCTCCATTGGTTCATTGGTACTGAATATTTTTATTCATGACCACGAACGACACGTGAACTAGGTCCATGATCGTACGTATGGTTCCAACACCAACGTGTTTGGAAAGAACTATATGTGACCCTAGGGTTTTATTCCTAGGAAACACATATATATATATATATATATATATATATATATATATATATATATCTAACACTGATTTCCTGATTTCTTAGATATATGTACGTCCCGTAACCTCAAGAAAACTTCTTGGGATATCATGAATTGCACGATGAATGGATGCAAAAAGGAAGATAAAATTGAAGATGGCAAGGTTATTGAGTTTCATGAAAATCCTCTCACCATAACCTGTTACTGCATGCGATCATGAAGACAATAGACCTGTTCAGATGTCGTCTGATTTGGTTGGAATTCTTTTCCGAGATTTTGGGGTTGTACGTGAACAACTTGCAATTGGAACAAAGAATCTTGATTTTCTGAAGACTGAACTGAAGAAAGCAACTGATGATCTTTCTATTGTTCGATCTTTAATTGCTGACTATGTCTAAGTTTTTCAGTATGGTTTTAGGTTTAATCATTGTCTAGGAAACTTCTTATGAGAACTTATTCTTATGTTTAAGAAGGAGAACTAGGGTTTGTAATAGCAATTATTGTGATTACACATAGCTATTTCCAACGATTTTCATCTTGCAATGTTTTTAGATTTATTTATTTAAATTCTAAAGTTATTCGGAAGATGATTTTTGCAGTATTTAATCTTTTTGATTTCATATATTGCAATTGCTTATGAGATTTATGCCTTTACGTTCGTGAACTGTGCTAGTATCTCATAAATGCTCAAAAGTTAAGTCTATTATGTCTTTATGCAAATATTGATAAAAGATAGAATAAACTTTTGAAAAATCCGCAGTATTGATCTTTCCCTGATCCACTTTTATGTGAAAGTATTGTATGACTCTGTAAGTTTTCTTATGTTGAGTGTTTCCGATTAAATTAATCAATAAGGTTCCCTTGTGGTTAATTTATTACAGTTTGGATACAAATCCATGTGATTTGTTAATGTCCAAAGAAATCCTTCTTTTCCTGTAAAAGTAAGGTCGCTCATGTTGTTCTCCTGGGAATGATATCAAATAGGGGAGAGTTCTTAAATGAACTTGTGCTTAATTGCCATATCTTTGTGGGGAGTGCGGCAGTGGAATATTGTAGGAGTTATCTTGTATCTTTATAAACTCCTTGATGAATACACTAAGTTTCTACTATGAGAAATCATCGAAACAAAGTTGATATGTTCTCTTTTAGTCATGAAGTATCTTTTTTGAAATTTCATTATGATCCCGTAGTTTTCGTACCTTTGCCAATTTATATTGCCAAAAAGGGGGAGAATTATTTGGTAGGTCACACTACATACATATGGTTTACGGATCATTATGTAAGGGGGGGGGGGTTTCATTGTAAGATGGAAGTATTGATTAAGGGGGAGTGATACATATCACCATAGTATTATTTCAAAGTTGTGATAGAATTGGACTTTAATTCGATATAATAATACTATGACATTGTATAACAATGATTGAGAACATCCGTTTTCTTATTATTATGGCTACGGATCTTCAACAACAATGATGCTGAGTTGAACACGTTCAGAATCGCTGGAGTACCTGGAGTAACGAAGAATTCAAGGAAAGTTGGAGAGCCAAAGAAATCAAGCATGATGGATAAGAAGCTACAAAGTTTATTTATTTTGTAATCCATATGTATTAATAGTTTTGTCACTAAAATTGACAAAGGGGGAGATTTTTAGAGCAATGCTCGGTCGAACTCTCAAGCGTTGCTATCTCAAGCTTGTTTGTCAAGTTTAGTTGATCAAAACTATATACTTGATTTCCAGTCTACTTATAGATATGTATTAGGATAGAATGTGTAGTTGAGCTTTAGACTTCACGGCGTTCACCAATCGAAGAAGAAGATCTACTGAGGAGCTTGTAGGAACTTCATAAACAAAAGGTCTGTGGAGACTAAAACTTATATATCACTCAGAAGTCTATTCTATTCTATCTTCTAATGAGACTAAGTCGTATAGCTATATAGACTTGTACATTATACACATTTGATATTTCGAGCCGAGTTTATCTCACTTATCTATTTCTCGAAATACATGTTGGAAGCTTTTTGCTTTTGCTATGTTCATCGTATTCTTGACGAGTTTAGTTGGATACGATTTATTTGTTGGAAACTAAATATTAAGTCAAAAGATGATCATGTGAAAATTACCTTAAACATCTTATATGCTTTGTGTGAGACAATCATTTGATGTTAGCTCGGGAAGTTTCGTATTGATCATTCGATCACTTGAAAATTACTTGAAGCTAATGGTATGTGTAAAATTACTATTGTACTCTTCTAAGGATGTTTCAGTGATTGAAATAAGAGTTTAGAACGATTACCCATGTCTGGATACAACACGGTATGCATACCCAGTATGCGAACTGTATTGTGATGATTCAGGTCCGGAGCTCTTGTTTCCATACCTAGTATGCGAACGGATTTGCCTGAGAAGGTCCGGAACTCTTGTTTGCGTACCTAGTATGCGGAGGGGTTTACCTGAGTTGGGTTCGGAATGGTTTTTCGCGAATGACTTGACTAGGCCAAGGTCCCTAACTGCTGTTTTCGTACCCAGTTTGCGAACACAGTGGTTAAGTTCTAAAATCGGTAATGTATGATTCTCATACTCATGAACTAAAACATTTATGATTTAAGGAATGCAAATTAACTTTGCAAACCGTGGCTTAATGTTCATGAATTGATTCTTGTATAAGTACTTTGTACAATCACGAATCAAACCGATTTCGTTTCAATTTGTTCATGAATATTTCTATGAGATAGTGAACAATTGAACAACTCTATTTGAAACACAATTAGATTCATTTGATTATCTATCATGATTGATTAATCGTCATATTTGATATAGAACTGTAAGATGAATGTGGTTAAGTCAAAAGTGTTCATATGGCTAAAATCGGTAACTGTTATTGAGCCAACCCAATATACACGTTTAGGTACGGTTATCCATATCTAAATATAAGTATATTTCATATTTCATTTGTGTGTAACAAGCTAAGACCATCTAATGGTGGAGATTAATTACTTAATTTCTAAGCAGACTTAGCTTGAATCTTAAATCAGGAGTTCATCTAACGGTGAATATTGAATGCTTTGTTACTAAGCTATCTTAGCTTTGATTGTAAGCAACCATGATTTGAAAGGCTATATAAGGGAGAACTCTAGCAACTGGAAAATCTAATCCCGACACTTCCGTGTGTCCTAGTTGCAAACTAGAGTCGATTATCCTTTAACCTAGGTATTCCAAAACCATTATTAGGTTAACGACTTGAAGACTTCATTTGGGATTCGTGAAGCCAGATCCAACTATTTTCTCTGTAGTTGCGCATTCTGATCTTACTTGTTCTATCGTATTGAGTTTTATCTTCTCTAAGATTTACTCGAGATTTATCTCCGATAGGTAAGATATAAAAAGTAATCACAACAGTTCTTCGTCTCAGACTCTTGTGATTCCGAAATAACTTCTTCTGTTAATCAGTTAGGTTATTGTGAGGTAACTAATATTTCTAGGCTACTTGTCGGGAGTATAAGACCGGATTATTTGTTGGTTCCTGTTCACCTTGATCTTTGTATCAAAAGACGGAACAAAAATAATAAAGGATAGACATATATGTGGGAGACAGATTTATTTATAAGTCTCCGACTTTGGGTCGTAGCAACTCGTAGTTGTGGGTGAGATCAGCTAAGGGAATCAAGTGCGCAGAATCCGGCATGGTTTTTGAGGCGTAAGGAACGCGATTGTACCTTAATCGGTGTTGTTAGAGCACTGCTCGGTCGAACTCGCAAGCGTTGCTATCTCAAGCTTGTTGTCAAGTTTAGTTTCCAAAACTATAAGTCTTGATTTCTAGTCTACTTATAGCTAAGTCTCGGATTAGGATAGTAAGTGTAGTTGAGCATTAGACTTCACGGTGTTCATCGATTGAAGACGAAGAATTACTAAGGGGAGCTTGTGGAACTTTATCAACAAAAGGTATGTCGAGACTTGAAATCATATATCACTCAAAAGTCTACCTACTCTATCTCCTATTTGAGACAAAATTCGTGTAGCTATATAGACTTCGATTATACACATTTGATATTTCGAGCTGAGTTTAACTCGCTTACATATTTCTCGAAATATGTGTTGGTAAGCTTTCGCTTTAACCAAGTTCATCTTATATTCTTGACGAAAGTCAAAAGATAATCATGTGAAAATCGCCTTGTAACATCTTACATGATTTGTGTGAGACAGTCATTTGATGTAGACTCTGAATGTTTCGTATTGATCATTCGATCACTTGAAAATTGTTTTGAAGCTAATAGTTTGTGTGAGACAGCTATTATCGTCTTCTAAGAATGTTTCAATGATTGAAATGGGAGTTTAGAACAAATAACCATGATTGAATATAACATAGTATGCGGACTTGCATATGTGTTTTCCAAGTCCGGGAACCATGGTATGCATACCCGTATGCGTACTGGTTGGTTATGGAAGTCTGGGTACTTAGTATGCATACCGGTATGCGTACTGGCATGAGTTTCAAGTTCCGGAAATTCAACTGAGTTTTGGAAGGCATTGTACCCGTTCGCATACTGGCGAACCCAAACTTGGTCCAGCCACTTAGGTATGCGTACCCGTTTGCATACTTGAGTAGGTTATGTTCTAAAATCGGTTTGTTCATGAACTAATACATTTATATATAATAAGGAATGCAATCTTTTGCAAACCGTGGCTATAATGTTCATGAATTGATTCGAGTGAATCAAAATCGATTTTGCTTCAATTGTGTCTTGTATACTTCTATGAGAATATAAACAATTGAACAACTCGAACTAGTTTCATTTGAGTAATTTGACCTAGTTATGGTTAAGATGAATAAGGTTGATATGAAAGTGTTCATATGGCTAACTTCGGTTAACTATTGTTGAGCCAACAAGGTGTACACGTTTAGGTACGGTTACTCATATCTAAATGAAGTCACTTTTCATTTGTGTGTAACAAGCTAAGTTCGATCTAATGGTTGAAAGATATTAGCTTGAGTCTAATCAGGTTTTCATCAAACGGTGAATATTGAATGCTTTGTTACCAAGGTAACATTGATTGCAAACCCTGATTTGAAGACTATATAAGGGATAACTCTAGTAATTGGGAAACCTAATCCCCACACCTCCTGTGTGATACTAGTTGCGACTAGAGTCGATTCTCCTTTAACCTTAGGTTTTTCACGAAACCCTGTAGGTTAACGACTTGAAGACTTCATTGGGATTGTGAAGCCAGACCCAACTATTTTCTCTGTAGTTGCGTGTTCTAATCTTGCTGTTTTCTATCGTATTAAGTACTATCTTCTCTAAGATTTGCTCTAGATTTATTCTCCGATAGGCAAGATAAAAAGTAGTCACAAACATCTTCGTCTCATCGTTTGTGATTCCACAATATCTAGTTTCGCTGCCATACGATTAAGATTATTGTGAGGTGATTGATATTTCTAGGCTGTTCTTCGGGAATATAAGTCTGGTTCATCAATTGGTTCATGTTCACCTTGATTTATCAAAAGACGAAACAAAAACTTATAGATATTTCTGTGGGGGGACAGATTTATCTATTCAATAGACTTTTCTGTATGAAACAGATTGGTTTATCAAGTATTCGAATTTGGGTCGTAGCAACTCTTAGTTGTGGGTGAGATCAGCTAAGGGAATCAAGTGCGTAGAGTCCTGCTGGGATTCAGAGGCGTAAGGAACGCGACAGTACCTTGATCAGTGTGAGATTGGTTAGGGCTCAACTACATTCCAGTCTGAAGTTAACTTGTAGTATGCTAGTGTCTATAGCGGCTTAATACAGTGTGGTGTTCAAATCTTGACTAGGTCCCGGGGTTTTTCTGTATTTACGGTTTCCTCGTTAACAAAATTTCTGGTGTATGTGTTATTTCTTTTCCGCATTATATTTGTTTATATAATTGAAATATCACAGGTTGTGCGTAAGTTCAATCAATTAGATAATCCAACCTTTGGTTGTTGATATAAAGTGATTGACACTTGAACATTGGTCTTTGGTACCATTCAAGTTATTTTCTCAATATTCAATTGGGCTCGCAAATTCATATTTGTTTGATTGTGGATTGAATTGAGAAATTGAGATATAACTCTTTGATATACTTTTCTTAAGATTGAGTCTGACTGTCTAGTTGATTCTCTTGAAAGTATATTGGAGTTAGTCCATACAGATTGCTAAGCGAAATATTGGGTGTGGTTGTTAGACCCTCGCTTTTTCAGGTGTGAGACTTGGTTAGGGCTCAACTACATTCCAGTCCGAAGTGAACTTGTAGTAGGCTAGAGTCTGTAGTGGCTTAATACAATGTGGTGTTCAAATCAGGACTAGGTCCTGGGGGTTTTCTGCATTTGCAGTTTCCTCGTTAACAAAATTTATGGTGTCTGTGTTATTCTATATTATATTTGTTTATATAATTTAAATATCACAGGTTGTGCGTAGTTCAATCACAGTTGATAAATTTGACCTTGTTTGTTGGATATAACATGATTGACACTTGGGCATTGGTCTTTGGTACCGTCCAAGTTATTTCTCATATCATTCAGGCTCACGGATTTCTATCTGTTCGATTTGCTGATCGTATTGAGAAAGAGATAAAGCTCTTTGATATATTTCTTGATCGAGTCTCACTTTTAAGTTGGTGCTTTCATAATTATGTTGGAGTTTAGACCATACAGATTGCCGAACGAATTATTGGGTGTGGTTGTTATACCCTCGCTCTTTCAACATCTATCTTTCCACAGTATCCAAGCTCCAATCATAAGAGAGTAAATCTATTTTTCATCCTCTATGAAGTTATCTGAAGAAAACCAACTAGAGACCCATTCAGCAACAGAATTATAGTTTTTTTTAACTGCATCTATGTTGATATCGATACCACTCCAAACTGCTCTTGCATGCCTGCAGTCAAAGATAGTGTGTTCCATAGTTTCATATTCTGAACCACATATGTCACACTTAGTATCCAGGTTATTATTATAACTTGCTCTTTTACTTTTAGTGGTATTAATTCCTCTTATGCATTTTCATGCAAATAGTTTGATACGCTGAGCTACTTTGCATCCCCATAAAACCTTCCATACTTTCTTATCTATTGTATTTTTATTGATCTGCACCTCACTGTCACTGTAAGTCAGCATTTTGTATGTAATTTTTATTGAAAATTTGCCATCTGTAGTGGGCAGCCATATCATCTCATCCTCCTTATTGTTGTCTATAAATAGTAATTGAGTTTTGGTTGTTGAAATGTTGTGGAAGAATCAAACAACTTGTGCAGAAGACTTACATTCTATTGCTGAGAATCAGGTTGGTAGAGCTCTGTAACATCTTCATTGAATCTGTGTAAATCACTTATTGGTATTGGTAGATGGTGCATGCCTGGAATCCATCTATCTTTCCATATTTTGGATTTTTTGCCATTGTTGACCTCCATAAAGTAATTTTGCTGAATAATTTTTAAACCCTTTGAAATGCCAACCCAAGTATAAGAGAAATTTGTAGCTGAAATATCTGGTCTTATAATTTAAAACTGACACCGCCCTACCAATCTTCAGGTCGGTTTTTAAACCTCCCGTTTCGAGTCGGTCAGGTTCGGGTTTAACTGCAGGTTAATCTGATTCCTACCGATAACAACATCAATAACACATTTAGATAAATCAATTGAACCAATTTAAAGCAATCAATTCAAAATTATTTAAACCCTATAAACAAACAGAAAATCTTTCTTTAAACCATATATAGAAATAAAAAATCATTCTCAACACATTAATATTTTATATGATTCATATATAATCTTAAATGATAAAATAAAAATAAAATCAAAACCCTAAAATTTTCGTACCTGGTTCACAGTTGAAAATGAAAATTTGCATGTGTTTGTTGTTTTCGATTGTGTTGGACTATTGGTGAAGAAGCAGTTGTTGAATCAAAGAAGAAGAACTGCGAGATTAAGTACTCTTTCAGATCACATGACCAAAGAAGAAGAATTGGGGAAGAAGAAGAAACACTCGAGAAAAGCGGAGAGAGTAACTGACTGAGATATTAGAAGAAACTAGGTCTTTTAGTTTATAGGGTTTCAAACATTGGAGGGCTAGGATTAATTTTCATCAACGGCCTGTAACTATAGGGTTTTTCAGGCGGGTTTTTAGTACCAAACCACAAACCGATCCAACTATATCGGGTTTTTGGATTCATAACTATATACCAATGCACTACGGCGGGTTAGGTTCAAAAACCCACGGTTTCATCGGGTACATGCGAGTTCGGTTTAGTGGGTCGGTTCTTGTGCAACTCTAATTCTCCTAGGCTTGAGAACCATCAAGTGGTCTGATGGTTCTCATGTTCCCTCCCACTGCGGAGGTACAAGTTTGAACCCTGTAATTGCCAAACTAACTCCGATTCAAAGGAGTTTCGATGTAGTCTATAGATCATTGTACTACCCTATCAAAAAAATAAAATGTGCAGCCTGATAGAGCAAGATCTATATCAACTACGAACAACAACCAAACCAACTCCAATTTAAAGGAGTTTGGATGTAGTCTAGGGACCACCGTACTACCCTATCAAATATATATATATATATATATATATATATATATATATATATATTCTCCTAGATAGATTTGTCACGGCAAATCATATGTTGAGCAAAATCAGAATTTTGGTAAAAGGAATAAGCGACACATTATCAGCGGCAACATCTATCTCTCAGCGCTACAACTTTGGTCACTAACAACTGATGTTGGGTCACACTGTCAAATATTAGCTTCCAATTGCTAATATTTGAATCCAGGACCTTGTAATTGCTAATAGAATTTAGGACACACTAACTAATCACCATACCAACCCATCAAGAATGAAAAATTAGTTTCCAACAACAAAGTTCCGACAGTTTTTCGAACGGCTTCTAGTTTCCTATAAATTCAATTAATCATTTCAACTCATACCTCTCTATTTTTTACTACCTAAAATTCTTCTTCACTAACTCTTATCTTCTTTCAGTGTACAAAAATGTTTAATTTTTTTAGAGGATGTATAAAAGAGTGAAAGAAATCGAAAAGGTGCATGGAGAATTACCACCGCCTGCTCCAGTATAAAATTGGGAAACAGATCGTCTGTATGATTTAAATAATCCTAAAGTAGTGTCTGCTCCAGATATACCTACAAATCATATGTCAGCATATCAAGAACGATAAGGATATCACATATTGATAGGTGATTGGCCTGAACTGCACATTGTTTACCAGTGGTTACCGACTCTAATAAGAGAAACAGTGGATAGATATCCTTGGCGTAAGATCTATTACATAGATCACAAAAAGCACAACACCGGATGCGTGGACCTATCGTCAGAAAGGTGGTGGCCGACAACTCTGGCGTTCAAGTTTATACACTTTGAGATTGGTAAATTTATTGGAAATACGATTTGATTTGATTTTACAAATGCATTTGATTCCAAATTTTGAAGTATAGTTTAATTTTTGTTGTTGTTATACGAATTACTCTCATTGATTTATAGTTCATTTGTGACATAATAAGTGGTGTGGGATGCGTAATGTCATTCAACCAAAATAACTGGATATTAAATGAAAAATGAAGATGGCTCTTCCTAGTTTTATCGATGCCAAGATACAAGAGGACCATCAAAAGTTGAAGCTAGTGGATAATACTGCCCAGCGTTGAAGATATTTTTACAAAAGCTGGTGGATAATACTCAACGGATTATTCTTTCTTCAGTCCACCAGTTTTTCAGAGATCGTTTGTCTTGAAGGGTTACAAGATCTGCATGCGACGCCATATTATGATTCAAACAGAACTTGATCTGAATGATCCAGTGCCACACTCGGGTGTGTTTCTTCAAAGCTATGGGAACAATGAACCAGCATCCCATCAATGCTACTACATTTTCCAAAGTAGGGGTAGCTCCCCCCTAAGAAAATAGGAAGTTGTGTTCCCGGGGATCCATCATAAGAGCATGAGACTCAAGTCGGAAACAACTCTGTAAATGCATTTAAATCTGGATAACTCATGGGACACTTCTATATTTAGCTGTCGGATCCTCTCCCCTGAACTATTTTAGAACGAATGTCCACCAACCAAGTAGACCACTCGGGACAAGGTTTTGTTAAGAAGTGTCACTCAAACAATGGCTGGTATAATCACCTCGTTTGGTTGCAAGATAAGGAATGCTCATTAAAACGGGTACTAAATATATCGTGTATTAAGAACAAAGGAACCACTCACTAATAACAATGACAAGAATAAATATATCAACAAGATATAGCTGAACAGGAGATCATTTCACAAGCGGAATCAACACATAAAATACAGGTTGTGTTTAAATCATGAATAGTCAAATCTTGTTTAAAGTCCGCACTGTCCTTGAGGGGGATGGTTTTACCCTTCATGAGAGGATATAGACGAATCTCCGCTCATGGTTCCGTGAGAGCGAGTTGGATTGAAAAGAAGCAAGATTACGCAGAAAGCGGAAGGAGATAAAAAATGGGATAAATGAGAAAAGAACTAAAAGTATAAATGACAAAGGAAAAAATTATACTAAGGGACTTGGGAGTTAAAGAGACGGAAAGTTGCGGTGGTAATGAATAATAAAAATGACGTGGAGTGACATGTGGATGATAACTTCCTCGTCATCAGAGAAACGATTCAAGGAGTTGTAACTGTTGACTGGACTACATGTCTCAATGAAATGGGACTTAATGTACATGCCCGAAAATAAGAAGTGAGAAAACATCCAATGGTCAAAACACATGCAAATATCAGACAGTCAGACTCAATCTTAAGAAAAGTATATCCAAGAGTTATATCTCAATTTCTCAATTAAATCTGCAATCAAACAAATAGGAATTTGCAAGCCCGATTGAATATAAGAAATAACTTAGACAGTATCAAAAACAAATATCCAAGTGTCAATCAATTTAATCAACAACCCAAAAGTCAGATTCACAAACTGATTGAACTTACGCACAACCTGTGATATTTCAATTATATAGAAAATATAATGCGGAAAAGAAATAACACAGACACCAGAAATTTTGTTAACGAGGAAGCCGCAAATGCATAAAAACCCCGGGACCTAGTCCATATTTGAACACCACACTGTATTAAGCCGCTACAGACACTAGCCTACTACAAGTTAACTTCGGACTGGAATGTAGTTGAGACCTAACCAATCTCATACTGATCAAGGTACAGTCGCGTTCCTTACGCCTCTGAATCCCAGCAGGACTCTATGCACTCGATTCCCTTAGCTAATCTCACCCACAACTAAGAGTTGCTACGACCCAAAGTCGAAGACTTGATAAACCAATCTGTCTCACACATAAAAGTCTATTGAATAGATAAATCTGTCTCCCGCAGAAATACCTAAGAGTTTTGTTCCGTGTTTTGATAAATCAAGGTGAACATGAACCAATTGATACACCGAACTTATATTCCCGAAGAACAGCCTAGTAATATCAATCACCTCACAATAATCTTAATTGTATGGTAGCGAAACAAGATATTGTGGAATCACAAACGATGAGACGAAGATGTTTGTGACTACTTTTTATCTTGCCTATCGGAGATTAAATCTCGAGCAAATCTTAGAGAAGATAGTACTCAATCACGATAGAAAACAGCAAGATCAGAACACGCAACTACAGAGAAATAGTTGGGTCTGGCTTTACAATCCCAATGAAGTCTTTAAGTCGTTAACCTACAGGGTTTTGGAGAAAACCTAAGGTTAAAGGAGAATCGACTCTAGTCGCAACTAGTATCACACAGGAGGTGTGGGGATTAGGTTTCCCAGTTACTAGAGTTCTCTTTTATATAGTCTTCAAATCAGGGTTTGCAATAATTGTTACCTTGGTAACAAAGCATTCAATATTCACCATTAGATGAAAACCTGATTAGACTCAAGCTAATATCTTTCAACCGTTAGATCGAACTTAGCTTGTTACATATGAATGAAAAGTGACTTCATATAGATATGAGTAACCGTACCTAAACGTGTGCACCTTGTTGGCTCAACAATAGTTAACCGAATTTAGCCATATGAACACTTTCATACGGGTATGCATACTATGGTTCCCAGACTTGGAATATCTTGCAACAGTTAGCATACAAGTACGCATATTGTGTTATATCCAATCATGGTTATTTGTTCTAAACTCCCATTTCAATCATTGAAACATTCTTGGAAGACGACAATAGCTGTCTCACACAAACTATTAGCTTCAAAGCAATTTTCAAGTGATCGAATGATCAATACGAAATATTCCGAGTCTACATCAAATGATTGTCTCACACAAATCATGTAAGATGTTACAAGACGATTTTCACATGATCATCTTTTGACTTTCGTCAAGAATATAAGATGAACTTGGTTAAAGCAAAAGCTTACCAACACATATTTCGAGAAATATGTAAGTAAGTTAAACTCAGCTCGAAATATCAAATGTGTATAATCGAAGTCTATATAGCCATACGACTTTTGTCTCAAATAGGAGATAGAGTAGATAGACTTTTGAGTGATAGATGAGTTCAAGTCTCCACATACCTTTTGTTGATGAAGTTCCACAAGCTCTCCTTAGCAGTTCTTCGTCTTCAATCGATGAATGTCGTGAAGTCTAAAGCTCAACTACACTTTCTATCCTAATCCGAGACTTTGCTATAAGTAGACTTGAAATCAAGACTTATAGTTTTGGAAACTAAACTTGACAACAAGCTTGAGATAGCAACGCTTGCGAGTTCGACCGAGCATTGCTCTAACAATCTCCCCCTTTGTCAATTTTAGTGACAAAACTATCAATACATATGGATTACAAATAAATAAACTTTGTAGCTTCTCATCCAAATGCTTGATCTCCTTGGTTCTTCAACATTACTCGAAATCTTCGTCACTTCCAAGTACTTCATGATTCTAAAGGTGTTCAACTTAGCATCATAGTTGTTGAAGATCCATAGCTATAACAATATATAAAAACAAGATGTTTTCGTATTGTTATATAGTGTCATAGTATTATTACACAGCATCAAAGTTCAATTGTATCACAACTTTGACAATAACACTATGGTGATATGTATCACTCCCCCTTAGTCAATACTTCATCTCACATGAAAACCACTCCCCTTTACATAATGATCCGTAAACCATATGTATTTGTAGTGTGAACTACACATTAATTCTTCCCCTTTTTGTCAATAAAAATTGGCAAAGGTACGAAAACTAGTGGGATCCTAATGAAATTTTCATAGAGATACTTCATGACCAAAAGAGAACATATCAACTTTATTCAGATGCAATCATATAGCTGAAACTAAATGCTTTCATCAAGGAGTTTATAATGATACATGATAACCCCTATTATATTCCGTAGCCGCACTCCCCACAAAGATTTGGCAATTAAGCACAACTTCAATTAACCCCCCCCCCCCCCCCCCACCCATTAAATGTCATTCCAGAAATAACAACAAGAGCGACCTTACTTTTACTTGAAAAGAAGGATTTAAAAGTATACTTTGATTCCTAACAGAACTGTTATCTAAGGAGAAACAAATACGAAATTGAAATAACACTACATTGACGTTCTAAGTCTTGATTGTCCAAAAGATATGAATAAATCCAGAGGAAAAAGGCTAGAGAAATAATGAACCAAAACAACACCAATAGACTGACGCAAGTGTTGAAACGTATCAGTATCTAAAGGTTTGGTGAGAATATCAGCCAATTGTTGTTCTGAAGGCACAAATTCCATATTGATGATACCATTTTCATAGAGATATCTAATAAAATGATACCTTATGTCAATGTGCTTAGTTTTTGAGTGCTCAACAGGATTCTCAGTGATGCGAATCGCACTTGAGTTATCACTAAAGATCTTCATTACACCAGTGTCAATTCCATAATCAGCAAGCATTTGTTTCATCCATAGAAGTTGAGTACAACATGAACCTGCAACAATGTATTATGCTTCGCATGAGACAGGGATTGTGAGTGTTGTTTCTTGCTATGCCATGCCACAAGATTCAACCCAACATAGTAAAATCCCCCTGAAGTACTCTTTCTGTCTTCTACACATCCTGCCCAATCTGCATCTGAATAGGCAGTAAGATCAGTGTTAGTATCAAAAGTATATGATAGACCATACCCGATAGTATGTTGGATATATCGCATGATCCTCTTCGCCGTTGCAAGATGAGACTCCTTTGGATTCGCTTGAAATCTGGCACAACAATCAACATTAAAAGCAATATCAGGTCTAGTAGCTGTAAGATATAAGAGGCTTCCAATAATAGATCGATAAAGTTTTTGATCCACATTTACTCATTTCCCATCTCGATGTAGTTTACCGGTAGTGGGCATAGGTGTCAATTTTGGAGTTGACTTATCAAGACCGAACCTTGTCACAAGATCCTTAGCATATTTTTCTTGAGATAAGTAAATTTCATCCTTATGTTGTTGAATCTGTAATCCTAAAAAGAATTTTAATTCACCAACATTGCTCATTTCAAACTCCTTACCAAGAGAGACTTGGAAATCTTTTGCAAGTTTCTCTGAAGTCGATCCATATATGATATCATCTACATAAACTTGAGTAATGACAACATCTTTCCCACTCCACTTGGTAAACAAAGTTTTATCAGCTCCACTTCTCGAAAAACCTTTCCTAAGAAGAGAATTAGTTAGTTTTTTGAACCAGGCACGAGGTGCTTGTTTCAACCCATATAATGCCTTTTTGAGCTTAAGGACATGATCTGGGAAGTCAGGATTTTCAAATCCCTTTGGTTGAGCAACATAGACCTCTTCCTTTAAATTTCCGTTTAGGAACGCGGATTTTATGTCCATTTGAAACAGCTTAACCTTAAGAAAACAAGCATGAGCTAATAGTAACCGAATGAACTCAAGGCATGCCACAGGAGCAAAGGTTTCGTCAAAGTAAATACCTTAAATCTGTGAATATCCTTGAGCGACAAGTCTGGCTTTGTTTCTGACAATGGTACCAAATTCATCAGACTTGTTCTTGAATATCCATTTGGTACCAACAATATTGATATTGGAGGGACAAGGTACGAGCTCCCATACATCTTGTCTTTGAAATTAATTTAACTCTTCATGCATTGCATTCACCCAAAAGGGCGCTAAGAGCTTCATCAATATTTCTGGGTTCTACTTGCGCAAGATAACAACCAAAATTGCAAATATTTTGAAGTTATCCTCTTGTCTTAGTTGTAGAATCTTTTCCTCCAATAATACTGTTAGTATCATGATTCCTTTGAACCCAGAGGTGTCGTGGAGGAACACGTTCTTGTTCAACATGAATATCCTGATCAGTGCTCTTCTCCTCGTCACTGGAAATATTAGGATCAGTGACTGTTGGAACAACTTCAACTGATTCTGAGATTTCCTTGACTTTCTCAATTGTCTCTGTTGGAGGCAATTCAGCAGGAGGATTATCATAACGAAAATTGCTCAGATCATCAATGATGACATTTGCAGATTCCATCATAACTTGGGTTCTGAGATTAAATACTCGAAAACCATGACTATCAGAAGCATAGCCAAGAAAGATACCTTCATCGCTTTTAGAATCAAATTTCCCTTTCTGTTCTCGGTCTTTCAGAATGTAGCACTTACTTCCAAACACTCTGAGATAATGTAAGTTGGGATTCCTACCGTACCACAACTCATAAGGAGTGTTTAGGGTTTTCGACCGTAGTTATACACGGTTGATCAAATAATATGATGTGAAAAAAGCTTCTCCCCAAAACCTTAATGGTAAGTTTTTTGTTATGGAGCATTACCCTGGCCATTTCCTGAATGTTCATATTCTTCCTTTCTGCAACTCCATTAGCTTGAGGAGTAATGGGTGGTGAGTATTGTTGAATAATCCCCAATTTGTCACAAAATTCAGACACTTTAGTGTCCTTGAATTCAGTTCCACGGTCGCTTCTAATTTTATTTAGATTGCGACCTTGTTCATTCTGGATTCTATTAACAATAATCTTGAATTCACCAAGGGTTTCATTCTTATGAACTAAAAATGCCACCCAAGTGAATCTGGTGTAATCATCTACCATGACTAAAGCATACTTCTTCCCATCAACCGTAGGTTGTTGAATATGACCGTAGAGATCCATATGAATTAAATCAATTGGAGCTTTAGTGAGAATCTTGAGATGATTTATGTGGAACTTTCGTTTGTTTACCCTTTTGACAGGCACCACAGACACCATCAATCTTTGCACTGATTTTGGGAACGCCTCTAACAAGTTCTTTGTTAATGATCTTAGTTAGAATGCGATAATTGATGTGACCAAAACGCTCATTCCAAAGATGTGTAGATTCCAGATTAGTCAAATTGCAACAATTACTAAATTGAGAATCAAGAAGATAACAGTTATTTTTACCACGAGTACACTGAAAAATTACTTTTCCAGTTTTGTCTACAATGTCACATCCATTCGCATTGAAGACAACTTTATGTCCTTTGTCACAAATTTGACTAACAGAAAGAAGGTTTGCAGTCAACCTTTAACGTATACTACATCATGGATTTCAGGAACGCCAGGAAGTTTGATCGTCCATTTCTTGCTTATGTAGCAATAGCTCCCATCTCCGAATGTTACAGGTCCTCATTCAAAGTCGCTTGAATTCACAAACCATGAAAGATCTCCAGTCATAAGTCGGCTACATCCACTATCAAGAAACCATTGAAAGGGTGATGTTGATTTTAGCGCAAAAGCTCACATACTAACACTACTATCCCGTTTGGAATTTCTTGTTGGACTTGTACACCTTTTCAAAGAAGTAAACTGTTGTTCAGCTTTCTTATGAAGATTACTCGCAACTTTTAAACTTTTCTTGAAAGATGTACATGTATGTTGAAAATGATTGTGAGAATCACAAAACATACATGGACCAACATCTTTAATCTCATCATAGTAGTTCTGAGATCCATCATGTTTCATAAAGCCTAAACCTCGTTTATCCCTTGACTTGCGACAATTCTTCAGAGAAGAATTAAAGGAGTTATTCAAATCCATTGAAGGAACTTTGACAGGCTTCAAATCCTTATACTTTGTAATTTCTGCAATAAGATCAGAATTGATCCGGATTAGTTCATCCAACTTCTTTTGGAGAATAACAAGCTTTTCAGAACGTTCTCTAGGATCAGAGTTAGATCCTGGTGAAGCGTTTATTGAGACTTTACTATCCATAGAGTCAGATCGCTAAAAACACAGACTTATGAGGTCTTAAACGTGTTTGATACCAATTGAAAAACCGGAGGTATAACAACCACACCCAATAATTCGCTTAGCAATCTGTATGGACAAACTCCAATATACTTTCAAGAGAATCAACTAGACAGTCAGACTCAATCTTAAGAAAAGTATATCAAAGAGTTATATCTCAATTTCTCAATTAATTCAACAATCAAGCAAATATGAATTTGCGAGCCCAATTGAATATTGAGAAATAACTTGAATGGTACCAAAGACCAATGTTCAAGTGTCAATCACTTTATATCAACAACCAAAGGTTGGATTATCTAATTGATTGAACTTACGCACAACCTGTGATATTTCAATTATATAAACAAATATAATGCGGAAAAGAAATTACACAGACACCATAAATTTTGTTAACGAGGAAACCGCAAATGCAGAAAACCCCCGGGACCTAGTCCAGATTTGAACACCATACTATATTAAGCCGCTACAGACACTAGCCTACTCCAAGTCAACTTCGGACTGGAATGTAGTTGAGACCTAATCAATCTCATACTGATCAAGGTACAATTACGCTCCTTACGCCTCTGAATCCCAGCAAGACACTGCACACTTGATTCCCTTAGCTGATCTCACCCACAACTAAGAGTTGCTACGACCCAAAGTCGAAGACTTTGATAAACAAATCTGTCTCACACAGAAAAGTCGATTGAATAGATAAATCTGTCTCCCACAGAAATACCTAAGAGTTTTTTGTTCCGTCTTTTGATAAATCAAGGTGAGCAGGAACCTATTGATACACCGGTCTTATATTCCCGAAGAACAGCCTAGTAATATAAATCACCTCACAATAATCTTAATCGTATGGTAGCGAAACAAGATATTGTGGAATCACAAACGATGAGACGAAGATGTTTGTGACTACTTTTTATCTTGCCTAACGGAGAATAAATCTCGAACAAATATTAGAGAAGATAGTACTCAATTACAATAGAATAAAGAAAGATCAAAACACGCAACTACAGATAAAATAGTTGGGTCTGACTTCACAATCCCAATGAAGTCTTCAAGTCGTTAACCTATAGGGTTTTGGAAAAAACCTAAGGTTAAAGGAGAATCGACTCTAGTCGCAACTAGTATCACACATGAGGTGTGGGGATTAGGTTTCCCAGTTGCTATAGTTCTCCTTTATATAGTTTTCAGATCAGCGTTTGCAATCTAAGTTACCTTGGTAACAAAGCATTCAATATTCACCGTTAGATGAAAACCTGATTAGATTCAAGCTAATATCTTTGAACCGTTAGATCGAACTTAGCTTGTTATACACAAATGAAATGTGTTTTCATTAAGATAAAGGTAACCATACCTAAACATGTGCACACGGTTGGTTTAACAATAGTTAACCGAAGTTAACCATATGAATACTTTCTTATCAACCTTGTTCATCTCAATCACAACTAGTTCAAATGACTCAAATGAAACTAGTTATGGAGTTGTTCAATTATTATATTCTCGCAGAAGTATACAAGACACAATTGAAGCAAAATCGATTTTGATTCACTTGAATCAATTCATGAACATTATAGCCACGGTTTGCATAAGATTGCATTCCTTAATATATATAAATGTATTAGTTCATGAATAAACCGATTTTAGAACTTAACCTACTCCAGTACGCATACCTAAGTAGACGGACTGAGTTTGGGTTCGCCAGTATGCATACCGGTTCGCATACTACCAACCTCGGTTGAAATTCCGGAACTTGAAACTTACGACAATACGCATACCGGTATGCATACTTAAGTTCCCGGACTTTCACAAAACCAATCAGTATGCATACGGGTATGCATACCATGGTTCCCGGACTTTCACCAAACCAAGCAGTACGCATACGAGTATGCATACCATGGTTTTTGGATATGGATAACATATATGTAAGTACGCACACTATTCTATATCCAATCATGGTTAATCATTCTAAACTCCATTTTCAATCATTGAAACATTCTCGGAAGACGGGAATAGTTGTCTCACACAAACTATTAGCTTCAAAGCAATTTTTAAGTGATCGAATGATCAATACGAAATATTCCAAGTCTACATCAAATGACTGTCTCACACAAATCATGTAAGATGTTACAAGGCGATTTCCACATGATCATCTTTTGACTTGCGTCAAGAACATAAGATGAACTTGGTTAAAGCAAAAGCTTACCAACACATATTTCGAGAAATATGTAAGCGAGTTAAACTCAGCTCGAAATATCAAAAGTGTGTAAACTGAAAACTATATCGTTATACGACTTTTGTCTCAAGAAGGAGATAGAGTAGAAATAGATTTTATGAGTGATAGATGAGTTCAAGTCTTCACATACCTTTTGTTGATGAAGTTCCTCAAGTTCGCCTTAGTAGTTCTTCGTTTTCAATCGATGAACGCCGTGAAGTCTAAAGCTCAACTACACAATTTATCCTAATCCGAGACTTAATCGTAGATAGACTAGAAATCAAGACTCATAGTTTTGGCAACTAAACTTGACAAACAAGCTTGAGATAGCAACGCTTGCGAGTCGACCGAGAAATGCTCTAACAAAAACAAACCCAGAACCTCCTCAAACGTGTACCCAATGTGTCGTGTATTTCTGAGTTTCTAAATTGAGTCCTTGAGTCCTGAATTTGACCCCTAAACCATGGCAGCAACTCCTGGTTTTCAGGCCAAGTAACTCGTGCAAAACCCCAACAAAATCGAGTCCTAAACTTGAGCTACCTCTATCCTTCTGATTCAAGTCCTAACTGCTGCCAAATAACTCTTGCACTTCTTAGCCATTGCAAACAAACCATAAAGCCTCACTGCCATAATCTGTTCCCACTGATTTTCCAGCCAAATCTCTGTCAAATCAAACTCAACCACACAGTCTCGTGCCAAACTCCCAGTTGTATACTTCCTGCCTCCTGGACTTCTCCTAACCCATTGCACAAACCCAAATAGTCCTTGGAAGACCTGAATACCTCCCTCTCTTCTCGTTGGTGGTAGTTCAATTGAGATAGGCAAGACCTAGTGATTCAGGCGTTTTGTCAAGAAAAAACTGTGCATCTTGCGAACTGACTAGGGTTGGGTTCTAATTGCATATTGGAGGTTGCACAAACTCCTTCCATGCAATGAATTCAATTCCAACAACAACCCATTCATTCTAATCATTTCAGATCTCAAAATCCATTCTCAATCACCCACCATGCATTCATGAAAACAATGGCAGCAACTTGTTTCTTCTTTGTTTTCTCGGTTTGATTTTTTTTTCCAAATCCTTACCAGTTACCAGCAAACTCGACTTTCCAAGCCCTTGTTCTTCTCAACTAGAACCTAACTAGCCTTTGGTAAACAACCACGAGACCCGTGACTCACTAGTGTTGGGTACTTGGTGCAGCTGTCTTGGTCGCGAAGAAGAAATGGAGAAGATATTGGTTCCTCCTGGTCTAAGGTTATAAGATTAGTATGGTGTCCCCTAGCAGAATTAGGTGGTTCTTTAGTAAACTGCAAGTGTACTTCCATGGATGCTTTGAGACGAAAGGTGCTGGTGCTCCAGTAATTTTTATTTTCAGCTCACTGTAGACTAGTATCCCTGCTACACTTTGAGTCGCTACCAAAGCAGTGAATTAACTTCGTTTTCGCTCCTTTCACATCGCATGACTCCAATATACCTAGAAAATGCAAAACAAAGCGTAATATACAAATAAAACAAGAAAATAACCAAGAAAAGTATAAGAAATTGACATTCAAAAGATGTATTTTAAGCACTTATCACGAGACTATAACTCGTCCACTTCGGTCACCAAGTGGTTCAAAGGCTTGATGGACGTGCTAAGTGCATCCGTGATTTCTGCGAAAAGGATTACATTTGAAATAAATTATAATTCCGGCATAGAATGTTAATATAAATCAATGTCGTTACCGTGCCGGCATAGAGACTATATATAAACCTATGTCGGGATAGAGTGTTAAAATGTAATGGTTTCTGTATACAATAAACCCTATTCCAGCATTGAATTTATATACTTATCCAAGCCGGCAAGTGATGCCGACATGCCCGTTATATTTAGTACAATGCCGGCATTTAACATTTTGAAAACTAAACAGCTTTTATGGAATGCGACTTAAAGACATTGAAAGGGATAGGTCTCCCTTTATAGCCTTCAATGCCCAACGACTATTTTCTATAAACCAAAAACCAGTAAAGAGAACTGTCGGCGTGGATGTTAGGTTTCTGACAATGCCGGCTTGATAAAGTGGAAAAAGAACCGTTGGGTCCTCATCTATTTTAAGCAATAGAGTTACACATTGCACTTGTTACCTCAAAAAAATAAAAAATGTAAGCTCCACCATATATCTCCAATGGCAAATCCATCACCAACTACAAAAATTGTAAACAATCTAGTGTAGTTATTTGATTTATCATGTTGGTAAATCTGTGTCAAATTACCCATTTGCCGGCATACATGTGGAATGTCGGCAATCTCTAAATATGCAGAATTAATGTTTTTATGACTGTACCGGCATGGTCGAATTTTTAAAAACAATGCCGGTACTCTGAATTTTAAAAATCATAGAAATTTTAGAGTTTCGGCATTGAATTTTTTTTAGTAACCATGTCGGTTGTCTGCATTTTCCAGACACAAAATCTTTATGGCAGAGTTCCGGCACGGTTGGTAATTTAATTCCAATGTCGACATATGTATATGTACTAATTTCTCTGTACATGTTTACTGCATTTCCGGCAATGTTACAAAAGTTTAGTTCTACGCCGGGATCTGTTCCCGGCATTGTAATCTTGAAACTTAATCATGCCGACATTGGCACGTCCATAGAGATGTCAAAATATCATTTAATGATTACAATTCAAACTTCCAAAAAAATCCAAAATGTTGCATTGGTGAACCACATATATCCAAATTACTCATCATCGCTTCCACACATATGAACTTGTATCTTCTCTCGGGTAATTGATAGGGCCAACGCATCCCAAAGTTGGTGATTCTCCTCATACAATTTCATCCATTCCTCCGAGTGATTGAGATCTATATCCTTGTTTTTAGTCAATGCACAAACCGGTGGCAATGGACAATTTTCCTTGAGTTTTAAAATAATGAAATGATTCCCGTTCACGAACGCCAAAACAATTCTTCTCTTCTTAAGAGATCCTTCGCACTTTTGCCACTTTGGTGTATATGTTGCTTGGACGGTGGGGGCAAAATAATGAACAACACAATTAAATGTATCCGCCACTAGATGCCCACAAACCGTCATTCTCATCCAATATTGAGTAGGAAGGAACTTCATCTCGTTCTCGGGCCCTAACACTTGAGCATACATATCATACCCTTCTTCATCACCAAGCAATTGCTCATAAAAGCTCTTTTTATTAACAAGTTGATCGGCCATCCTCGTTCTAGCATATCGGCATGGTATCATCCCTTCACTAACCGTCGTCTTAAAGATTCCTAATTGTTCGGTCACGGCATGATAACCACAATTTCCATCTCCATCGACATCGTCCGTATATACAATATATTCGCGAATAATCTCGGGAAGTTGCATTATGTACAACTCTATTTTGGTATGGTAACTTCTAGTGGGCCTACATGTTTTCGCATCCTTATACATCTTCATATTACCAATTTGTAGCTTTATTATCTCCAATCCATCATCTGCAAACTCTAGACTTTCAATTGGTTGAATATGTGATGGGAGTGCGTACTTTCTTGGCCTACCCCTTCGTTTTGGAACCGAAACTACATCAACTTTGGTCGTGCCTATGGAGTTGTTGATCGGAACCTAATAATGCATATTTCTAGATCTTTTTGCTGTCTTTTATCACATCTCTAATGCCTTAATGTTCTATTTTATGACAAGTCTTGTACCACGAGCATATCTCCTTTATCGGGTGATTTTGTCGGAATAATCTGTTTTTGTGTTGTGTTGTAGATGGTTGAGTAAATGGTGAACAAAAGGTCAGCGGGACTGTGTAATAGGAGTGTAAGAGGAAGTGGGAATGTCGCACCTCGACGCAAGTGAAATGTTAGCTAATAAAACAAATAGTTGTGGTCAAGGAGTGCAAACATTAACCAAGTCTGATCAATGGTCTAAAGTTCTCAAGTCATGTTTGAAGTCAAGGAGGTCAACAAATCTTACCCTTGAACATCTAAACAAGCTACACACGCCTAACACCCAAGTAACCCCCTTTACACTTTCCCTTCTCATTTCCAAAATCAGAAAAAGACCCATCTTCTCAAACCATCGACACCACCGCCCATACCCTCTCAACTGCACCTTTTCTCTTCCATGTTTCAACTGTGCAGCCATGAATGATTCATCACTCTTAAATTACCAACTCTCTTTATTGTCAAATCACTTGGTTTTCACCTCTGCCTATCCACTCGATTCATGGTACCATATATTGAGTTATAAGAAAGAGAAGAAATCTGAATTTGTGAGTGAAGAGAAGATTGTCGTACAAAACAACTCTAAAACTCCCTCAACAACAGCATGGTTCTGATGATAATGAAGTGGGTGAACGCAATGGAGCGCAAATCAGTTGTTATGTACCATTTGTTGAGTGATTGACATCTCAATCCCTAGATTTCGGTTGTATTTGTTGAGAAATTGAAACCCAATTTTGGGTGAAATTCATGTATAAATAGGGATTGATGTTATGTAATTTAGGCATCCAAGTGATAAGGGTCATAGGTAGAATTCAGTTGTAACTTATCTTCTCCAAAACTGTTCTTGTAGAAATCAGTTGAACAAAGAAATTTGCATGAATGATTTTATCCATCTTTGAATTTCATATGACTCCTGATTTTGCTATGTTCTAAGTTTATAAGCTAGGGCTTAGATGAAACCCTTAAGGTACTGTTAGGTTATTTGTGCTGATGTTATTGTTCTTGTTATGCTTAAATGATTAAGGATAGATTTAATCTTGTTCTACAACATATTACTTTCACCTTGTTTGTCATGCAACCTTGGTAGTCAGAATACTTCTATGTTGTGCTTCAACTCATACTTAATTGATTGTTGTTAATCTATGATTAGTTGTGATGTAATAAGACGACTAATGCTAGGGATTAATACTCTAGTTGATTTTAAATCATCCATCTGAAGATAGCCTTGGATATGCGGCAGACTCGAATCTTCCCCGCTGTCTACTATAAGGAACAAGAATAGTTTCATTAGCTAAATAATCTGGTGTAGGTTAAGTGGTGAATTCAGTTGCCCTAGTGCCCTCTTATCAAGTGTTTAATCCTTATTTTCATTTACATTTCTGTTCTTTAGTATAATTCTCATAAAAAGCATCTCGTCGTATCGACAAAAAAAGAAAAAAAAACCTTTCGATCTGAATTAGTTTAGTAAGACTTTGAATTTAACTCCACACCAACCTAGTTTCTGTGGGTTCGACCTGTATTTTCCCTGTTTTACATAGTAGACGATGTGCACTTGCAGTCTATTACAATTGTAGGCTTCTTCTAGTCCTACCAGTTGTCATCATCTTGTTGTTGTTGACTAGATATGGGTCGCTTACCTTTGCTGTCACTTATCTTTGGTATGGCTTCGGAATTTTCACCTTATTGTGCTTGACTTGATGTAGGTTCCTTATTCGGCCTTCCCTTTTTGTTTGCCACCACCGCTCCATCAACTATGGGTGTGCCTTCAAAATGCTCGCCTTGTTCTTCTTTGTCACTTGATGTTGGTACCTTCGTCGGCCTACCCCTTTTCTTTGCAACCGTCGCTCCATCAACTATGGGTGTGGCTTCAGAATGCTCACCTTGTTGTTCTTTGTCACTTGATGTTGGAACCTTCGTCGACCTACCCCTTTTATTTGGAACCTCCTCTCCATAAACTCTAGGTGTGGTATCCGCATCCTCGGCTTGTTGTTCTTGTTCACTCGATGTGGGTACCTTCTTAGGCCTACCCCTTTTCTTTGGAACCTCGAATCCATCGACTTTTGGTGTGGATACGGAATCCGCCGTTTGTTGTTGACTTGATAGAGGTTCTTTCCTCGGCCTACCCCTTTTGTTTTGAACCGGCGTTTCCGCGAACCTTGCTTCCGAAATCTCACATGCGGTTGGATCTCGTTTCTTACTTGCCTCAAGTTCACATTCACGTTGACTCATTTCTTTCAATTCTTTTCTTTATCTTCTCCTTGCCGTTTTGGTTTGTGGTCTACCGGGAGGATCTCCCTTTGTTGGTTCTTCACTTTGTGCTGTCCATGGGCGAGTAATTAGCCTTAGTTGGCTCAATAAGACTTTCCGACTAGTCGAGTTTCCACGAGAGTAAGCGTCGAAGAATTCCTTTGCTTCGTTCGTATCCCTTGGTGATTGTCCGGGAGGTTCCGTAGGGGGAGGGGTGAAAGATAGTTGCTTCCAAAACGGATCGATAACCTCAATAGGTATCACTTCTTCATACTTCACAAGCATATGACGACACATAAGCCCCAATGAAGACATGGACAAATACACACATCACCCGGGTTTTCGTAGTTTATCTCCTTTAGCATTTCTCTCATCATATGTTTTATTCCCCACTGAGACACATTGAATTCTATTCCTCGGATCAACTTACCATAATGAAGATATTGAGTCATCCTTTTCATTGAGCTTTTCTAAAAATCCTTTGTGATTCTATCGATATCACTTTTGAAGTATTGCTTCATTGCCACGGTGACCGTAACCACGTCTCCTTGGTTAGACTCGATGAGATCTTTAAATCTCCCATGAGCGGACTCCGCTATACTAGTTACTTCATTCCCGTAGTGTTTATACCGGTTTGTCCATGCACGCACAAATTTTTCCTTGTACTTATCCAACCATTGCTTCCGACAATACGAGACGGCACTTGGATACCCTTCGTTCCAATTGTCAATAAACTTGTTCAAATTCTTTTCGTACGTATCCTTGGTAAGAGACCAATAAAATATATCCCAATCTCTTTGAAATTCCAACCACTTTTTATGATTTTCATTGTATTCCTTGTCCATTTTCTCTTTGATCTTTCCTCTTTCCTAGGAGGAGCACGTTCTTGTTCCACATGAATACCCTGACTAAGAGTTTTCTCCTCGTCACAAGAAACGTCAGGATCAGCAACCGTTGGAACAACTTCTACTGATTCTGGGATTTCTTTGACCTTCTCAATTGTCTCCGTTGGAGGCAATTCAGCAGGAGGGTCATCATGACGGAAATCGCTCAGATCGTCAATGATAACATTTGCTGATTCCATCATAACATGGGTTCTGAGATTGTATACTCGAAAACCATGACTGTCAGATGCATAGCCAAGAAAAATACCCTCATCGCTTTTGGAATCAAATTTCCCCTTCCGTTCTCGGTCTTTTAGAATGTAGCACTTACTGCCAAACTCTCTGAGATAGTGTAAATTGGGCTTCTTACCCTACCACAACTCATAAGGAATATTTAGGGTCTTGGACCGTAGATAGACACGGTTGATCAAATAGCATGCTGTGAAAACAGCTTCTTCCCAAAACTTTAACGATGAGTTTTTGTTATGGAGCATTACCCTTGCCATTTCATGAATGTTCCTATTCTTCCTTTCTGCAACTCCATTGGCTTGTGGAGTAATGGGTGGTGAGTATTGTTGAATAATCCCCAGTTTATCACAAAATTCAAATACCTTAGTGTCCTTGAATTCAGTTCCACGGTCGCTTCTAATTTTATTTAGCTTGCGACCCTGTTCGTTCTGGATTCTATTAACAATAATCTTGAATTCACCAAGGGTTTCTTTCTTATGAGCTAAAAATGCTACCCACATGAATCTGGTGTAATCATCTACAATAACTAAAGCATACTTCTTCCCAGCAACATTACATTGTTGAATAGGACCGAAGAGATCCATATGAATTAAATCAAGTGGAGCTTTAGTGAGAATATCTCGAGATGATTTATGTGGAACTTTTGTTTGTTTACCCTTTTGACAGGCACCACAGACACCATCAATCTTAGCATTGATTTTGGTAACACCTCTAACAAGTTCTTTATTAATGATCTTAGTTAGAAGGCGGTAATTGATGTGACCAAAGCGCTTATGCCAAAGATGTGTAGATTCCACCTTAGTCAAATTGCAACAATTATTAAACTGAGTATCCAGGAGATAACATTTATTTTTACCACGAGTTCCCTGAAAAATCACTTTCCCAGTATTGTCTACAATGTCACATCCATTCGCATTGAAGACAACTTTATGGCCTTTGTCACAAATTTGACTAACATAAAGAAGATTAGCAGTCATACCTTTAACGTATACGACATCATGGATTTCAGGAATGCCTGGTAGTTTGATCGTTCCCTTCTTGCTTATGTAGCAACAACTCCCATCTCCGAAAGTTACTGGACCTCCTTCAAAATCGCTCGAGTTCACAAACCAAGAAAGATCTCCAGTCATATGCCGGCTACATACACTATCAAGGAACCATTGAAAGGGCGATGTTGATTTTAGAGTAAAATCTCCCATACCAACACTACTATCCCATTTGGATTTTCTTATTAGTTTTGTACACCTTTTTAGAGTAGTAAACAGTTGTTCAGCTTTCTTGTGAAGATCACTAGCAACCTTTAAACTTCTCTTAAAAGGCATACATGTATGTTGGAAAGGATCACAAGAACCACAAAACATACATGTACCAAAATATTTAAACTCATCTGAGAAATTCTGAGTCACATCAGGTTTCACAAAGCCTAAACCTCGCTTATCTCCTGACTTGCGACAATCCTTCAAAGATGGATCAAAGGAGTTTTTCAATTCCATTGAAGATTCTTTGACAGACTTCAAATCCTTACTTTTTGCAATTTCTGCAACAAGATCATAACTGATCCGGATTTGTTCATCCAACTTCTTCTGGAGATTAACTACCTCTTCAGAGCATTCTCGAAGATCGAAGTTTTTGATATAAATTTCGCAATGAAGACCATTAATTTTCCTTATCAATCGTTTTTTTATCGACAAAGATTTTTGATGATTTTCTCTAGATAAGGACACTCAACCTCATCGATGCTTTCTAGAACACACTCGGAGTTGGGTAGATCTAAACCTGGTGAAGCGTTTATAGAGACTTTACTGTCCATATAGTCAGATTGCTACAAACACAGACTTATGAGGTATTTAACGTGTTTGCTTGCTATGATACCAATTGAAAAAGTGGGGGTAAAACAACCATACCCAATAATGTGTTCGGCAATCTGTATGGACTAACTCCAATATTATTTCGAGAGCACCAGCTTATAAAGCGATCTCAACCAAGAAAGATATCAAAGAGTTATATCTCTTTTTCTCAAATCAATCAGCAAATCAAACAAATAGAAATCTATGAGCCTGATTGATGTGAGAAATACTTGGACGGTACCAAAGACCAATGCCCAAGTGTCAATCAATTTATATCCAACAAACAAGGTTGGATTTACCAATTGATTGAACTACGCACAACCTGTGATATTTCAATTATATAAACAAATATAATGCGAAAAATAAAATAACACAGACACCAGAAATTTTGTTAACGAGGAAAACACAAATGCAGAAAACCCCCGGGATATAGTCCATCTTTGAACACCACACTGTATTAAGCTGCTACAGACACTAGCCTACTACAAGTTAACTTCGAACTGGAATGTAGTTAAGCCCTTACCAAGTCTCACACCGATTAAGGTACAGTCGCGTTCCTTACGCCTCTAGAACCACGCCGGATTCTGCGCACTTGATTCCCTTAGCTGATCTCACCCACAACTAAGAGTTGCTACGACCCAAAGTTGAAGACTTATAAACAAATCTGTCTCCCACAGATAAGTCTATTCTGATAGATAAATCTATCTCCCACAGAAATACCTAAGAAGTTTTTGTTCCGTCTTTTGATAAATCAAGGTGAATAGGAACCAATTATAATCCGGTCTTATACTCCCGAAGAGCAGCCTAGAAATATCAATCACCTCACAATAACTTAACTATATGGTAGTAGAAGAAGTTACTGTGGAATCATAAAGAATGAGACGAAGAGCTTTGTGATTACTTTTTATATCTTACCTATCAGAGATAAATCTCGAGCAAATCCTAGAGAAGATAGTACTCAATACGATAGAACAAGTAAGATCAGAATACGCAACTACAGAGAAAATAGTTGGATCTGGCTTCACGAATCCCAAATGAAGTCTTCAAGTCATTAACCTAATATGGTTTTGGAAAAACCTAGGTTAAAGAAGAATCGACTCTAGTCACAACTAGGACATAGGAAAATGCCGGGATTAGGTTTTCCAGTTGCTAGAGTTCTCCCTTATATAGTCTTTCAAATCAGGGTTTACTTACAATCAAAGCTAAGATAGCTAAGTAACAAAGCATTCAATATTCACCGTTAGATGAAATCTTGATTTAAGATTCAAGCTAAGTTTGCTTAAAACAAAAGCAATATCTCTCCACCGTTAGATGGTCTTAGCTTGTTACACACAAATGATATATACCTTCATTTAGATTTGGGTAATCGTACCTAAACGTATATATTGAGTTGGCTCAACAACAGTTAACCGAAGTTAGCCATATGAAAACTTTTGTCTTAACCACGTTCATCTAACACCTCTAGATCAAATATGATGACCAATCAATCATGAAAGATAATCAAATGAATCTAATTGTGTTTCATAGAGTTGTTCAATTGTTCAATATCTCATAGAAATATATATAAAAAAATTGAATCAAAATCGGATTGATTCGTAATCGTACAAAGTACTTATACAAACTATAGCTTCTGGACTTTGGTCTTGTCCATCCGTTTGCAAACGGGTACGCAAAAAGCTTTCCCGGACCTAACTCATGTAGAACCGTTTGCATACTAGGTATGCAAACAAGGTTCCCGGACTTAAAAGTTATAACCGTTCGCATAGGTATGCAAACAAGGTTCCCGGACCTGAATCATACCAAAACAGTTTGCATACTAGGTATGCATACTGTGTTGTATCCGGACAAAGGTTTTTGTTCTAAACTCCCATTTCAATCATTGAAACATCCTTAGAAGACGACAATAGCTGTCTCACACAAACTATTAGCTTCAAATAATTTTCAAGTGATCGAATGATCAACACAAAACTTTCCAAGTCGACATCAAATGATTGTCTCACACAAATCATGTAAGATGTTTCAAGGAAATTTCCACATGATCATCTTTTGACTTAATATTTAGTTTTCAACAAATAAATTGTTTCCAACTAAACTTGTCAAGAATATGATGAACGTAGCTAAAGTAAAAAGCTTTCAACTCGTATTTCGAGAAATAGATAAGCGAGATAAACTCGGCTCAAAATATTAAATGTGTATAATATAAAAGTCTATATAGCTATACGACTTAGTCTCATTAGGAGATAGAATAGAATAGACTTCTGAGTGATTGATAAGTTTTAGTCTCCACATACCTTTTGTTGATGAAGTTCCTCCAAGCTCTCCTCAGTAGATCTTCGTTTTCAATCGATGAACGCCGTGAAGTCTAAAGCTCAACTACACATTCTAACCTACTTCGAGACATAGCTATAAGTAGACTAAAAATCAAGACTTATAGTTTTGATCAACTAAACTTGACAAACAAGCTTGAGATAGCAACGCTTGCGAGTTCGACCGAGTAATGCTCTAACACTTCTCGTTTTCCATTAAACACCAAGCCAATGTGAATAATACCTTTTCCGATGTTTGCCCCATGATGTTGAACAACGACATATTGTATTTGTTTGTCTTGTAGGTGCAATCCATCATAAGAACACCACAGCATGTATGAGCCAATTGTGCAATCAAAGGATGCGAAATGAATATTTGAAGGGGCTTGTTGTTCGGCCCTCTTTTGATGATACGCGTGTAGTTGTGATCCCAGGTTGTCTTCTCAAATTCTTGCATAACCGTCCTACCTTCCATTTCACCCTTCTAATAGTTTCTTGTGCGCTATAAATTGTACTCAGAGAAGAAACGTTCTTCGAATGTTTTTCCTTGAAGCCTCTAAGAATTTTTCTTGGTTTAATACATGCTTTGGTCAATCTCCTCACATCCTCCATTTCATGAGGTTTTAGCTTCGCAACTAATGAGTGTCCGACAAAACTTTTCGGGTCCTCGTGGTTATGGCGGCCGAACCACACCGCACATTCCCATCCCTTGTCCTTGTCTCTTAAATTGAATACAAGCTTAAAGGGGCAATTATCCTTCCTCGTATGAGTCTTGTATACCCTATTAGTCTTCTTTGGATATACATAACCCTTTCTTTTGTGGTTATTCTTCTCCTTGTACAACCCACTTCTCTCGCAAACCATCTCGAACCGAAAATCTGAATCTTGGGTATTTCTCACTAGCATACACATGTTCTTATTAGTCGTCTTTTTAGCCCAATCGATTGCTTCCTGTTTAGATGTTATTCCTTACTTAAGGACAACCACGGGAGATTTTATAAGGAACACGCAATTGGGGGATACTAAAACTAATTGGGGGATATAAATTACTTCCCCCAACCAATAATGTCTGGTAAGGGGTGATTTTTGGGGGCAAAAATACTAAAATACCCTTTGGTTAATTTAAAAAATTATGAAAAGACTATACTACCCTTCCCCCAAAATAAAAATCTAAAAACTTAAAATCAAAACCAAATCATTTATCCCCCATTCCCTTCACTTGTGCCGGCACAGTCGTTGGTTAGGGTTTTGAAAAAAAAATTCTTCATCTTCTTCATCGTTCTTCATCGTCGATTCAAAAATATCTTCGTCGATTACCCCAATCTATCTATAACCATGCCTCCACGAAAGAAATCAAATACCCAATCGAAGTCTAAATCGATTGTTCAACAAAAACAACAAGAAAGGATCAATCGGATTTCTCAAGAAGAAGAAGAAGAAGAGGAGAACTCGGACAATATACCTCTCGTAAACATGGCTTCTGTCAGAAGGTAAGTGATTTTGAACTAGTTTATAAGTGTTTGAATCTATTTACAGTAATAGGTTTAGGTTAGAATCACAAACCCTAAATCAAACAGTTGAGATTTAGCGAGTTTCGGCATTGAAATTTGTATGAATACAATGCCGGTACTCAATTACGGCATAGAATTTAGGTTGAAGGCAATGCCGGTACCTAGTTACGGCACTGACTTTAGTATGAATACTATGCCGGTATAGAGTTATAGAATCACCTGAAACTGAATGCTCTGTACCGGCATTGATTTTAGGTTGAATACTATGCCGGCACGGTGTCACGGCATTGTATTAAATTTATTCGATTATGCCGGCAGTGCACTTTTAATATACAGGAGAACCCTAGGAATTTGCTATCTGTACCGGCAGTGATTTTAGGTTGCATCCATTGCCGGTACTGGGTTACGGCATAGATTTGAATTCCTACCTCTGTGCCGGCAGTGCTCTTTTGGTATCCAGGAACTGCTTAGGAATTACCTAGGAATACCGGCATTGTCCACAGTTATTCGGCAATGCCGGCTTAGTGTCCTGGCATAGTGTTGTTGTTAAATTACTATGTCATTTTTAGGTCTCGGCATTGTTGATATTTCTAGAATCTATGCCGGTACTGATGATTCTATGCCGTTTTTCAGTATATCTATGCCGGCATCAAATATGAAAGTGAGTTGTCTTATATTTATTTCGTTTTTCTTTTGATATGGGGCTAAAGCAAAGGAAGCTAACAAAACAAAAGCTAAGGATGTTGTCCTTAAGAAAAGAAAGAAGAACGATCTTGGTACTCCTCAATCTCTGCCTCCTCGAGGGAGAGAACAAGGTCGCGACAAGCGTTTGGGGGTAGGCTTTAATAGAGGGGGAAAATGGGAGAGTGGTGATCGTAGTCGACTCGTAATCTGTGAACCTGCTGCAACAGTTGAGCACAATGAGCAAGATGAAGAGAAAAGTGAGGAGGAAGATAATGAGGTTGATCCAAGTCAATTAGCAACCCAAAACCAACTTTTAGAGGAAGATGGTGGGCCAAGTCAAAAACCGACACAAGGCAAAGGAAAAGGCAAAGGCAAAGTAAAAGTTAAAGGTTCGCACCTTCCTCATACTGATGACATGATACCTGACCTGGATCGTGGTAGAATTTGTGGTGAAGCTGACGATCCGAGAATGCTATTTGGATACAAGGACATGTAGGCTCATACTATCTATCAAACATATGTAAGAATTTTTTATCTTGTGCATATGTATTGTTTTGTATTTATGTAAAATCTCTTAATCGTATTATCTCCTAATTGTAGGATCACAAGAAGGTTGTGCGTGTTTGCCGAAACCAAGCCGCGTCTCATTGGGATTTGTCTATGGAATGTGAAGAGGTCTAAACATTAGTAAGGGAGTCTGGTCTATATGGTTTGGTTGAAAATTATGTGAAGTGTGATTCTGTGACAGTCAATTGCTTCATCGAAAGGTATCATGGTGAAACTGATACCATACACATCCCGTTTGGGGAGATGACCTTGATCCCTGATGATGCTCAGAACATTCTAGGTATGAATTTTATCGGCAAATCAATTGCAGAAGGAGATAATTGTCCTGACCTAGAATGGTCGAAGTTGCACGCTCTGACTAAAAAGTTGTTGGGTTGGGACTACAAACATTGATTCCGACAATACGAGACGGCACTCGGATAAACTTCGTTCCAATTGGCAATAAACTTGTCCAAATTCTTTTCGTACGTCTCCTCGGTAAGATACCAATAAACTTTCTCCCAATCTCTTTGAAATTACAACCACTTTTTATGATTTTCCTCATGTTCTTTTTCCACTCGCTCTTTGATATTGCCTCTTTCATCTTCTTCTTCTTCGGGTGATAGATTGTTCTTGCGGACGTCTTCATCTAGTTGAGCAATTATTCTCTTCTTAATATCCGCCTTAGTGGGTTCAAACAAGGCATGGCAAGCTTTTACCACATTTGATGTATATGATATGTACATAGGAAATTTTGTGCATCCGGGAAGACGTCGGATATTGCATTCATTAATGCGTCATCTTGATCGGTTATGATCACCCTCGGAAGATGATTTTCCCGGAAGAGTAATTTCAATTGTCGTAATGCTCAATTATAATTGTAATCCCTTTCGTTTTCCATTAAACACCAAGCCAATGTGAATGATACCTTTTCCGATTTGCCCCACGATGTTGAACAACGGCATATTGTATTTGTTTGTCTTGTAGGTACAATCCATCATAAGAACACCAAACATGTATGAGCCAATTTTGCAAGCAAAGGATACGAAATGAATATTTGAAGGGGCTTGTTGTCCGGCCCTCTTTTAATGATACGCGTCTAGTTGTGATCCCAAACAATCTTTTCAAATTCTTGCATAACGCTCCTCCCTTCCCATTCCACCCTTCTAATAGTTGCTTGTGCGCTATAAATTGTACTTAGAGAAGACACATTCTTCTCATCCTTTTCCTTGAAGCCTCTAAGAATTTATCTTGGTTTGATACATGCTTTGGTCAATCTCTTTACATCCTCAAATTCATGAGGTTTTAGCTTCGCAACTAGGGAGTGACCAACAAAATCTTTCGGATCCCGGTGGTTATGGAAGCTGAACCACACCATACAATCCTATTCCTTGTCTTTTAAATAGAATACAAGCTTAAATGGGCAGTTATCCTTCCTCGTATGAGTCTTGTATACCCTATTAGTCTTCTTTGGATATACATAATCTTTTCTCTTGTGGCTATTCTTCTTCTTGTATTCCCCACTTCTCTCGCAAGCCATCTCAAAACGATTGTTTGAACCTTGGGTATTCCTCACCAAAACACACATGTGCTTAAGAGCCGTCTCTTTAGCCCAAGCAATTGCTTCATTTTTATCTGTTATTCCCTGCATAAGGACAAACACGGGAGAGTATAAGGTTCTTTATAGACAATCCCCACGCAAAGTTCAAAAAACTAGGTGAAAAGTATTCTTTGGTAACATACCGGAGGCATTTTATAGTATTCGGACATATCCGGACCAAGCGGTTTGGAATTTGTTGGATCAATATATGTCACAATCTAAGGAACGAATGAAAATAAAATAAAATTAGTTCCAAATAAAATTAAAATACTATGCCGGATAATAGTTCTGGCATGCTCGACTAACTTTCCGGCATACAAATTTCTAAAAAGACAACGCCGGAAACCAGTACCGGCATGCTCAACTAATGTTCTGGCATGCTAAAAATGCGCCTAAACTGAAGAACAAATTCCGGCATTGTATTTTCTTGTAAATCAACGCCGGAAGCACAGGTGCCGGCATGCTCGTTGCATAAGGTTGCACGCCGGAACTGATAGACGCATTTATGTGTCTATTTTCATCTCTATTGTATATATTT
>JAJJMB010010184.1:1049869-1104745 GCA_023531105.1 Papaver atlanticum | reverse complement strand
TATATAGGTTGATTCGAGTCATATTGAGATACGAACAAAGTTTAGGGAAAGTTTAGAGCCTTAGAAAAGCATAAAAAATCAACTGGAGTCGATACAGAAACTTTTCTGCTGCTGCAAAGAAGAAGAACACGAAGAACATTAGACCCTCAGAGTTAGTCGCAGAGGCAGACTTATTTTCAGTGATAACGGATTACGGTCGCATCTTCCTGCAGTCACCGAAGCCTTTCAGCAACAATTCCGACTTCTGATTTAGACCTTCAGCAACTGCAGAATCCGTTGTTTTAACACTTTTCTCCCTTTTAATCAACTTTTGAGCCATAAACATGTATTTTGAGATTATGATTAATATGAGGAGCTAAACCCCTTAGCCGAGGCGACGGAGGAAGCCATTGTTCCATGAAAAGTGGTATAGTTCTATTTTAATTATTTATTGCAATTATTTTACATGATTTTTTGCATAGAACTTAAAAGAAAAATTGGTTTTTATTGAGTAGTTGTGAAGTGTTTTGATGGGACATGCTTGGTTTTAATACTTTTGATGTTTCATGCTTCGTGCTTACAATTATTACTTCAAAAATCTATTAAAGGCAAATACTAGAATCACTTTAAAGAAGAATATTGCATGAATATTGATTAGAGTTTATCACTTAATTGGTCAATGGTGGAATCCAGAGTCTCGGTATTTTCTTATTATTGTCAAAACAAATCTATTTAATTTTCAAAAATCCTTCACAAGTTCGAGCAACGAACCTTTTTACCACTACAACTACAAAACACATACTGCCGTCTTGGTCGATAATTTATAAACCACACCGGTATTTAACTTCAAAAGTCACTAACTTCTGGATGTTTTTCTTGTTGTACCGGCATGGTAAAGTTAGGAGTGAACCATGCCGGTAGCATATTCCGTGGTAGGTAAAAAGTAACTTTAATGCCGGCATGGATTTTTGGGTTGAACACAACGCCGACAGTTATTTCAAAATGGGGGATATTGTTAGCCAGCATAGAAATAGTATGAATACTATGCCGGTATAGGTGCTGCCGGCATTGTATTCATACTTCTTTTATACCGGCACCGAGCTTTTTCAGAGAAAAAAATGGCGAATTCAAAGAAAAAAAATCAAATTTTCAACACACTACCAGTTGTACCGGAGTATTGTGAGTGATTGTATGTTGAACTTGTTTACTTTCTTGGGTTGGTTCTTCACGAAACATTTCATGCTCATAAAAATCATGATCTAAGGGTGTTGGTTCATCATATAATTCCAATTGTGAATTGTTATCATTAGCTGAAGATTGAAGAAACACTTCTTGTTGTAGTTGAGCTAAAGATTCAGCAACAGCAAATCTCTCTTCACAATCATCCTCCATTTTCACCAAAAAAAGTTCCCTCTCAAATATTTTTTCCCTCATTCTACTCTCACCTCACTCACCCAAATTCTAATAAAAATACACACTAATCATTTAACAAATACTTAAGATTTTTACTAATTATAATTAACCACTAAACCTGATTAGTGAGGAGTAGATTAGGAATTATATAAAATACTTAGATAAGGGGTGAACCTGATTTGATATTTGGATCCAGTTTTTGTCTTTTTCCTCTATCCCCCAATTAGTTTTGATATCTCCCAATTACGCGTTCTTTATAAGGTTCGTTATAAGCAATCCCTAAGTAAAGTTCAAAATACTAGGTGAAAAGTATTCTTTGGTAACATACTGGAGGAATTTTATAGTATTCCGACATATCCCGACCAAGCGATCTTGCATTTGTTGGATCAATATATGTCACAATCTAAGGAACGAATGAAAAGAAAATTAAATTAGTTCAAAAAAAAAAAAAAAAAAAAAATCCGGCATGCTTGACCACATTTCCGGCATGCTCGAACTGAACCGAAACTGAAGACCAAATTTGAAACACTTCCGGCATTATAATTTCGTTGGAAATCAACGCCGAAACTAGTGTGCCGATATTCTCATTACCTAAGATCCCACCCCGGTACAAAATGCCGGCGTGGTCGATAATTAATCAACCACGCCGATATTTAACTTTCAAAATCACTAATTCTTGTATGTTTTTTTTAAGGTGCCGGCATTGTAACTTTACTATTGAACCATGCTGGTAGGATATTACGTAAAATATTCTGTGGTAGGTAAAAAGTAACTTTGTTACCGGCACAGTTTTTTTGGTTGAATACATTGACGGCATGCATTTCAAAATGGGGGATATTATAGGCTGGCATGGATGTAGTATGAATACCATGCCGGTACGTGTTCTGCCGGCGTTGTATTCATACCACGTTTATGCCGGAACTGAGCTTTTTCAGCAGCAAAAATGGTGAACTCAAAGAAAAAAATTCAAATTTTCAACACACTAGCACCTATACCTGAGTATTGGGAGTGATTGCATGTTGAACTTGTTTACTTTCTTGGGTTGGTTCTTCACGAAACACTTCATGCTCATAAATCTAAGGGTGTTGGTTCCACAAATAATTGCAACTGTGAATTGTTATCATTAACTGAAGATTCAAGATATACTCCTTGTTGTAGTTGAGCTAAAGATTCAGCAGCAATTCTCTCTTCACTATCATCCACCATTTTCACCAAAAAACTTTTCTCTCAAATTTTTCCCCTCCTTCTACTCTCACCTCACCCAAATGATAATACACACTAATCATTTATCAAATAATCTTATGAATTTCCTAATTATAATTAAACACTAAACCTGATTAGTAAACGGTTTTGAATTTCTCTCTCCCCTCTCTCTCACTCATTCTTCTTCTCCAACAAAACCACCAAAAACAACCTTCTCTGCTCAGATCTAGTCCATTCTTCATTTTTCCTTGCTTTCTAGGTTAGTTAGTAGATTAGTTTGGTTTTTTATTATGTTTTCTACTTATATACACCATTTTGGTGGTTTTATCTACTCTTTTGAGGTTTATCTTCGCTTTAATGGCGATTCTTGGTTATTGGGTTGGGTTTTAAGATCAATAGTGATGCTCTTCATGCTCTCCAACGACGAAATCTTCATCTTGGTTGTCTCCGACGACGGAATCTTCATCGAAATCTTCATCATCAACTTATTCGGCGACAGAATCTCCATAGGTGGTCTTTTTGACGACGGAAGCTTCATCACTAGTTATAAGAGATTTGAGCAAATCACTTCTACTTTTGGAGCATTTCTTTCCAAAGAAGAAAAACAAACTAAATGGTTGGAATCTAATTCCGAGAAAAACCATCCTTCTTCCGATTTAATCGGATCTTATTCATACTTGTATTTGTGTTACTCCGGTAATCCTTCTCTTTCTCTTGTCGGATTTCTCGGTATTGTACTTTTACGGTATGTTCTTGTTACGTTGTATTCTTTTATTTTCGATCTTAAACTCATTGTAACCTTGAAATCCCATTAATGAAAAGGTTCCTTGTTTATCAAAAAAAAAAAAAAAAAAAAAAAAACCCCTATTAGTAAGGGCTAGATTAGAAATTAGTTAAAATACATAGATAAGGGATGACCCTGATTTGATATTTAAATTCCGTTTTTTATCCTTTTCCTCTATCCCCAATTAGTTTAACTATCTCCAATCGCGCATTGAAAAAAAAAAGTCCCACCAAAAATTTATTAGGCAGTTATTTCAAGACCACCCCATTGGATATTCTTGGAGGGAGTGTAGCCGTAATCGGCTCGTCGAAAGTATCTAGCGTTCATTTGACCAAACCTAGGAAATGTATTTGACCTGGTCAAATTCCCATACATGGGAGTGATGGGACCCCACATGGGTGTGGTCACTGTGGTGACAGACTAGAAACGTTGAATAAAGCATCTTATTTCGTTACTTCCCTTGCTGATTACCGATAAGATTCTTCATTTTGGGTTGAGTCGTTTGTCATCATTCATCACGCTCCCGTATATATTCTAGTACGAAATTCACATGCCACCCCCGCCCCATACATGATTATTCTGAGGAATCCGCGCTTGCATTTCCCAACGGCTATAATATTCCTCCCCCATCCCATCCTTATAGCACCAAAATCTTAAAATAAACTCTGAAATCCATCATCTCAATTGCAGTTTATTAACGGTCATTTCTCCCTATTTCAACTCTCAATAACCCCCCTCTCGCCATTCTCTAAATAATCCATCTCCCTTCTCTCTAACTATCTCTGTCTTGTCTTTCTCTCTGTCGTTTCGTTTGGAACATATTCATCTGTGATGGAGACTAATACTGCAGCTACTACTACTACAACTGCCACTGATCAAGCTACTACAACTGCGACTGATCAAGCTAAAGTAATTCAGCACGTAAACAAGGTATCTTCAGATCAATTACTTCGTAAATTTGCGGTAATGGAAGAGGATTATTCATCGAAAAAGAAACAAGATAGTATTTTGAAACGGGACAAAAAAAGGTATAGAAAAGATGATGATAATAAAGAAAATGAGAATAGCCCTTCTAGAAGTATGATTGTAGAGAGGAGATCGCTTCTTCCTATAACCAATCGGAGATCATCATCGGGGTTACTTCGAAAGATTGGAATTGGGAGATCAGCTCAAGTAATCAAAGCTAGAGAAATGAAGAACAAATCCTTTGTGAGAGCAATTGGGAAGGTAATTAACCTAAATGATTAACGACTTGAAGTTTTAATCAAATCAATTTGGAGTATTATTCTTTGAGTGATTACTATTTACTAATGCTTAGTTTTTGTTTTTGGGGTTTGGATTAGCAGACATGGCGTAAAACAGTTGAAGGAGCTTCCAAGGTATTCGTAGAGAAACATTACAACAGACATAATCGTTTGATTAACGATTTCGTTTAACTTAATTTTGATTGATCAGGACACGGCGAATTAAGATGGTTTCACCTGAAACTTGATAGCCTATGGAACTACGGGCTTTTCTTATTATTTATTTATTAAGAAAAAATTATTAATAAAATGTAAGAATATCCTGCTCTAATTTCAACAATCTTTTTTTTTTTTTTTTTTTTTTTTTTTTTTTTTTGGAGCATGGTAGTATTGTGTTGTGAATGGTGTAATAGTAGTATCCGTCCTGAAGCGGTGGGCACTTGAGTTTGAAATGAAAGTTACTTGGAGATGGCTTCGGGACTAATTGTGAATTTAAGTGGATTCTATCCTCGAGTTAGTGACAACCAGCCATATATCCTATAGGAGGTTCAGGAAGAAAAAACAGATACGGGGAAGGATTTAGATATAGCGATACAAGAATCTTAAAGATTAACACATGTAGTCAACAATTTTATGATGGTCCGAGTGAGATAATTTAATTTTCCAACTTATATACTAGTTGTGTGCACCTTTGCATGTTCAGCAAAAATAAGTACAAAGTGTTTTTGTTAAAATAGCATAGTATTCAAAATCAACTCAGACCAACAAAGTTGATCAAAATAAAACCGAAATTAGCAAGACCTAACCAGAGTTTGCGTTTTTGGGTGGAAAAAAAAATATTGTACAAGTACTTTCTGTGTTTGGGATATCAAAATCATAAAAGAAGAGCCTAAACCAAAAAATAACCGTTGACGTCTTGCTCAGTCACAAAGGTGGAGACAATGGGTTAGTCTTTGAGGAGGGAAACAGAAAAGATTGAGATATCATTGTGTGATGAGTTATGCAGTGTGGAGTTGTTGAACTGCTGTGTGAAGGCTAAATTTGTTAATGGAATTCTTATTCTTATACCGAGAGATCTTCCTTTTTGATAAATGAGTCATCTATTTATAGTTGTAGTGAGCACACACTGATTCCTCGTAATTAGTGAAGTTGTGAAGAAGTGGAGAAGTGATGGTCACGGAAGTTGTGGTGAAGTCGTGTCAGCTATGTCAGGGAATACTATATGACCACTACTCCCTCATTCTCTCTACCACTCTCAACCGTCCCACCACTTATTACTTTCTCATCATGGATGTGTTGCCATATAGTATGTTGTTGTAAACCTCCAGACCTTACCCCAATGAGAATTCCCTCATGTAACATATTTGATGTCTCATAGAAAGTAGGGAAGACTCCTACTACTTTAGTTAAGCCATGGTAATGATTTGTCAAGTCTGATGAATATAGTAAGTCTAGTAGTAGCCTGTGAAAATGCAGGTGTACCAAGTATACCACCAATTTTTTTGTTCGGCAACCTGTATGGACAAAACTTAATACAATTGCAAGTAGATCAACTGAATGATCCTTGAAAATATGTATATAGAGTTTATATCCCTAACTTCTTCTCAATCAGTATGTATATAGACAAGAGTCTGTGAACCTAATTGTTAAAAGGAGTACTTGGACGATCTCAAAAATCAATATCCAAGATCAATCTAGTCGTATCCAAATAATCCATTCGGAATTCTGTCATGTAATTAAACTTGTTATCTATGTTTCAAGATACGAATTCTACAGGAAACCAGTCTCGTAACGTATCTACTTAGATTGAATACGTACAAACCTGTATAAATCCAATTATAAAGATAAACAATATAATGCGGAAAAGGAAAAACACAAGACACCAGAAGTTTTGTTAACCGCAATAACAGAAAAACCCTGGGACCTTGTCCAGATTGAACACCAAACTGTATTAAGTCGGTACAAACACTGGCCTATTATCAGACTTCAGATTGGAATGTAGTTGAGACCGAATCCACCCTCCAAGTGATTCAGTTACAGTAGCGTTCCTTACGTCTCTTGAACCTCGCAAGGCTCTACACAATTGATTCCCTTAGCTGACGTCCTTTATAGCCTAAGAGTTGCTTCAACCGATGTTAAGAATTTTGATACTAATCTGCCTCTAACATATAAGCCTATTTGATTTCCATTTTGAATAAATATCAAGGTGAGGAAATCTGTTTGAAATAGACAAAGCTAGCAAACCTCACAAATCCAGAACCTATAACTCCCGAAGAGCAGCCTAGATTCTTAACCACCTCTCAAGAACAATCTTCAAAAGATCAATTAAGATCAGTTTTCAGATATCTATCTTGAAGAATCACAAAGTCCAAGACGAATAGAACTTTATGATTACTATCTATCTTGCTTGAAAGAGATTATGAAAACCACGATAGCAAAAAAGCAAGATCAGGATCCACGAACTATCAAGGTACAGATAGTCGGACATGGCTTCACGAATCCCCAAAACGAATTCTTTTAGTCGTATACCTAATTATTGAAGTGTTTGAGAGAAATCTAGCAATGCTTAACATATTTAAAAAAAAAAATCTTTGAGTGTCTGCTAAAATCTTAAACTGGGACGGTTGGTACAACGGTTTGTGAATCATTAGGCTTGTTCACGAGTCAGGGTGCAACGGTTAGTGAACCGGGTTTGCCAACCCTACAAGACTACCGAACTCAGTTGACAACGGTTTGTGAATCGGGTTCGTCAATTGCTAGCCTTTAAAACCAACTTTGGAAATTTCAGTTCACAACGATTTGTGAACTGTCCCCATCTGAAGTTGCGGTTTATGAACTGGTTCGTGTACTGTTCAGGTACCTCTAAGAGTTCTTGTAGCAATCAGATTTGCGGATCTTTTGATTATTTAAGAAAGATAAACCGTATATACAATTATATACAAGGATCCTTTTTAAAGGTCTATTTGTAGATAGTATTAGGTTTTGTCTTATAGGTCCGAGCGAAAAAGTTGGTGGTGTACTTGGTACCCTCTCCTTTTCAAATTCATTCTTACGTTTCCTAATATTTTCTTTGATATATACAACCAATTTTTCTCTTACTCCAAAAAGAAAGAAATGAACTAAAATTTTAAGGCTATTTTGAAAATCAAAACTAGAAAATTTATACGAAAGGTTATAAACATAGGAAAGAAAATCATGATATTTACACCAGAAATCCTCAAACTTCGAGTGAGAAGAAGTTTTAGGAATGAAATGACATGTATTAAGAAAGATGGACAATGATCACCGACAATTCTTGGAAAATTCAAAACAAAAGCATTTTCAAGGATAAACACCGTTCAAAAGAAGCCAAAACTTTCACCGACAATTCTTGGAAAATTCAAAACAAAAGCATTTTCAAGGACAAACACCGTTCAAAAGAAGCCAAAACTTTCAGGGTGTTTGTTTTTTCTGACTCGGCCTAAGTCAAATATCAGACTGTTTGTTTTTCAGTTTGAGTCAGATCTGACTCGTGACGTGACTGGCACTTAATCCTTGAATCATACCTATCTAATTCAGAGAATAAAACCTCCTTGCGTCATTTATTTTTGAGTCAGATCACACTAATGTGTAGGTTTTACTTTTTTGGGTGTCCCAGAGGCCTCGGAGTGTCCGAAACCTGAATATTAGGCCCATAAAATAGATTCGGGTAATCGGGTTATATCGCAGAATTTGAGAGAGAGAAGAGAACAAAGTAAATTGACATCTCAGGGCTTCTTAAAGTGAGAAAGAGAGTTTTCCAGTGAATCTCATACTTGTTAATGGCTGGGAAGTATCAAAGGGAGAGATCCTCATCTCCATTTTCTTCTTCTTCGACAATTTTTATATCAATCATCTCTATTGTCGTTATAGTTTCTCTCTTCTTTTTCTTCTCTTCTTCCTCTTCCTCTCAAACAAGTTTTAATCGAAACACTTTACCTGTTTTTGAGAACCCTAAAATTAAACCTGAACTCTCCTTCGTGACTTCTCTTGAGAAATTTCTCACTTCCAGATCTCGAACTCAGAATCTACATGACGATACTGCTGTTGCTAATGAAGAATCTGTAAAAAAATTAGATGAGTTGATTTGGAAGAATGAAATGGAGAGAGTGCATGAAGATCAGTTTGATTCGGCTTCTTCAATATCAAATGTTCTGAAAGTTTATGTATATGAAATGCCAGCCAAATTCACTTATGATCTACTATGGTTGTTTAGGAATACTTATAAAGATACTTCAAATCTCACTTCTAATGGAAGTCCTGTGCATCGTTTAATCGAGCAAGTAAGGATTTATTTGATACTGAGTTGGATAATAGTTTTTTTCTTTTTGTTTGAAAAATGATGAGATTTGATACTGATTTGTAGTGCCTAATGTTGATGCAGCATTCCATAGATTATTGGCTATGGGCTGATTTGATTGCCCCAGAGTCAGAGAGGCGGTTGAAAAGTGTTGTTAGGGTTTATCGGCAAGAAGAGGCAGACCTGTTCTACATTCCATTCTTCACAACTATCAGCTACTTCTTACTGGAGAAACAGGAGTGCAAAGCACTTTATAGGGTGTGGGCGCGTTTTCAAGGTTTTTCGATTAAGTTGTGTGATTTTATAGCGAGCCTTGCCATATAAAACTATTGCCATGTTTAAAATGTTTGGATGAAGTCATTTGAAATCCTAAATTATTGCAATTAGAAATGATGCAGAAAATGATCAATTAACAATAGTTTGTTGAGTAGTTTATACATACGGGTGCTCAAATTGTTGATTAGCGTAGTATAGAAATACTGTTCATTGCAAGAAAAGAACATGTACTATCAAAACTATAAGCGACTAGTGAAGATGAGGAAGCAAATGTTAAGCGCATGAATACAATAAGATGAAATACTTGATTTGTGGAATGAATTTAGCATGTAGACTGAAATTTAAAATTTCACTTGTTTATCTACTAGTAATTAGGATTGCGATGGAGGATTAGAGCATCGTTTAGCCGCTTAGATATGGTTTCGTTGGGGTTGTTAGTTCTAACATTCTATTAGGCATTTGTTGGTCTTTCTGTTGCTCTTTGTTTATTTCCTTACATAATCTATTCCCAGGTATGATTTAAAGATCTTACCTCCAGCTTCTTATTGATGTAGGACGCGTTGAAGTGGATAACTGATCAGCCTGCTTGGAATAGATCTGAAGGAAGAGACCACATCCTTCCAATTCATCATCCTTGGTCTTTCAAGTCAGTTCGGAAATCTGTGAAGAAGGCAATTTGGATTCTACCCGACATGGATTCTACTGGGAATTGGTAAGAACCTTGCCATAAGAATCATGCATAAATGCCTGGGAGTTTTTTTTTCTTTGTTTGTTTGTTCTCCTTCTTCTTTTGTGCGGAGAAAGCGTGAAGGCAGCTTTGTCATTGCTGTTGAAAAAACTACTCGTGATATCGTAGGTACAAGCCTGGTCAAGTTTGGCTGGAAAAGGACCTTATTCTTCCTTATGTTCCAAATGTTGAAGTATGTGATGATAAATGTATGTCAGAGACCGAAAAAACGAGGAATACTCTACTATTTTTCCGTGGGAGGCTCAAAAGAAACGCGGTAAGAGCACTCCTTGGTACCTACCTCATAAGTTTCTTTTGCAGTGTTTTCTACAATAATATTATATTTTGGAAGGAAAAACTATGTCTCTTGATTTTACACTGTGCAGCTCAACTGCATAGGGACCGGGCAGTTACGCTGATGGTTGCATGTAATTTTAATTTTGAGCACCCTTCAATAATTATTCACTCATAGGCACTTCATTGATACGAATTTGTTACTCTGGAGCACACATGTGCTTTTGAGTAACTTTAACAGTTCGAGTGATCAATCTATAGATATCCATGTGGCGGGACCCCATCTAGATCTTGTATCTTCAGGCTGAAATCCATCTGGTATGATCCTATGACTGAATCAGCCACAAGCTTAGATATTAGAGTGGGTGAAGTTTTCTTTTCCCGGTCTGATGGACAATCACCTTAATGAAGAGAATAATCCAGACCTAATTAGAAAAGAGGATTGGATTTTATATATTTTTGTATAGAGCTTTGGACCTATGAATATCTGTTTAGAAATTAGGCTATATTGACATAGGTCATTAGATATTTTGAACCAGTTTTTATTATCCTCTGCAGTTTATGCCTCATGTATCATGCTAGATGGTGTTTTGCCACGTGTTCTGTTTCTTAGATCCGTTTCATTCCACTTCACATGTATTTTACTTAGTATTCTGGTAGCTCCTAGAACTGTAGTGCGAGTGTTGATATAGGATGCTGATGAGTTTTGAACTCAGGTTGTAGTAGGTGTCAGCATCCCGACAACTCTACCAGTCTACTATGGCATCTACACTAGTTTACAAATTCTAAGCTGCCAATTAGCTGAACTTCTTTATCGAGAACGGTTAAAGCTGCTGCAGATGCCTATCTAATAGAGTGGTAAAGTTGTTGGGTGTTGATACCCATGACCTGAGTTCAAAATTTGTTAGCACCCTAATTCTCCATTACCTATGGCAAAATAGAATAGGGTAGTTGGTTTGTCACATCTGGAAGGCTTAAGTGTCTTATTTGCTGATAAAGCTGGTAGATGAGTTTGCACTGGTCCCTTTCCTTCAAATGTTCTCCTCTCAAGTAAAAGGGAAGGACTGGTAGTCTTGCTTTCACAAGCTTGCACTGTAGGCATATACTCCAATCTCCTTTGATATTAGTGTTGCCATTGGCAAACAGGATTGACTAGCTCCTTTTATATCTCCCTAATAGCTGGCTTACTAGTGATCGAACAATGCAAAAAATCTTACTTTTTCTCGTTTGTCTCCTCATTTACTTGTAAGAAAGGCACAGATGGAAAAAAGTTGACCATGCTGTTGTTTGTATGTAAATTGTTGAATGGGAAGGCATTCCTCCTTCTAGAGATGGGCCTGGAGAGTTGAATTAGTTCCTTGCTTTAGTACTCAAAGGGATCGACTTTCTACTATCCTTCAATCCAGGGGTTAGGCCACATATTTTTTGGTTACTTTTTTGTTGATTTGGTGATGATGCAACTAAGAAGAACTGATTCTGTTCTATCCATATTTCTAGTTCTATAACAGTAAGATGTCTAATGTCAGGGAGGAAAAATTCGAGCCAAACTAGGACCAGAACTCAGTGGTGTTGAAGGTGTCGTTATAGAGGAGGGCACAGCTGGAGATTCAGGGAAGAAAGCAGCTCAGGAGGGTATGCGTAGGTAAGCCATGAAATAACATAGAAGGATTATTTTTTTATATTTATTTCCTATTGTTGCTTCTTGAGGAGATTTTTTGAAAACCAAGTGACATGTTTCTTTGTTGGACTTCAGGTCTATCTTTTGTCTAAGCCCTGCTGGAGATACTCCATCTTCTGCTAGATTGTTTGATGCTATTGTCAGTGGATGTATACCTCTGGTAATTAGTGACGAGTTGGAGCTTCCGTTTGAAGGATTACTTGATTATCGAAAGGTAGCTATTTTTAAGTGACATTCTTTGTTTGTATTTATCCATGTTCTCGAAATAGTTAAATGCAGTGCAGTGAGTAAATTCGGGTTATTTGTGGATGTTATCCTACATAGTTTCAGACTTTCAGTCAAATATTCGGCTTGATAGAACACCGTAAATATCCAGGATTGCTTTCACGTAATCGATATGTTAATACTTAGGTTCTTTATAACTTTATATAGTACTTCTATCTGTACTTTATTAGATTCTATATTTTGTAAAGCTTATTTGCAGGTTTAGCATGAAGTGAAGCTAATGGGATTTCCAAGGTAGCATAAAGGAATAAACTAACAGAAAACAGAACAGGAGAAAATCAAACTAGATGTTGACAATTTGAGTTTATGGCACGAAGCAAAAGTACCCTTTGGCAATCTGCCAATTATTTCTTAATCAATAATAAAAGTCTACCTAAAAGCAGACTCAAAGAGCTGCTTATTATATACTAGAACAGAAAACCCTACGAATTGAAAAAAAACACAATACTAATAATTTAGGACCAAAAATGCCCTTCTATAGAATGAAAGTATGAAACTAATAAATTCTAAACATTGCAAATATGTGTGAAATGCCCCTGCATCAGAAGTCATAGATGTTCTGTGTAAAAATTGTAACTTGATTTCTGAAACTCTTTTTTCCACTTGCAGATAGCTTTATTTGTGTCATCAAGCGATGCTATTCAACCAGGGTGGCTGATAACATTCCTAAAAAGTATCAAGCCTAGTAAAATCAAAGAGATGCGTATTAATATTGCCAAGGTTCGTACTGCCACAAGCTTGTGTCACCGCTTATCGTACTGCACGCATCATATGAATTGGCCATGAATTTTGATTAATAAAATATATCCTTTTTTTTATGCATTAGCTGAATCCATAAACTCACTTGTACCATCTTAAAGTTGCTGTTTTGCATTCCGACTCTATTCTTCAAAGAATACTAATGATTAAACTTGGGTTTTTCATTTGGCTTGAAGTTGCTGTTTTTTGCATTCTGACGGTTTCCCGTATTATGCAAAAGCAGATTATGTATTTCCTGAAAGAGCTATAGTCCTAGGACCAAACTTGGGATTTCCATTTATCTAAATATTAACTAGTTACTGTCTCAAATTCGCAGCACATGAAGCATTTCCTGTATTCCCATCCCGCTCAACCTTTGGGCCCAGAGGATTTAACGTGGAGAATGGTGTGTGATTCTCCTCTCCTGCAGGCACCAATTTTATTTTATTTCTTTGATTTTAACTGATATAATTAGTGTTCTTCTTGTAATCACATTACATTCCAGACTTAAATTTGATAAATCCACCTAATCTCACTTCACTGAAGTTGATGTTGAGGTATAGGCTTTTGGGTTGTTCTTCACTATGAATATCAAATAGAATGTAGTCTTAACTTTAAGTTTTGCTTATTCAAGTTCTAAACTTCTAGGTTGGTTGCCTGTCTACCTTAGATTCCATTTGGTTTATGGTGTTGGAGCCTCGTATGTTGAGCAGAGTCTGGAAGGATACAAATTCTTTTGTCTACAGTAAATCACTCGTACTAAGGGCCAGTTTAATTACTTACCCTCAGGTCATGGCTTGAGTTGTTAAGTGTCCTCCTGATGCATCAAGCAGATTAGTCTCTGCGATGTTTTTGCACTAATGCTTCTCTTTTTGTTCGTTGCTTTCTGTCAGGGAAAAAAACAGTTCATCTATCTGCTTTTTTCTGTAATAATATAAAGGTTATCTTAAATCTACTTCTGAGATGCTTACATTTATCATCTTTGCCTGTGCAGCTTGCTGGTAAGGTTTCAAACATCAAGTTGCATATACGTAGATCACAGCGCGTAGTGAAAGAATCAAGGCGCTTGTGCACGTGCGAATGCCGACCAGCAAAAAATATCACAACTCTCTTCTAATTCTGGCTCAAGCTAACGACCATCAAGAGCACCACTTGTTCTGCTTTTCCTTTTCATCTATTATTGGAACTAGATTAACTCCAATTTTTCCATCAAAAAAAAAGAAAAAAGAGAAGAAGATTTGCTCCAATTTGTATTTAAAGGTTATGTTTCGTGTTTCCTTGTTGATTTGTGATTAATTATAACAAGAATAGTGTAACTGTGTAAGTCGATTATTCCAATCAATCTATTCAACCAACTTGTTCAAAACTTCTGACCACAAACGCAGCATCAAACATTCCTCGGAAATTGGAGTTTGAAAATTCTGATCATGGTGCTGTGAGAGGGTTGTCATATAAATAAAAGAACCTTGGCTTTGCCTGTTACGTTTACCTATGCATTTGCCTTTTACGTTACCTATGCATTAATGAACCGGACCGGTTTCTGGTAGGATTAGCTGGAAATGTGATCAAAACTGATACTTGATGGTAAGATAATCCCGAGAAAAGACTGAACTTCACAGTTTAGCGATTCAGTAGAATCAGCAGCTCATGCAGTCTTCGGCTGGACTCATAAGAAGCTTCATCTCTCAAGGGTCACACAAAGAAGCCCTTCTCCTCTATTCTGAAATTCGACCTGAAAAAATCCACCAACTTGTAGAGGTAATTCCTTTACTTCTTAGAGCTTGTGCTTCCCTCTGCTGGCTTTACCATGGAAAAGCTTTACATGCTGAATCAATTAAGTATGGTATTAATTCCGATGTCTTTGTAGGAACTACATTGATAAATATGTACTCGAAATGTCATGGAATAGTTGACTCTCGTAGAGTTTTCGATGGAATGCCTGTTCGAAATGTAATCACTTGGAATGCCATGATAGGTGGGTATTCGAGAAATGGTGATATGGGTTCTGCTTCATTTCTCTTTCAACAGATGAAGGATCGTACTTCGGTTACTTGATCTGAAATGGTTGATGGTTTTTCAAAGAATGGCGATACTGTTTCTGCGAGGCGTTTGTTTGATCAAACTCCGCTTGAGATGAGAACTGTAGTAACTTGGACTGTAATGGTAGACGGGTATGTAAGTAATGGGGAGATGGAAGCTGCAAGGACTTTATTTGAACAAATGCCTGAAAGGAACTTCTTCGTCTGGTCATCCATGATATCTGGTTACTGGAAGAAAGGTCTTATGCAAGAGGCTAAATCTATTTTCGATAGGATTTCTGTTCGGAACTTAGTGAATTGGAATGCATTGATTTCTGGGTATGCTCAAAATGGGTTCTCCGAGGAAGCACTCAAAGCGTTTCAGAGAATGCAGGATGAGGGGTTTAAACCTGATGAATTTTCAGTAGCAAGTGCCTTATCTGCTTGCGCTCAGTTGGGTTCTTTAGATTGCGGCAAAAGAGTTCATGATTTGATTAAGCCAAATGGTATCAAGTTAAATCAGTTTGTTGTAAACGGATTAGTGGATATGTACGCGAAATGTGGAGATATAAGTAATGCAGAGCGCATATTTGAGAGGATGAGTTCTAGAAATGATGTCTGCTGGAATGCAATGATCACAGGCCTTGCTGTCCATGGTCGAAGTAGAGAGGCTCTTGAACTTTTTAGCAAAATGGAGGAATCAAGTGAGAAGCCAAATTCTGTTTCCTTCCTTTCTGTGCTCTCAGCTTGTGCGCGTGGGGGATTCACTGATGAAGGTTTACAAATTTTCTCAAAGATGAAGGAGAAATATGGTTTAGAAGCGGGAATTGAACATTATGGGTGCTTGGTTGATCTTTTGGGACGCGTAGGGCGAGTAAATGATGCTTATGATTTGATCAAGACCATGCCTGTGAAGCCAAATGATGCAGTTTGGGGAGCTTTGCTTGGAGCTTGTAGAATTCATTCTGATACGAAGATAGCAGAGAAGGTGGTGGAGGAAGTCGGTTTATTAGATCAGAATCAGCGTGCTGATGATGACGCACATTATGTGATATTATCCAACATATATGCTGCATCAAATAGATGGGAGAACGCAGGAAAGATGAGGGTGATAATGGCCAAGGGTGGAATCCAAAAAACTGCTGGGCGCAGTTCAGTCATGCTTGGGGAGCACTATAGCAGCCTTGTATAGAGTTTTCCCTGCCATAACCTAAGAAGAGGATGCTCACAAAAGCTCCCTCCAATCTTCAATCTTGTGTATGACCATTTCACTTTTACCTTTCACATTCTAAAACAAATGCCAATATATATTTCACCAGGTCGAACCATAAAAGTTACGTAAACACAGAATCATCTTTTCCATGGTGACCTATTTCTATTCTAACTTTGTTCAGTTGTAGGGTTAATTCGCATAAAATTCATTGGATTGAGAACGATTCCCATGTTTTCAAATATATGACAAGAATAGGTCCATCTTTAACCTTCTTTAAGGATCAAAGTTGAACAGGCCATCCTTGCATTCGATAGAGAATCAAGCAAAAGTGTGATAAAAAACAGTAACTTAAGATCAGAACAACACAAATACAACAACAAGAAACACATCAAAGATCCGATAACTTAAAAGCCGTTGTGTACTGATTGATACAAGATACATCAGGAGAACCCCTTGGACTGATTCATACAAGTTTTATTACAGGAACCCTTTACACTGTTGTTCCATAACTTGATCTGTAGTTGCAAAATTTGTACCCCACTCTCCAAAAAAGAACCAAAAAAAGAAAAGAGAGGAATATTACAACAAGTAAAGCCCTGGGTACACAGTATCCTGTCCAAGTCTCGTCGTCCAGCATGAAGAACTGAATAAAAAGAGAGGAAATTGTCACATATCATCCTATTAGACAATACACATGCCACATTCTGATATCAACTTAAACATGTAAAGTCAATTTCAAGATGAACTACCAAGCTTCTCATTACAGAAGTAATGAAGTTAATAAAGGAGAACGAGAATCTGCATAACAACACTGCGTCTACATGGGTAGATATGCAGACAATGGGAACACATGGGATCCTCATAACTAAATTGGTAGTTTTTCCGACTTTAAACTCGTATTACGAGCTAACGTATAACTAATCACGAACCTTTGATAAGCTACTACATCATAGTTTCTAAGGCCCCAACAAGCTTCTAAAAATTCAATAGAACAAAAAAGAAATTCTAAATAATATAATGCATGGAATGGTGAAACTCAACACGAAAAGATGAGCAAGAAAGCAATGATGCAAACAGAGAGATGTAAATACCACTCACCCTGTAGTGTCACTCTGGAGTTCCATACAAGTTCAGCTTTCTGTTTCTAAGCTACTAGCCAAAAAAACCTCTGCATTTTGGTGATTTACATAAGCATTCTCTCCTACCAGAATTACCATTGCTACACGGAGCAGGCCCATAATCAAATGTCAACTCTGTCATTGGGGGAATGTGTTTGATCGCATAAAACACAATATGCGGACAACTTTCATCATTATGGTCGTACAAGACTGGCTGCCAAAATAGGTTGGGGGAGCAACTATGGTTTATGAACCGAGCTACGTTCCCGAAGCTCTTTGAGCTTATTCTTAGTGATAATGGGGCGCTAGATACCTCATCTGGATCAGCAGGTTTCTCTTCTTCTAGTATCTCAGGTAAGTAATTCCATTTGAAATTCTTGTCAAAAGAACGAGCAGCGCTGAAGATATACTCATCGTCTTCATCCATATCTACTCTGCTCAGCTCTACAACCTGACCCGCATATTCACATACAAACGTACCGGCTCGAATAGGATCCCAAGACCGCAGACCCCAACCCTTACCTTGAGTCTTAAATACCTCCAATTTGATTTTCAAGCCATTTTGAGACACTTGGTTTTTACAATTAGGGTAGCACAGGCACGAGGGACCACATTCATGAACAAAGGGACTTCGAATCACAAGAACTCCATTGGAAATATATGGGAGATCACCATTGTTTTTTATCACACAAGAACAATTTGGATCACCAGGGGCACAAGAACTTCGACAGTTGCACCCAATAGAAGGTTGCATCGAGTTGATTGGTTTTGAATACTTAATAGTAGGAACATATGTAAAATGTGCCGGGCCCTTCTCAGCATCCACATCATTCACAAGGCAAACTGGTACCTTTTCTGTACCGGAAGTCAAGTCTGGCAGTATAACTCCAGGCCTGGAGACTGTATTATCCCTCCAAAGCTGTATTGATTTCCAAAGCATAAATGCCTCAGGCTGCCCAGGTACTCTGACCAATTTATACTTGAAGACATTGGTCCCCGCCTTCCCTTTCTCCGTCCATGACTCTTGAAGTCTATATAGACCATCATATACATATATCCTGGCAGAAACATTTCCCACATCCTTCATACCTCGAATAACCCTTACGTCATTACCTCTGCGCAAGCTTCTCTCCAAAGCAAGATTTCCCCTTTCGAGCTTCTGATCTGATGCTTCTTTTCCTTCTTTCTTGTTAGCTGCACCACCTTGTCCGCTGTAAATTAATACATCACCATACTCAGCATCATCTTCATATCCTCCAGACGATACAATACTCACAGCCAAAGTTTCATCTTCTTGATCAATTTTAAGACTCATGTAATCAATCCCAGCCATAACAGGAGCATGCAAACCCACCAAACACATTTCCATCCTAAAAAAGTATATGTCTCCTATCTCAACACCAGGAACAATTCCTACTATCTTCTTTGCATTTGTCCGAAGCCCATAATTAAACATTAATGTCCCTGCCTTTAAATCCGCCCGTTTTATCCCAGCTGTTACTTCTTTTGTATCTTCTATCTGGGCAAGCTTCCGTCTCAGTGCATCAAATTTGAATAGAAGGTCATTAACAGTCTCTCTATTTCCATTAGCTGGTACCATAAACTTGAGATCAGGGTTAGGCTTTATTTTCTTAGGCCGGGACCTAGATCTCTGACTGCTACCACTTTCTTGAATATCCATACTGCTCAAATAATTAGCTGTTCTTTTCTTACTATTACTATACCCATCTTCTTCAGATTCTGATATTACCACCACAGAATCACCTCTAGTGCTTGAACTCTTTCTCGTCCGTGTAGTATCACCATTCTCTGCATTATATCGTGGTGCAGGAGGAGGTGTATAATACGAAGGCGAAGCCCCGTTATCAACATTATTATTGTAACCAAAACCACTACCACCATCTTGATTTGCAGTTCCATTATTCTGGTTGTTTTGTGGGTAATTTTGTTCAGAGGTTCTTTGAGGTTCTGAAGGATTGAAAAAAGGGTAAAATGGAGAATAGCCTTGAGGAAAAGGACCAAAAGGGGGTGCATAAACAAATGGAGGTGGAGTTTGATACCCTAATGGTGGAGCTGGAAACCAAGGTACTAAACACCTTAATGGCCTTACATCTATAACTTGTGACTTATCATAACCACTTGAAGATGAACCCACTTCTGTTTGTTCCATCTTTAAACTCAATCAATTACTAGTTTTTACTCAAACTTAAAAACCACAAATGAACCCTAGAAACAACATGCAACTGCGTACAACTACAACAACAACAACAACAACTAGTACGACAATCACAGACAAAGATAAATTGAGTTCTTACCAACAAATTTAGTTACAGTCTCTGAGCTCAATACATTGAAGATCGAGGAATAGAGAAGATCTAGAACAACCTTAAATGTTTTTTGTTTTGTTTTGTTTTTTCTTTAAGATGAGAGATTGATGAGATCAAGATGAGAAGATTTCATTGAGATCTGGGTGTGTATCAGTGTTCTCAGTGTCTGTAACTTAAGCTCCTCTACTCAGGAGCTTGAAAGAATCACTCAGAGAGACAAATTTGATTTTGATGACCTTTTTAGTAACTTGAGTTTCTGAAAGGGATTTTAAAGATCACTGGTAATAAATGAATTCTATTCATCTGACTATTTTCCATTAATAGAATACCGTTGGATTGTATCTAGAGATCTCCGTCTAGAAAGGCAAGCAAGGGTGCAGGTATTCCAATTTTGACAGTGTTTGCGAACTAGAGAAATGTGGTAAAGGTTCCTAATGCGGTACACGTGCTTACAGGCGAAGTCAAGGGTCAGTGAGAGTCAACACATGTTGTATTCAATGTATCGAAATCCGCACCAACCAAATCTAGATTTATTTAAATACGAGATATCAGATTTTCCGAGTAGATCTGGATTTTATACTAATATTTATATTTTTAATAAAAAAAATCATAATTTGTGTATTTCTTTACATAAAAACTTCGGCCTCGAAAGCTTAAAAGGAGTACAAACCAGAGATAGTGGTAGGCAGAGGTCACCGCCACTCCTAGAATTAGTGTTCTTAGAGCAATTCCAATGGTCCATATCTAATTTGATATTTTGGCAGGCCAGGTGGATGATCAAAGTTAATTCCGGCACTGGAGAAGGGACATCTCAAGGCAAACAAATTCGACCGTTGCAGTTTGGTTCGGACGGTGCAGAATGACCCGAGCCTCGACTCCAACTGAACTGAGACTCGGCTCAAAGTGGCTCGACAACGGTAACATTCTAACGGACAAAAATCGGCCACATTTGCACACCCTATAAATTCAACTCAACTTCAACCTTTTCTACTCACAGCAACTTGTTTTCTTCTCTGCATAATTTCAACACAAATTCGATCGTCTCTACATAATTTCAACACAAATTCAATCTTCTCTACATCTTTTCAACACGAATTCAATCTCTTCTACATCTTTTGAAACACAAATTCAACACCCATTTAATTACCATGCCTCCTCGATCTCAAGATATTAGTCGACAAAGAAATGGAAAACCGCTTATAAATAAACACAGTCAAGTTATACCGGGGAGATGAGATGATTCAGAGGAAGATAACAATACCCGACTGCTCTCTTGTCCAGAATTAACAATTAGTGAAGGTCATATGTCCACACAAACAGAGCGGGATAGTTCTCTACCGAAACAAAGAGGTGGTTGGTACGAAATTCGTAAAGTTTATGAAAAACTTCATCATGGTGTTAAAACTATTGTCGATCCATTTCCTTGGATTACTTTGTACCATATCCGAGCGCATAAAAATTCTCCCAAACTGGTGGGTATATTGATGGAGCGTAAGTGGTATACTACACACACGTTTCATTTTCATGACTTCGAAATAGGTATGTCATATCTTTTGATTTATATTTTTATGCAATCAATACGAAGATTACAAATGAAATGAGCATATTGAATTTTTTCCAGGCATAACACCATTATATTTGTATTTGCTACTTGGATACCTTATGGGGCGGGAGATGATGCTTCATTTGATCAATAAGGTTTGTTGGGCGAAGAGCAATACAAAGATGCACTTCTGTTGTACTTTCAAGTAATAACACAACAAAATCATATAGCTTTAAGAAGTGGTGGAATTGCTAATTCCGGTTTAAAGGTATTTATATTCATCGAATTGCATGGTGGTAACGATCTTGATTAGCCAGAGTATGACCCTGCTAAAGATACATTAATTTCTAGGATATTTATTTTATGGATACATGGTTCATGTTTTGTTCACCAATTCAAACTCAAGCACTCAAGTGGGGTGGCTAGAGGTGCTGCAAGATATGCAAAAGGCTGCCGCTTATGATTGGGGGTCCGCTATATTAGCCGAATTGTACATTTGTCTCAATCTCGCATGTTGTGGGGTGACAAACATTGAAGGTTGTTGGGGCATCCTTGAGGTAAATACGCCAATACATTCCTTTAGCTTTATATCAGTGTACAAATATCTAACAAGTTAAATGCGCCAATACATTCCTTAGACTAAATATAATTTACTTTCCTTTATCTGTGTTTCACTCCAGCTCTGGTGGTATGCGTGTTTCAACATTGGTGTACCAAGACTTTATGACTACACGAAAAAATATTGGCCAATTTAAAAGGCGGGGCATAACAACCACACCCAATATTTCATTTGGCAATCTGAATAAACAAACTCCAATATACTTCCAAGAGAATCAACTAGATAGTCAGACTCAATCTAGAGAAAAGTATATCAAAGAGTTTTATATCTCTATCTCTTAATTCAATCTGCAACCAACAAATAGGAATTTGTGAGCCCGGTTGAATATAAGAGAAATAACTTGAACAGTACCAAAGACCAATGTTCAAGGATCAATCAATTTCAATCAACCAAAGGTTAGGTTTCCCAATTGATCGATTCAACGCACAACCTGTGATATTTCAATTATATAACAAAATATAATGCGGAAAAGAAATAGCACAGACACCATAAATTTGTTAACGAGAAAAACCGCAAATGCAGAAAAACCCCGGGACCTAGTCCAGATTTGAACACCACAGTATATTAATCCGTTACAGACTCTAGCCTACTACCAATGAACTTCGGACTGGACTGTAGTTGAACCCTAATCAATCTCCCACTGATTCAAGGTACAGTTGCGTTCCTTACGTGTGTGATCCCAGCAAGATACTACGCACTTGATTCCCTTAGCTGATCTCACCCACAACCAAGAGTTGCTACGACCCAAAGTCGAAGACTTGATAAACAAATCTGTCTCACATAGAAAAGTCTATTGGAATAGATAAATCTGTTTCCCACAGAAATACATACGAGTTTTGTTCCGTCTTTTGATAAAACAAGGTGTACAGGAACCAATTGACAAACCAGACTTATATTCCCGAAGAACAACCTAGTATTATCAATCACCTCACAATAATCTTAATCGTATGGTAGCGAAACAAAATATTGTGGAATCACAAACGATGAGACGAAGATGTTTGTGACTACTTTTTATCTTGCATATCGGAGAATAAATCTCAAGCCAATCTGAAAGAAGATAGTACTCAAATACGATAGAAACAGCAAGATCAGATCACGCAACTATAGAGAAAATAGTTGGGTCTGCCTTCACAATCCCAATGAAGTATTTAAGTCGTTAACCTACAGGGTTTCGTGAAAAACCTAAGGTTAAAAGAGAATCGACTCTAGCTTATAAAACTAGTATCACACAGGAGGTGTGGGGATTAGGTTTCCCAGTTGCTAGAGTTCTCCTTTATATAGTTTCCAAATCAGGGTTTGCAATCTAAGTTACCTTGGTAACAAAGCATTCAATATTCACCGTTAGATGAAAACCTGATTAGATACAAGCTAATATCTTTCAACCGTTAGATCGAACTTACACCATATATGGAACGTACAAAGCATATTATGTGCTAATGGGAAGAATTTCTCTATTGCATTTATTAATGCAACTTTATTGTCCGACACTATAACACCGGGGATATCATCATCTCGGTAGATCTCCTTTAATTGTTATAGCACCCATGTGTAACTTGGTTCTTGCTCTTCCTTTAGTAAACAAAAAGCAACGGTAAACGGTGACTTCGTCGACGTACGACCAACAATGTTCAACAATGGCATCTCATATTTGTTAGTCTTGTAAGTGCAATCCATTATAAGAACTTCATGAAAGCATTTAGCCAATTGAACACCCTTCGGGTGCGCAATGAAGAGATGCGTTATTTCTTCTTCCAGACCCACCTTCTTTTGAACCACGTGGCCTTTCTCTTGAGCCAAAAAAACAAAAAAACAATTGTTGCATCACATGTCTATCAAAAATGAAATGTACCCTCATTTAGGTTTATGTAACCGTACCTAAACATGTACACCATGTTGGCTCAACCGTAGTTAACCGAGGTTAGCTATATGAACACTCTCATATCAACCATATTCATCTTAACCATAACTAGTTCAAATGACTCAAATGAAACTAGTTAAAAAGTTGTTCAATTGCTATATTCTCATAGAAGTATACAAGAACACAATCGAAGCAAAATTGGTTTGATTCACTTGAATCAATTCATGAACATTATAGCCGTGGTTTGCAAAGAATGCATTCCTTAATATATAAATGTATTAGTTCATGAACAAACCAATTCTAGAACTTTAACCACTCAAGTATGCAAACGGGTACGCATACTTAAGTAGCCGGTCTGAGTTTGGGTTCGCCAGTATGCGAACGGGTACGCATACCTAAGTACACTTCCAAAACCCAACAGAAATTCCCGAACCTATACCTTACGTAGGTATGCGTACCGGTATGTGTACTTGGTACACGAAATTTCACAACTACAAGTACGCATATGGGTATGCATACTTTAGTTCCGGTCATGGATCACATGCATGCAAGAATGCACACTATGTTTATAATCCAATGATGGTTAAGTATTCTAAACTTTATTTCAATCATTGAAACTTTCTTAGAGGATGACAATAGCTGTTTTCACACACTATTAGCATCAAAGCAATTTTCAAGATATTGAAATAATCATAACGAAATATTCCAAGTCTACACCAAATGATTGTATCACACAAACCATGTAAGATGTTACTCGGCAATTTTCACATGATCATCTTTTGACTTTCGTCAAGAATATAAGATGAACTTGGTTGAAGCGTATTCCGAGAAATATGTAAGCAAGTTAATCTCAGATCGAAATCTCAAATGTGTATAATCGAAAACTATCATAATGTGACTTTTGTCTCAATATAGGAGATAGAGTAGAAATAGACTTTCCAAGTGATAGATGAGTTCTAGTCTCCACATACCTGTTAGAGCATAGAAAGGTTGAACCCACCAAGCGTTGGTATGTCAAGTTTGGTTGTCATATTTTAGTGAATCAAAACTCATTTAAAGAGTCGCTTGATTATTTACTAGAGTCAACTTCGTATAGGTTAGCTAGAAAGTTACTAGGATATGAGACTTACAAGTATTACGTGAAGACTTGAAGAATGTGAAGAAGTAAAGAACTACAACGATGACATCATCCTTCCACTTGAGGTTAGTAATATTTGACTTGAACTGTTTCATACCTAACGTATCTTTCAAGTCGTGCATATTGAAAACATAATTGCGAAGCTGTGAATGATTATACTCTAGTTAGACATAGTATTAAGGAATTACAATACAAAGTATAACGTCTATCTTTTGAACTTCGTATATAAGACATCGACATAATCATATGAATGCTATTGTGATTATGTATGGTATGGGTGAAGATTTCGTCCTAGGAAACAATGTTTTACATTCATTTAAAGGAAGTACATTCATAAACTTGTTTTGTGAATCGAAAGGGAAATCGCTAGGCTTATTGGTATTGTTATTTATTGCAAATCTTTGGATTACCAATATGTGTGTTTAGTATAACCGCTCATAACTTGTTTATGTATCTTGGTAAAACTATTCACAATGCCTGGCTTTTGTATTGGTATGACTTTGATTAGTGAAACCGATCTTAAGTAATCACCTGAGATGGTATGATCGATTTATTGTAATTGGTATGACCAACTCTAGACATTGGGGAACCGATCCTAGTAAGAGGTGCAACCGATCACAAGAGGGAATCGATCCTTGTAAGAGGTACAACAAGTTTTTTAGTAATTGGGGAACCGATCCTATGACTTGTGCAACCGAATACAAGTTTATACCATAAATATGTGGTAACCGATCCTAGTACCTAGTCAACCAACTTTTGGTAAATAGCGTGACTAATCTTAGTACCCACATGGAGGTAGAACCGAACTTATTTTGGTAGAACCTAGAAACCCATGATTGGTGATTTGATAGGATAATCAATCACATAATTCTTGGAAGTCAGATGAACCAATTTTAAACTTGTTTGGAAGTGTGGCAAATCGGTTCCAAGATTGTAAATATAGAAAAAGGATTTACAAAGTAAAGATGTTGACATACTTTGAACATGTGCAGTAACTCTTATCTTTTATTGTTCAAAGATATTCCTTAATAGCTAAAGGAGAATCCCGGATCGAAATAAATTGAGAATCTTTTAATTAAGGTTTTTAATTTTTATATGCTTTTAATTTCCAGTAATTAAATGCATATCTTTAGAAAATAAAAATTAGTAATGTGCATTTACTAATAGGAGAGTTTCTACTGAGATTTCGGTCAATATTTGGACAGTGCATTTCCAGGAATTATGAAAACCGATTTGGACTTTATTGCATATCTTTGAGAATATTCGGTTTTGGAAATTCCTTGGTGTCCAAACTTCATTGGTGTCCAAACTTCCTTGGTCTATGAATAATGAAGTTTGCATTTCAAGCAAACTAATCTTCAGAGCCAGCAAAACTACCTAGTTGTGTTGTTACTGGTGGACCCATCTATTCGGAGAGGAAAGTCCCCTAATGAGGAGAAATCTCTTACGACCGCTCGTTTTAAAGACTTTTTTGGGATTGGGAAGCTCTACGAGTACCGTTGATGGAAAACTAGATAATTACGGTTTATTATTAGTTTTCGATTGATTTGATTGACTAACGGTTGTTGAACTTTGATTGCACCTAGTTTGTTTATGCTTGAGAATCTTCTCTTCTGATATAAGATTCACTCAAACTAGATCGAAGTATCGACGGGGATATTTAGAACTGTTTGTAGATCTAAAGACGTCTTGTGATAATCCATTGTTAACAGACTCCGTTCTGTGTGTGATTGATCACAAGAGATTCAAGTTGTTTGTGTGCAGGTGTTTATTGAAGATCTAAGAAGATTTGAAGACAAAGAAGATTTCTTATTTGAGTTCATAATCTTTGGTGTGCACAAAAATTGATCGGCTGGGGATCCAACTATAATCGGTTTATCTTTGTGATAACCTTGATTGATTAGTTGAGTAGATCTACATCAATACAATTCTTTGTGATTAAGAGTATTGATTGCATAGTATAAAACAATTACTTTGGTAGTTGTTGAAGAGATAGATCTAAGAACCTGACAAAGGAGTTTATTGGGATAAACGGAAGAGCCTTTTGTCAAACTCATATCACGTTGTTTGAAAAGAGTGGTTACCGAACATATTTGTTGTTCCTTTACTGTTTGGAATACGAACCAAAGGAATTGTTCCAAGTGTGTGACTTATTACAAGTTGGAGGCGCAGGGATACTGAGGGAACTAGGTGAACTATAGTTTTTGTTGCTTGGTCTCAACTATACGAAGTTGGTTTAGATTTTGTATATCGGCTTTATTCTGAGAGTATTCAATTTTGGACTAGGTCCCGGGGGTTTTCTGCATTTGCGGTTTCCTCGTTAACAAAATCTTGATGTGTCTTTTACTTTTCTATTTCCGCAATTATAATTGTTTTAATTCCTATTTACTTGATAGCAATCCTATTGTGTTTGGTTAAGTCCGAACCTATTATCAAGTAAACATACTTCGTTGTTGTATTGTCTCGATCTTGTATCCATAGTCAATCACGCAAGTTATCTTGTTGTCGTATTGTCTCGATCTCGTATCCATAGACGATCACACGAAGTGTGAACCGATTAGTTGTATTATCTCGACTCAGTCCATAGACAATCACTTTCAGAGAAAGGACTTATAGGTGGAAAAGTTTTAGATTGAGGTATATTTGGGTACCCTCGTCTTTTCAATACCTTTTGTTGATGAAGTTCAACAAGCTCGCCTTAGTAGTTCTTCGTCTTCAATTGATGAACGCCGTGAAGTCTAATGCTCAACTACACAATCTATCCTAGTCCGAGACATCACTATGAGTAGACTAGAAATCAAGACTTATGGTTTTGATCACTAACATTGACAAACAAGCTTGAGATAACAACGCTTGCGAGTTTGACCGAGCAGTGCTCTAACAATCTCCCCCTTTGTCAATTTTAGTGACAAAACTATCAATACATATGGATTACAAAATAAATAAATTTTGTAGCTTCTCATCCAAATGCTTGATCTCCTTGGTTCTTCAACGTTACTCGAAATCTTCGTCACTTCCAAGTATTCCAATGATTCCAAATGTGTTCAGTTCCGCATCATTGTTGTTGAAGATCCGTAGCAATAGCAATGAGAAAACAGTTGCTCTCAATCATTGTGATACAGTGTCATAGTATTATTATACAGCATCAAAGTCCAATTGCATCACAACTTTGACAACAATACTATGGTGATATGTATCACTCCCCCTTAGTCAATACTTCATCTCACATGAAAATCAATCCCCCTTACATAATGATCCGTAAACCATATGTATTTATAGTGTGAACTACACATTAATTCTCCCCCTTTTTGTCAATAAAAATTGGCAAAAGTACGAAAACTAGTGGGATCCTCATGAAATTTCCATAGAGATACTTCAAGACCAAAAGAGAACAACATATCAACTTGTTTAGATGCCATCAAATAGCCGAAACTAAATGCATTCATCAAGGAGTTTATAAAGATACAAGATAACCCATACAATATTCCACAGCCGCACTCCCCACAAAGATTTCACAATTAAGCACAAGTTCAATTAAGAACTCTCCCCCATCAAATGTCATTCCCGAAAGAACAACAAGAGCGACCTTACTTTTACAAGAAAAGAAGGATTTCTTTGGACATTAACAAATCACATGAAATATGAATTTGTATCCAAAAATCTCAATTGAATTAACCACAAGGAAAATGATCAATTCAATTGGTCATGCTCAACATAAGAGAACTTACGGAGCAACACAGTACATAAACAAAGATGTGGATCAGGGAAAGACCAATACTGCGGAATAATCAAAGATTCATTCTATTTTCCATCACTATTTGCACAATGACATATAATAGACTTAATCTTTGTAAACAAAAGTTCATCCTTTTTTCCATCAATATTTGCATAATGACATAAAAGGCTTAACTTTTGTAGTCAAAAGTTCATTCTATCTTTTATCAATACTTTCATACCGACATATAATAGAGTTAACTTTTGAACAAATATGGGACAATCAAGGTTCACGGACGTAAACAACATATCCCATAACAATTTGCAATATATAAAACCATAAAGATTAATACTGCAAAAATCATCTTCCAAATCAACTTTAGAATTTAAACAAATAAATCTGAAAACATTGCAAGATAAAAAACGTTGGCAATAGCTATGTGTACTCACAATAATGGCTATTCCAAACCCTAGTTATCCTTCTTAAAACACAAGAATAAATTCTCATAAGAAGTTTCCCTAGACAATAATCAAAAAGAACAAAAACCACTCTAAAACAAAAAGGATCACAAGCAAAACTCAGCGTTTACGAACGGAAGCTTCATGGGAATCAAGACCTTCAAACTTGTGACAGATGGTATCGACTGCATCTTTGGAAAAGATATTCTTCTTGAGACGATTCTTAACATGTGTTTTTTAAGGTATCTATAAGAAGGAGTTTTACATCGTTAAATTGACCGATAAAATCTTGAACAACTTCTGCAGAAAACTCTTCATCATCCTCACTGTCTGAATAATTATCAGGAGATTGAGGAGAGGTGTCATTAACTTCCACAAGAGTTCTTTTCTCCTCTTCTTCGAAACCATAACCCTTATCAAGAAAACCTTTTGCAAAGTTACAAGTTTCCGAAGGAGATGCCATTCTGGACAATAAAAATAACCTGGAGTATACGTATTCAAGCAAAAGGTTTTGGTATTTAAATGGTTTCTCAAGGAAAACAGATTTTAGGGTTTCCAAAGTCAGTTCGTGACATGTAACATGGGTACCTGTACGAACACATCTTGACCCATAGCCGGAAAATACCCAAATAACGAAAACAAGACGCTAGAAAAATTGTTTATATAGCAGTGTTTTGCTACGTGAATATTTTACAATATTAGCTCAATAAATTTTACATTCTCATCAGAGAAAATTTTTAGAGCATAAGAGTAGCATTTTCATATAAAATTCAAAATTTCAAGAAGAAATTAAAAAATCAAAAGCTTTGACAAAACATAATACAAATACTTATGCAAACATGTTTGTGAATGATAATCCGACTAGGAACGATAAGAAAATAGCCAGAAACTCAGAAAACACTTTGCTATCAAGTATACCTGATTATATCTCACTCAACCAGGAATTTTTGTGAGTGAGATTTCAACCTTGTGAATACTTAGCACAAGTATGAGCCTTGAGCTCATCAAATGAACATTGTTTTCGGTTAAACTTCTTTTTCCTGATCTTAGGAAGAAAACCGTTATGATGTGAAAAGTTATCGTAAAACTTACTATCATGAAAATACGACGCACAATATGTATTCTTACCTGAAGAATCTTGACTAAAGGGAATATACATCATATTAATGATTTCTTTATACCCTTCAATTATCATTTTTAGGTTATCTTCCAGCTCTTCCTTTTTGCCTCCTTCTTCTGGTACCCTTTTCACATCTAGAACAACGTTATCTCCCTTTTTGATTTAAGAAGATCCATGAGTTCTTCTTGGACGAAACGGTTTAGGAAAACTGTTTCTCATTTGAACATTTGAGGAACACATCGAACTGACTTTCCTGGTAGGGTACACAGGGTGAGTACTAAAACCAATTGGTCTAGACATATGAATGTTAGTTACACCTTTGAGAATTAAATCTAAGGTGTGTTGAAGACGATCAAAAGAATTGTCATTCAACCTAGATTTTCTCTTTTGTTCACCATGTCCTTTTGAATCACAAAAGAGACACACTTTCTGATCACCTAAGTGATTAGATATAACAGTCTTAGTACCATCATTGGGAGATATCTTCCTTCCATGTGATGTGGATATTCCTTGATTAGAGGAAGACACATGCACATCTTTTCTAACAGGAAGGGATTTCGATTTTGCTTCTGGAACATAAATTTTTCCAGTTAAATCAGAAGCAGTTGGTATAGTGGACTCTTTGGAACATTCTTGAATCGAGAGTTTACTCAAAAGAAGTTCAGTTTCCAAAGCATCCTCTTTGAGATTTTTCTCAAGCAGAGTTCGTAAAGAACATGCTGAGGCGTTTTCCTCTCGAAGGACCTTTAGAAGAGAGTCACGTTCATTTACCATACCAACAAGAACATTGACTTTGTGTTTCAACCGATTGACATCATCAGCCTGGATTCTAACAAGTTTTAGAATCACTTCACTCTCTTTGGCTGCTTCCCTTTCAACTTCAGAATCACACTCGTCAGTAAGGTAAATCGGGTAACACTTGTCAATGGAAGTCTGTTTCATTAGAACACAGGGTTCATTTATATTTGAGATTGAAAAATCTTTCTCTATAATAGATTTCATAGAAACAGAACTTATATTTCTGGTGATGCGTTTATCAGAGATAACACTTCTGTCCATATTCAGATCGCTACAAACACAGACTTATAAGGTCTTTAATGTGTTTGCCTGCTCTGATACCAATTGAAAAGGCGGGGGTACAACAACCACACCCAATATTTCGTTTGGCAATCTGCATAGACAAACTCCAATATACTTCCAAGAGAATCAACTAGACAGTCAGACTCAATCCGGAGAAAAGTATATCAATGAGTTTTATATCTCTATCTCTTAATTCAATCTGCAATTAGCAAATAGGAATTTGCGAGCCCGATTGAATATAAGAGAAATAACTTGAACGGTACCAAAGACTAATGTTCAAGGATCAATCAATTTCAATCAATAAACAAAGGTTGGATTTCCCAATTGATCGATTCAACGCACAACCTGTGATATTTCAATTGTATAACAAAATATAATGCGGAAAAGAAATAACACAGGCACCAGAATTTTGTTAACGAGGAAAACCGCAAATGCAGAAAACCCCCGGGACCTAGTCCATATTTGAACACTACACTGTATTAAGCCGCCACAGACTCTATCCTACTACCAATGAACTTTGGACTGGACTGTAGTTGAACCCTAATCAATCTCACACTGATTCAAGGTACAGTTGCGCTCCTTACGTCTGTGATCCCAGCAAGATACTATGCACTTGATTCCCTTAGCTGATCTCACCCACAACCAAGAGTTGTTACTACCCAAAGTCGAAGACTTGATAAACAAATCTGTCTCACACAGAAAAGTCTATTGGAATAGATAAATCTGTCTCCCACAGAAATACCTACGAGTTTTGTTCCGTTTTTTGATAAATCAAGGTGCACATGAACCAATTGATAAACCGAACTTATATTCCCAAAGAACAGCCTAGTATTATCAATCACCTCATAATAATCTTAATCGTATGGTAGCGAAACAACATATTGTGGAATCACAAACGATGAGACGAAGATGTTTGTTTCTACTTTTTATCTTGCCTATCGGAGAATAAATCTAAAACCAATCTTAAAGAAGATAGTACTCAAATACGATAGAAACAACAAGATCAGATCACGCAACTACGGAGAAAATAGTTGGGTCTGGCTTCACAATCCCAGTGAAATCTTTAAGTCATTAACCTACAGGGTTTCGTGAAAAACCTAAGATTAAAGGAGAATCGACTCTAGCTTATACAACTAGTATCATACAGGAGGTATGGGGATTAGGTTTCCCAATTGCTAGAGTTCTCCTTTATATAGTTTCCAAATCAGGGTTTGCAATCTAAGTTACCTTGGTAACAAAGCATTCAATATTCACCATTAGATGAAAACCTTATTAGATACAAGCTAATATCTTTCAAACGTTAGATCGAACTTAGCTTGTTATACACAAATGAAATGTACCCTCATTTAGGTTTATGTAACTGTACCTAAATGTGTACACCATGTTGGCTCAACCGTAGTTAACCGAGGTTAGCTATATGAACACTCTCATATCAACCATATTCATCTTAACCATAACTAGTTCAAATAACTCAAATGAAACTAGTTAAAGAGTTGTTCAATTGCTATATTCTCATAGAAGTATACAAGAACACAATCGAAGCAAAATTGATTTGATTCATTTGAATCAATTCATGAACATTATAGACACGGTTTGCAAAGAATGCATTCCTTAATATATAAATGTATTAGTTCATGAACAAACCAATTCTAGAACTTTAACCACTCAAGTATGCAAACGGGTACGCATACTTACATAGTCGGTCTGAGTTTGGGTTCGCCAGTATGCGAACGGGTACGTATACCTAAGTACACTTCCAAAACCCAGCAGAAATTCCAAGACCTATACCTTACGCAAGTATGCGTACCGGTATGTTTACTTGGTACACGGAATTTCACAACTACAAGTAGTACGCATACAGGTATGCATACTTTAGTTCCGGTCATGGATCACATACATGCACGAATGCACACTATGTTTATAATCCAATGATGGTTAAGTATTCTAAACTCTATTTCAATCATTGAAACTTTCTTAGAGGATGACAATAGCCGTTTTCACACACTATTAGCATCAAAGCAATTTTAAAGATATTGAAATAATCATAACGAAACATTCCAAGTCTACACCAAATGATTGTATCACACAAACCATGTAAGATGTTACTCGACGATTTTCACATGATCATCTTTTGACTTTCGTCAAGAATATAAGATGAACTTGGTTGAAGCGAAAGCTTACCAACACATATTCTAAGAAATATGTAAGCGAGTTAATCTCAGCTCGAAATCTCAAATGTGTATAATCGAAAACTATCGTAATACGACTTTTGTCTCAATATAGGAGATAGAGTAGAAATAGACTTTCCAAGTGAAATGAGTTTTAGTCTCTACATACCTTTTGTTGATGAAGTTCCACAAGCTTGCCTTAGTAGTTCTTCGTCTTCAATTGATGAACGATGTGAAGTCTAATGCTCAACTACATAATCTATCCTAGTCCGAGACATCACTATAAGTAGACTAGAAATCAAGACTTATAGTTTTTATCACTAACATTGACAAACAAGCTTGAGATAGAAACGCTTGCGAGTTCGACCGAGCAGTGCTCTAACATCAATGATAGTGAGGTACGAAGGTGATAATTGGAAGCCAAGACGACAAAAGTATAAGCGAGATAACATTCATGTGTGGAGATCCCAAATGTCGATTGGGAACAAATATAATATTATTTGGCGGCCGTATGTGGATTTTGAAGAATACAATACTTTTATTTTCGGGAGGATCGGAGACTTTTCACTCCAGCGCATGGTGCTGTATAGTCCTGTCAGTTATATCGGTGTTTATTTTTTTGGGGAGAGATGTGCTAGACAGTTAGTTGGTCAAGTTGGATAGCCACACCAACCTCCACGTATAGCTACCGTATAGGTTCGAGATACGTAGAGCTAAAGGCAAGAGGCTTGGCAAGGTATGAGACTAAATTCACCCCTTGTGACGAAGACCATTACGACCTGATGGTACAAGAGTGTTAGAAAGCCGATAATTCTTAGAGATACACATCTATAGGCTGGATTTTGTCGCATTGGGTAGAGCATTATCGAAATTCGATGCTCCACCACATGCACCACCAGTGATTCCAACTTTCACCAGTTATCATATACGGGAGCTTCATCTTTGTAGACTCAACCAAGACGACGAACCACATCTTCTTCTTCGTCGACTGGGTCCGATTTGCCAGTTTTGAGTTGGGAGCTAGAGACTCATAATCTTGCTGGAGAGCGTCAGATTGTTCTCATTGTATTACAAGGTCTCGAGCGTCCTAATTCTTATACAGGCACATCGGCAACTCAAGAAAAAATGATCGAACAATTGAATCAAATGGAGTTAAGAGATATTGAAATCAGATGTATGTACCTCCAACAGTTGCGCACGTTTGGGGATACACTGAACTTCAGTCCTAATTTTTCTCAGCGTTCAACAACTCCAAACTCCCAGGAAGTAGTGGGATAAACACAAGTACCCGATGTGCCATAATCTCCATATCATCTAGTGCAATGTTCTCCAATTCGTCCAGTGCAATAATTTCCGTATTATCAGGACAGTGAACAATGTCCCAAGGGTACTTATCAAGATTATAGGAGATTATTAAACTTCAATGGGTCTCCAGTTGATCCTTCATGTCCATGGTTGGGAAAGAAAAGTGGGGGACATGATGCTGAATGGTCTCAACCAGCAGGAACTTATGGTGGATTTGATAGACTGATGCAAGGAGGGACTTATTACAGGAACTGGAGTGGAGACGAGTAGCTAAAATTATGCTTTATTTTAATATTTATAAACTGAAATTATATTAGTTAATGTAACCGTTAAATGTAATTAGTACTAATTTATCTAGAAATCAAATTATAATTTAATTTGAGACGTTCGATAACGATTAAAATTTAAAACAAATACATCAATATCCCGCTCGAGCAGTATGTGTACTTTTCAATACCCAAAACGAGATATCAAAAAATCATTTAAAATTGCGTAATGAGCTTCATAAGTAAAAATTATTCTTTTCCATCTTCGTCATTCCTCTCGAGCTTGCAATATGACATTAACATTTTTCTCATCCCTAAGTCGATAACGACCAACAAGCTGAACCAAAGCTATGAATTCTCCAATTTCTTTTTTATATCATCAATTCTGCAAAATAACCCAGCTGCATTGTGGTTGTTGGGGTTACCGGTATCATTGCAGAAGTTATCAAAGATTTTATGGATATAACTCATACTCATTATTCCATTTTGATGTCGTTCTGTACCCCTAGCCGGATAGAGAGCTACATAGTTTCGATAAAGCAACAAATCTTCATCGATCGTAAATATTCCGATGGATGAATATACGGCTGAGCCATTACTCAAAAAATTTGTTGATGTAGAAGGAAGGTGTGGTTTAGGAGTTCAATTCGATCCAATTTATAGGAGATGGGTTGGTAGCTGTTGGATGGACTAGCCGTTGTCGGCTCAGTATGTCCCGATCTTCTCTGTGTTGGGAGACTGTCGCTTCAAATTGAACCGAGGCTCGGCTTTGTATGAGACGCGATGAACAAAACCTTTTAATTAAGGGCTTGATCATCCGTTTTACTGGTATACCAGTCCCACTATAGGTGTATAATGGACAAATGGCTTGGTTTTCCATGCCCATTTGAGTTGCTCTTACAAGACAGAGCCAGTTTAAAAGTGTCCATGTTTTGAAGTCTATAGATAACTTTAAGGCCTATTAAAACAAAAGAAATAACATTCAATCTACTCTCATTATCTTCATTGTATTCTCTTCTAATTCTTTCATGGTAACTGGGGTGGAATCTTCCTTGGACTGCATTGTGGTATAACATTGTGAAATGGGCTAGAACTTCCACGGATTCAACATGTATTTCGAAATTTATGTGCTGCAATCCCTTGACCCAATCGAAGGCTAAGTCTGCTCCCCCAGTTGCTCTCCATTCTCCAGAGTGTCCTGGATATCCTCTAGTCCCAATAGTGTGTCCTGCAAAATCCAGAGCTGTAAGTGTACTGAAAAAAAACTACTGAATCCGGGTCTTGCAAAGTGCACATTTTGATAATTATTACAAATGGATTTCTTTGATCAGTACTATTTGGATAGTTAAGAACAATTTCAGCATGATTAACCTCATAGTCCTCATCTTAAAGAACAGAATTAAGAATATGGCCTTGAAAGTGATGAATTCTATGATAATTACTTAAATGTTGTTGGACACTGAGGGTGGTGTGTCTAGCATTCAACTGAGTGTGGTTAAAGATGTAAGCACATAGAGCTTTTCCAGATATACCAGCAGGCAGTTGCATAAATGTTGGTACTGGAGTGGTTAGCTGTAGAATCAAACCAAGAGTTTAACCAATACATGAAGTTTGTGGTGGAATCAAACTTTCCATGGGATGGTCCAAGCAGAAAATGCCAAACCGAAGTTGCAGCAGGGCAATTCAGGAACATAGTTTCCTCCCTATTATTGCATAGCTTGCAAATGAGATCTATATAATTGAGAATGTTATTAGTTTTAGCATTTGTGGGGATAATTCCATGAGCACATTTTCAAAGAAAAATCTGGATGGTTGGAGCAATATCCGTACTCCATAGAGCTTTCCAATTGCTGGTCTGAGTATCATTTCTGTATAAAGTATCAATCTTGGCACTGTACAGGGGTTTCACTGTGAAGTCTCCAGATTCAGTTAGGTTCCACATGATTTGATCCTCGTCATCTGGATGGGTGGTAGTGTCCAAGATATCCTTGGCAGTAATATGAGTGGACCATACATTAATCAAAGGTGTATTACATTCACCATTATGTAAGAGGAGGTGTTCAACCATGAGAATATCATAAGTGAATTTAACAGGTTTAGGAATTTGAGTTGTGATGGTAGGAATCCAGATATTCTCTCAAATTTTGATGCTCTTACCATTGCCAATTCTCCAGGAGCTAGTTTCTTGAATATTATTGATCCCTTCTAATATCCCTTTCCATAACCAGGAATCTCCCTCTTTGGGCTTGGTATCCATATTGAGAACATTTATGCCAATTAAGTATTTTGCATCCATGAGCTGGTACCAGAGGAAATCTTTGTCTTTTTCAAATATCCAACCAATTTTGGTGATCATAACATTATTGAAGTGTTCCATATTCATGAACCCCAAACCTCTTGAATCCTTTGGTTTACACACAACAGTCCAATCTTTTGGGTAGTAGCTGAAAAGACGAGGGTACCAAAATACACCATTATCTTTTAAATATCAACTTGTAAGTCTGTTATCTTAAGTGATCGTCTATGGACGAGGTCAAGACAATACGGCAACAAGATATTTACTTGACAATAGTTACGGTAAAAAACGATTGACTATTAGGATTAATGTCAAGTAATTCTGATTAACGTACAAGTGTAATTTACTTTAAATTATAATAAACAAATTATAATTGCGGAATAATAAAGTAAATGACACAACAAGATTTTGTTAACGAGGAAACCGCAAAAGCAGAAAAACCCAAGGACCTAGTCCAGTTTTGAATACTTTCAGAATTAAGCCGATATACAAGATCTAATACCAACTTCGTATAATTGAGACCAAGTAGACTAACCCTAGGTACTTAGTTTCCTCAGTATCCCCGCGCCTTTGACTTCTAGAGTCACGCACGTGAATCACCAATCTTTTTGATCGTATTCCAAACAATAAAGGTTAAAGCCGTTTGGTAAGCACTTTAATCAATCTTTGGTAAAAGATATTATTTGAGTTGTTGACAAAGGCTCTTCCGTTTAAACTAATAAAATCCTTTGTCGGGTAAGATCAATCCGAATCAGTAACTTAGATTCGGATTCACAACTATCAGATTCATATATTGAAAAATACCACCAAATGATAATTGCCGATCAATACGACTTTCATATTATATAAATCTAATCTATGTCGGATCCCAGCCGATCAAGGTTTTTGCACAAATTCACAAGATACGAAAACTAATAAGAAAATCTTCTTCATCTTAAAATCTTAAATTGCCTTCTTAATAACCTGCACAACACAACTTGAAAACTCTTGTGATCAATCACACACAGAACGGAGTCTGTTAATAATGGATTATCACAACATGTCATTAGATCCGAAAATGGTTCTAAATATCCCGTCAATACTTTGATCTAGTTTGAGTGACCTTTATTATCAGAAGAGAAGGCTCTCAAGAATAATCAAACTAGGTGCAATCAAGATTTCAACAGCCGTTAGTCAGTCAAATCAATAATCGAAAACTACAATTACAATGCAATTATCTAGTTTCCCACCAACGGTACTCGTAGAGCTTATTGATCCCACATAAGTCTTTAAATGAGCGGTCGTAAGAGATTTCGTCTAATTAGGGTACTTGATGAGTGCCAAATATTGCATATTTCTACATCTTATTATTGGCATTTAACTCATCTTTTGTGCTTTAATTCCCTATTTTATCCCAAATTCTGTATTTTCATTGTTTTCAAGAATAAATACGTTTTCTAATTTATTTTGTATTTTTAGGTACTAAGTAAAGCTTGGATGAATTGAGAAGCTAAAAGAGCATAGAGATGGTGTCCAGTGAAACGGAAGAGAGACACAAAGCTCCCGCTAGAAGGTAGTGAAGAACGTAAAGGAAACATTGTGCAAAGAATGGCTACAATCCGCTTGCGCACCTTTGGCAATCCGCTTGCGTATGGGTTGCAATCCGTTTGCAAAGAAATGGGCTTGGTAATGAACCCAAAACTCAAAGCCATATCCAAACCCGATACATTAAATCTGCTACACCATTCCAACATCCAACAACTCATCCTTCGGGACATCAACATTTGATGCATCTGCCCAACACCGTAGCACCCCTTTCCTTCTTTCCTTCTTTCCCAAATCCCCTTCTCGACCAGAGGCTCCTTCATTCATTTCCATTCACATAGCCATTAACCTTCATCCCCCTCCATTAACGCCATCCCCCCGACCATCTCTGCTCTCAACCAACTCCATAAACACAATCAAACTCCTAATCTCTATCTATCTCCATCTTATCTTTTTCCTTATCAAAAACAGTAACCCTATAAGCTAAAATTGAGATAGATAATATTAGGTTTATCTTCTACAGTGGAGGAAACATCAAATTAATGAAGTTGCGGAGAAATTGAAAAAGGAAAACGCGTTTTGGTAATTGGATTTTCATTAAATTATCGAATTAAATGTGAATTGAGGAAATTGTGTATAAATAGATCCTTCTTCTCTATAACAAATCATCCAAGTTAGTTAGATCAATTGTCTTGTTTAATATCATTGTGTTTGCATCCTGTTTATCATGTTCTAAATACTTTTGCTAGGGTTTAGATGAAGCCCTAACTTACTGCTTTGTTATTCATGCTCTTGGTAGTAACCTTGTTGTGCTTAAATGTTTTAGAATAAAATTCAATCTTAGTGCTTCAACACTTTACTTTCACAGTGTATGTCATGCATCCATTGTAGCTAGAACAATCATGTATTGTAGTGCTGCAGCTCATGTTTAATCACATATATTGATCTTTTGATTAGTTGTGCCTTAAACAGACGGTTAATGCTTATGAGAGATACCTTAGTTGCGATTGGATTATTCTTATCAGAGTCACCTTAGATATACAGAAGACTTGAATCTCCCCTGTTATCAATTATAAGGACAAGGTTAGTATCACTAGTAGAATAACTAGTGTAAGTTAGTGGTGGACTCAACTGCCCTGGTACCCACTTTCCAATTGTTCTATTTACATCTTGTTTTGCATTCTGCTTTAATACTTCAATCACTGCCTTGTCGTATCGACACCCAACAAAACCCCTTTTGGTTACTCTTTATTCAAAATCAGTTATAGTAAGACCTTAGTTTCAACTCAACACCCATCTTGTCCCCGAGGATCGACCTGTATTTGCACCTTACACAATTGGCATTGTCCACTTGCAGTTGTTATTGTAGGTACCTTTCCCGACCTACCAGTACTTTCCTCTCCGGATAGACGGCTCCACCAGAAACAACAAGAATAAAGTTTGCCTTGCTCTTAGGATAGTTTGCAAGAAATGCAAGCTCAAGTATTTATAGACCAAGGTTATTCGGACAATAAGGAAATTCCAAAACCGAAAATATTCTCAAGATATTCATTAAAGTACCTAATTTCGGTTTTCATATTTCCAATAAATGTTAACCAATATTTTTCGAAACACTCTTAGAAAATTTCTGTTATTAGTGTAGCACATTAACTAATAATATTTTTCAGAGGATATGCCTTAATTGCTGGTAATTAAAACATATATTATGAAAATCATAATTAAATACTTTTCAATATTTCGGTTTTGGGATCACCTTGAGCATCATGGAATATCTTTGAACAATTAATGATAAGAGTTATGTACATGTTCAAATAATGTCGACATCTAGAAGTTTCTCTCAGCAAACCCTAATTCCAAGATCACACAAAACATAAAGAGATATGTGAATATTGGAAACTCGGTTTTGGTCCTTGGGGTCGGTTCTACCATGACTCACAATTGAAGTTGTGACCGGTTATACCATGCTTCCAAAACTAGGTTGTGACCGGTTACACCATGCCTCCCAAAGGTATCTTGTGATCGGTTACACCTTGCTTCCCAAATTAGCTTGTGATCGTTTACACCTTGCTTCCCAAAGTAGCTTGTGACCGATTGAAACTAACTTCCCGATATAGCTTGTGATTGGTTACACCTTGCTTCACAAAGTAGCTTGTGACCGATTACACATTTCTTTCCGAATCAACTTGTGACCGGTTGCACCTTGTTACACACTATAGGATGTGACCGATTATACCTCAATTCTAAACATAAGTTAAGATAGGTTCTACCATGTCAACTTGTATTGGTCATCCAAAAGATATTCAATAAAGAATCGGACCAATCATGATTTCCCTTTCGATTATGAATACATCTACTTCCTTATACCAATGTAATAATACATATTTTTATAGGATGAAATCACACCTATATCTTACACATAATCAAGTAACTAAATACAAAGATTATGTTGATGTCGTATTTACGAAGTTCCAAAAGATAAGCGGTTATACTTTGTAACTCAATAAATTCCTTGACACTTTGATCACAATGATATGACAAAGTCTAATATCTACAGCTTCACATGTTATGTTTTTAATACAACACGACTTGAAAGATACGTTTGGAATGGTTACAAGTCAAATCAGTATTACTAACCTCAAGTGGAAGGATGATGTCTTCGTTGCAGTCGTTACTTCTTCTCATTCTTCAGGTCTTTAGAGTAATACTTGTCCACAGTTGACTCTAGTATTTAGTCAAACGATTTTAGATAAGTTTTGATACTAAAATATGACAACCAAACTTGACATACCAACGCTTTGTGGGTTCAATCGAGTTATGCTCTAACAGTAGCCTTTTGGATTATCTAAGATTTTACCCCAGAAGAAATCTCTTTGGAGCTTGTTCAGGTCTTGACAGGTTTGCTTTGGTAGCTTGAAGAAATTCATCTGGTATATACTGGTAGTGGAGGTAACAGAGTTAATGAGGACATGTCTACCAGCTGGGTTAAGGGGGTTATTCTTCCAACTAACTAATCTGAGATTAAGTTTATCAACTCCAGGTTTGAAGGAGGTAATTTTGCTTCTATGAGTGAAAACAGGATATCCAAGATACTTATCATCCAACTGAAAGACTTGAACTCCCATGTTGTTGCTAATAGTGGAGCTAAGGCTAGGATCAGTGTTGTTGTTGAAGAAGACTCCATATTTGTTGAAGTTGATTAACTGACCAGAGGCCTCATTGAATATCTGGAGTATATCCATTAGGTTTTGACTTTCCATTTTGTTGGCTTTGCGAAAAACCATGCAGTCATCAGCAAAGAGGATATGGTTGATAGAGGGAGGGATCATTCTTGCAGATTTTGATACCACATATGAGACCCATATCTTCAGCTTGGGTAAGAGTTTTTGGGAAGGATTCCATACAAAAGAGGAAAAGATAAGGGGATACAGGATCACCTTGTCTTATCCCCTAGAAGGTTTGAAGAATTTTAAGGGGAGCCATTTATGGGCACAACAAAAGTAGTTGTTGATATGCATTGGTAGATTTTTCCACACCACTGGTCGTTGAAGCCAATTTTCTTCATTATAGCTAAAAGGAAGTCCCAGTCAACTCTATCAAAGGCCTAGGGCGATTGACCATCCCGCTTTACGTAAAATATGACATTGGTTTTAATGCCGGTATTATCAACTTAAAAAAGGCGTGTTTAGTGCTTACAATTAATTGAAACTAGTTTCTTTTGTTTTAAGGAAAACTTAAATTGTTAACGCGAACTATCTCGCGGTCAGTGTGAACATAATAAATAGCATAATAATACAATGAATATCATAGTCAATCATGCTGGAAATATAATAGCCTTGGTTTTGAGAAGCCTTGGTTTTAATCATGATGTCATAATAATACAATGGATATCACTTTATCACTCTAATAGCCTCGGATTTGAGAAGCCTTTAAAAAATTTGAGCCCAGGGATGATAGAAATAATAAAAGGGTCACTTGAATAAGAATTGATGACATTAACTTTTAAAAGATGATATCCAAAATAACCTAGTAGTTAAAAACAAATAATTTTAGTTATAATTGTTTACTGCAAATTTATCTAGATTTTTTTCCCTTTCTTTCTGGGATCTTGAGAGTTAAGTCTTTTACTCAGGATATTGAAAAATTGTACAATAGTAAAACTGAATTTCATAAGAATAAGTTTAGGGATAAACCTGTGCCTGATTAGATAACAATGCCAGATATATTGTTTCTTCTGTTAACAAAAGAATGAATACAAATAACATCGATACTCGTTATATCTGGCCTTTGCTATAACTATAGAAATGAAATCAGTAACCTTCTTACTTCTTTTCTCATGTTAGCAATATTAGTTATACTGTTAATTCTTCCTTTTTATATGGTACTTTTGATGTTATCTTTTATTCTTATTGACATTATTGATGTTGTTCAAAGGTTTTTTTAATGTGGTTTTTTATTCCTAGAAATTTAAATAAGTCATATATTTTTGTAATTCCTAAGTCTGAAGAACCCAAAATTCCTTCTTATTTTAGACCAATTAGTCTCTGCAATGTTTCTTATAAAAAATTGTGTCCAAGTTCTAACTAATATAATTAAACCTCTTCTTAAGAACCTTGTATGTAACACCCATATTTTTCGCATGACACGTGATCAATGATGCGTCAATAAACAAGATGAAGCTTCATCCCAGGCTTGTGAAGCTTACTTAGGGATGCATTCGAGTATGGATACATCAACATGGAGTAAATGATGTTATGGTATCATTAAATTTCTCTTTTGATCGGAGAAGCAATATTTACCCATGGTGCTTACTAGTGGAATCATTGATGATGATGCAACGCCATTATGTTGTGATGCTTCCCAAAGAAAGAATCACGGTCCTTATATTCCTTACTCAGGGAAACATCACGAAGGAACGATACTTGTCGTGGAAGCAATTGGCAACTTGTCTTATGGCAAACATCTCCCAAAAATTTATTTGCAAAAATGTCAAAAGATATATATGGGAAGAGGTATTGGTTGGTTGGAAATCAAAGATTCTTACTCAAGGAAGCATCACAGATCCTCTGTATCTTCCTCAAGGAAGCATCATAAAAGACTTGTCACGAAAGCAGATGAACTTGGTACATGTCCATCCTCTCCCTTATTGCAGTTCTAGATATATTAATAAGACATATATTGGGAAAGGTTGTTGGTTGAAGGTGCATTAAGTGGAGATGCATCCTAAAACGATAAAGATTGGATGGTGAGGCATATATGTTGCAAAAGCATCAGGATGCCGCGTTGCTTACTCGAGAGAGGTTCATGATGCGTAGGCATCATCGTTGTTGCGCTTCTAAACCAAAAATACATCAAAATTGTGCAAAACGAAAGAAGGGCGAACGTGCAATAATTTTCATGTCCCTAGCTAGGGAACGCATACTTGAGAATTAAATGGCCCCACATATGCATATTCTTGTGTATCACTTGGGAAAGACCTTTTGACCTATACAAACTAGGTTTTTGTTTGGTTTTGGCCTTACAACACGAGTTGGCTTTACTTTCTTGTCCCGAAGATAGTGAATTACGGTTCGTGCTTGATCCTTCCAACATACAGATAAGGGTACATAGGCAGCCGCAATGAGTTGCAATGTAAGTGGTCCAGCACCCTGTCGCTCATAGCATCTAATTACGAGGTGATTTTGATATTTTGGTAATTTATATCATCTCTCGGCAATGCGAGGCAAGATATGATCGTTGCCATACTTGGTGAGGTAAGTTGCAGTCTATCCGGTAGATGCTCATACTTCCTATCAAGCCGTTAAATATAGACATGCACCAATTTCGAATTGCGCAATGCCATAGAAGGAAGCTAAACCGATATGCAAATTAGGGAAGCTTGCGCACGTCGCTTGCATCACAAGGATGATGCAAGGCGAGGATGACATGAGCCTGACTAATTGGTGAATAATTCCTGACCAAATTGGCAATATCTTGGGGGAAATTCACATTAAATTCAAAATTATCACCACCAGTTTTAGCTTTTTTGGCAATGGAGTATTTGAATAAAAAAAAATAGATGACTTTTATAAAATTTGTGGGATTTTTCCTTTTACAACAAAATTAGTTTGTTTTTTTTTTGCGCTCCCAAGTCTTTCATTGAGAACTTTCTTGCAAAACTAACCATAAAAACTGATGGTGGGGTGAATTTGTTAACAAAAAACTTGCTCAATTCATCTATTCTCATGGCATTTCACATAAATTCACCTGTACTTACTACACACCAATACAAAATGGTGTTGCTGACTCCAAGCGCAAACATTTGCTTGATATCACAATGATTTTTTTGCCCAAAGAAACCTGCAGCTTTACTGTGACTTTTCAAAGAGCAACATGTCACAGTGTGACAGTTAACTCTCTGCTAAAGAGTTTGCTTCTAGTAGTTCTTAAGGGTGCCTTTATTAATTTCCTTGTTAATTGATTAATTATTAGTTGGTCAGTCAGATTGTGACACGTGTGTCCAATCCGTTGGGTCCTAGCTGAGTTCGATTATTGGATACTTAGTTTGTAAGAGAAGAGTATTATCTTCTCATGAAAAAAGTCAATGAAATAAACCATGTGGCTGAGTTCTTAAGAACCAGATTTGGCTCAATCCTCTTGTAGATTTGAGATTTTATCTATTTAATCCACCATTTTCATTTCTCCTGATTGTTAGTTGTTGTTGCATCTCAACAATTGACATCAGAGCCGTTCATATCCACTTAAAAATTCCATCCAAATTTTTTCCGATGACTCTCAAAGATGTAAATGATAAGGTGGAAGCAAATACCGCTGCCATTACTAAATTACTCTCTCTTCAGATCTGATTTCTAGATTTGATTTACTACTGCAGAAGTTGGAAAAAAACCCAGAGTTGGCTAGTACTTCTCATACAGAAGCTCATGGAGCTAACCCATTTTCAAATTCTTATCAAAATCATTATCAACATCATTGTCTTCCTAAGTTGGATTTCCCCAGATTCGACGGCGAGAATCCTAGATCTTGGATACAGAAGAGTGAAAGATACTTTGATTTGAATGATACTGAAGAACACAAGAAGGTGAATATTGTTGCAATCTACCTTGAGGGTAAGACTGAAACCTGGTTTTTAAATTTTCAGGTTAATAGACATAGAATCACTTGGCAGGATTTAGCTACCCATCTATGTGCACGCTTTGAAAATCCAGTTGAAGAAAACTTTGTTGGGAGTTTTAATAAATTAGTACAAACTTCATATGTGGATGATTATTATGAAGAGTTTGAGTTACTAATAACATTGATGTTGAAAATGAATCCATATCTTAGTACTTTGTTATGAGTTTCCTTAGTGGATTGAAGGATGAGATAGGCAAATCTGTCTCTATGTTTCATCCAAAAACTTTAGCAGATGCCTTTTCCCTTGCTAGATTACAAGAACAGAAAATTACCCTAGCAGCAGCTGCAACTAAACCATTTACAAAGTCATTCCACAATTCCTTCAACTCTAACAAGCAATACTCTTATAGCAATTTTCCACCCAAACCCATTTTAACTTCTCCAAAATCTGCTCCCCTCACTCCTTAATCCTATTTCACTCTTCCCCAAAAACCTAACCCCACAACTCCTTCAATTAAGAAACTCACACCTGAGGAGATGAATAAAAGAAGAGCTCAAGGTTTATGTTATAACTGTGATGAGGTGTATAAGGAATGACACTTTTGTAAAGGAAAACAGAAGATCTTCATGCTCCAGATGGACACTACTGACTCACAAGATAATGAGGAATAAGAAGAAGTTTTTGAAGAGACTACTGAATCTCCAGTCCACTGTGATGTTGAAATTTCATTACATGCTCTTACAGGAACTGCTACTGGTGACACAATTAGAATTCCTGGTATTCAACATAACCAAACAGTCTCAATTCTAATTGATACAGGCAGTACTACAAGCTTCATTGATAGTGCCTTAGCAGGTTCACTTCAATTCCATATTGAGCCCACTGATCCAATGCTAGTCACAGTTGCAAATGGGGAGAGAACAGTTAGTACTGGTATTTGTCCACAGCTTACATGGAGCATGCAGGGGCACCAATTTATAGAAAGCCTCAGGGTCTTGCCATTAGGAGGATGTGACATTGTACTTGGTGCAGATTGGCTGAGAACTTTAGGTGATGTACTTTTTAACTTTTCCAAATTGTTTATTTCTTTTAAGTACAAAGCTAAGAAGATTACACTACAAGGTACACCTCCAAAATCCTCTTTGTTAATGATGAGTGGTGAGGCAGTCAAGAATTTTTTTGCACAGAATTCTCATGGCTTGGTGGGTCATCTATTTTCCATTTATACACCTCCTACACCACCCATAACTCCTCCTGAGATAATTCCACTCCTTCAAGAGTTTCATGACATTTTTGCAGAACCAACTCAACTGCCTCCACAGAGGAGTTTAGATCACACAATCCCATTACAACCAAACTCCACTCATGTGAATCAAAGAGCCTATAAATGTCCCTATATTCAAAAAGGAGTAGTAGAACAGCTTATCAGAGAGATGCTAGACACTGGCATCATCCAACCTAGCCATAGTCCTTTTGCTTCACCTATACTCTTAGTCAAAAAGAAGGGCAACACATGGAGATTCTGTGTTGACTATAGAAAGTTGAACAGCATTACAGTCAAGGACAAATTTCCAATACCCATTATTGAAGAACTATTGGATGAATTAAATGGAGCTACTATCTTCACAAGAATTGATTTGAGAGCTGGATACCATCAAATCAGAGTTCATGTTTCAGACATTTTCAAGACAGCCTTCAGAACTCATCAACGCCATTATGAGTTTAAAGTGATGCCATTTGGCCTCACTAATGCTCCAGCTACATTTCAAGCTTTAATGAATGAGGTATTTCAACCATTCTTGAGAAATTTTTTCCTAGTCTTCTTTGATGACATACTCATTTACAACCCAAACATGACTGAGCATTTAGAGCATCTCAGAATTGTGCTTGGATTGTTGAGACAACACCAACTTTTTGCTAAATTGTCTAAATGCTGCTTTGGACAACCTTCATTAGAATATCTTGGTCATATTATTACAGCTGAAGGAGTTTGTGCAGATCCAAACAAGATTGCTTGCATGCAAAGTTGGCCAGTGCCTAAAAGCATTAAAGAACTGAGAGGCTTTCTTGGCCTCACGGGTTACTATATAAAATTTGTACAGGGTTATAGCTTCATCAGTAAACCTCCGACAAATCTTCTTAAGAAGGACTCCTTCCTCTGGACACCAGCTGCAACACATGCCTTTGAGCAACTCAAAACAGCAATGAGCAATACTCCTGTTCTAGCTCTTCCCAACTTCACCAAACAATTTGTTGTTGAAAGTGATGCTAGTGACCTCTGTGTTGGCGCAGTTTTACTTCAAGAAGGGAAGCCCATAACATTTTTCAGCAAACCTTTGGGCCCAAGAGCCAGAGCTCTTTCTACTTATGAAAAAGAGTTTCTAGCCATTGTCTTGGTTGTTCAGAGATGGAGACAATATTTACAAGGCAATAGATTTATTATTAAGACTGATCACCAAAGTATCAAGTACTTTTTGGAACAAAAGCTTACTGCTACCTTCCAGCAGAAGTGGTTGATTAAACTCTTGGGGTTTGATTATGACATACAATATAAGAAAGGAGCTGACAATGTGGTTGCAGATGCTCTTTCTAGAAGACCTCTTGAGGATGTCACTTGTAATTCCATGGTTATATCTACACCAACATGGGTCCAAGAGGTCCTTAACAACAACTTGAATGATGCCAAAGCTTCTCAGCTCATCTCTCAACTTCTTCTCAGTCCTGATAGTGTACCCAATTACACATATAAGGAAGGAATTCTCAGGTACAAGACTAAACTCTACATTGGCACATGAAGTAATGTCAGCCAAACACTTTTAACTTCTCTCCATGCATCTTCCATTGGAGGGCACTCAGGAATTCAAGCTACTTCTGTCAGAGCTAGAAGTCATTTTTATTGGAAAGCATGCATAGAGATATAGTCCAGCTGGTATCTCAATGTGATATTTGTCAGAGGAACAAAAGTGATCACACCAACCATGCTGGTTTGCTCCAACCACTCCCTGTTCCTAAACATGCTTGGCAACATATTACTATGGATTTCATAGAGGGATTACCTGTTAATAACAGAAAAAATGTTATCTTGGTGGTTGTAGACAGACTCACCAAGTATGCTCACTTCATATCCCTCTCACATCCATACACAGCTTCCTCTGTAGCACATGCTTTCCTCACTCGGGTGTTCAAACTTCATGGATTGCCTTCTTCCATTGTCTCAGACAGAGACAAAGTTTTTACTAGCAACTTCTGGAAGGATTTGTTCAAGGCATTGGGTACTAGTCTGCATTTGAGTACAGCTTATCATCCCCAGACAGATGGACAAACTGAAAGAGTCAATGCCTGTCTGGAGACTTATTTGGGGTGCCTCACTGGACACAAGCCAAGTAAATGGAGTGACTGGTTGGCCTTAGCTGAGTGGTGGTACAATACTAGTTACCACACTAGTTTAAAAATCTCTCCCTTCCAAGCACTATATGGCTATGTCCCTCCTCATCTTTCTTTTCCATCTTCTGTTACTACATCAGTTGCAGCAGTGGAATCTTACCTGCGGGAGAGAGATTCATACTAGATATCCTAAAGGAATCTCTCCATCAAGCTCAGGAGAGGATGAAGTTTTATGCATACAAATCTAGACAGGATAGATCTTTTGATGTGGGAGATTTATTGTATCTGAAACTGCAACCATACAGGCAAGCTTCTCTGTCTCTCAGGAAGAACTTTAAACTCTCCAAATTCTATGGCCCTTTCCAATGTTGCAGAGTGGGAAAGGTGGCTTACAAATTACAGTTACCATCTCAAGTTCGCATTCACCCTGTGTTCCATGTATCCCAGCTAAAAAAGAACATTGGCCTCAAGCATACTCCATCTCCTACTCTACCAATTGTGGATCATGCAGGTGAAATCATAATGCTTCCTGAGAAGATCTTGCGTATCAGAACCATTTTGCAGAGCAACAGAATGATCAAACAGTTATTGATTCAATGGACAAATTCATCCCCTGAGAATGCAACCTGGAAGATTTCTCCACTGTCAGAGCTCATTATCCTAAGTTCATCCTTGAGGACAAGGATGCTTTTCAGGGGAAGGCAATGTCACAGTGTGACAGTTAACTCTCTGCTAAAGAGTCTGCTTCTAGTAGTTCTTAAGGGTGCCTTTATTAATTTTCTTGTTAATTGATTAATTATTAGTTGGTCAGTTAATTTTCTTGGTCAGTCAGATTGTGACACGTGTGTCCAATCCGTTGGGTCCTAGCTGAGTTCGATTATTGGGTATTTAGTTTGTAAGAGAAGAGTATTATCTTCTCATGAAAAAAGTCAATGAAAGAAACCCTGTGGCTGAGTTCTTAAGAACCAGATTTGGCTCAATCCTCTTGTGGATTTGAGATTTTATCCATTTAATCCACCATTTTCATTTCTCCTGATTGTTAATTGTTGTTGCATCTCAACACAACACTATAAATATACGGATAAACACAACTTGAAGTTCCTAGGATCACTAATCTCATAAATTTGCTTTTTCTTCCCTGGAACAAATCACTTCCCAAAAACAACTTCATATAATTACCGCGACTTGCTCAGAGGTTCAGTCTGTCTTACTAATCTAATACACGTAAAACTTTTCATCCTATATCCAACACACTAACTAAATACACACTGACTTCATAGAAATATTTAGCTGTACATACATAGTAGGGACATTGACTAAGTGTAAGAGATGAAAACAATCAGCTGTATATTAATTCCAAGAAGCATGCCCAACTGCGCGAGGAATTTGCTTAGAACTTAAATTTACACAGAGGATTCCCTCAAAGATCAGAATAAAAAAAACGGCCCCTTCCAATCTAGCCAACTAATGAACCAGCTGAATAATCCATTTCATTCTTTCCAATACGAAAATCATTATTCTTAGCATGTGCTCCCCAACTACAATCATACCATATCATGTGCAAATTCATTGCTACTTCTGGAATAGCAGTTTCCAAATTGCCAAAAGATAACAAGTAATCAATATAGAAATTAAAAGTTGGTGAACTATTGCCATTAGGATACAACCTTTAAGAGGAATAAATCATTCAAAGTTGATTGCAAATATTAACTAGCACCTGAGACATGACTTATGTTGGCACTCCCAAATCCTGATACCACTAGTAAACCATCTAGTTCTACCAATATTTATCACAAATATAGTGATATAATTGCAACAAACTATCTTAACCAAGAAATGTACAAGTCTGACACCACCTTCATAAGGTCTGTACAAATAATAATCATGAAAAAAACGATATACAAACTATCATGGTACTTAATAAATAGGACGTTAAGAAATACTAGTACGTTAAGAAATACTAGTACCCATGTCGCAGTTAGCTAATTAATAATGAACCTAATTAAGAGAAAGCCAGCAGCAGCTCGAATTTCAAACTACTTGCAAGTGACTGCAGAAAGCACTATATGAAAAAACATGACCTCGAGAGAAAAAGATTTCTGAAGAAGTAAAGCAGTTAGTAATATCCAGGAGTCTGGACTAATAGTTCTCGTTCATCTTCAATAACGACAGGTCTTCTTGCGTGACCAGAGTTTGCGCACTTGACGAATTCTGTATTTGATAAGGATATGTTTCTAGTCTCAAATTGTTAAACTTTTACTCGTACACATGTTTACGAAAGAAAGATATTACATAAAAGAGTTCAAGCAAATCACACAACAGTTCCCTGTTACGTTCTATTGTAATATAAAATTTCATCATTCAAAAATTATGGCTGTAATAGAGAACTTTTACACATAATACATATATTTTTTCGCAAAATTTCTTCCAATATAAGCATCAGACGCCCTCCAGAATCCAATTGAACAAAAATACAAGAATAATGCAAAAATGGGGTTCTACTAAATAGTTAACAAACAGAAATCAAAAATCAAACAAAATCCTGATAAAACAACCCAAACCCGTAATTATAAGAAGAAAAATACAAAACCCTAACCTGACATCATCAAGCAACAGCAACTGGTTGTTGATTAGATGGCTGTATAGTTTTCTTATTTGAGTCTCCTCCAATGAAATCTTCCATATTATAGATGACGGTAATATAAAGAGAGCAGCTAGGGCAACGAGCAATTTCTTCCCCAATTTGTAACTCCTCTTTAGTGATTTGAAATAGATCTCCACATGGACATGGATATGTGAAAGATTTTAGTTCTTCATTCCATTCCATGTCTTCAATCTCTACATCATCGTAAGACATCTTTACAGTTGAATTCAAGATGGATTAGGGTTTTGCAGAGAGGGGTGGAGAGAGATTGCGGAAAGAAATTGTTTTCTAACACGATAGGTTCTGTTTGTTTGATTCTGCGAGAAGCTTTCGCGGAATTTATTATATCGGCCACCTCTTTGGTCTGGGCCTGGGCCCTCTAGTAGTTGACGGAATATTGATTTTTCCAAATACTTTCCAAATTTGAATGGTTCCTTCCACTTCCGCCTATTTGCCGCCCCCTTTCCTATCTTTCACTCCCATTGGAATTTCAAAAGTAATTACACTTTTCAATTCTACTTTTTCCTATTTACCACCTACGTAACCCAAATTAAATTTGACTATAACTATCACCACTCTAATTTATCTTCTTCTCCGTTAATCTCCATTTTCATATTTATTTTCTTTTCCGTTAGTCTCTATTTTCACTAAAAACCCATTAAAAATATTAACCGTAGATTATAATTCTGTTCAATTATTTCACTATTATGTACTATAAATTTATTATCTCTTTAACTCTTAATATCATTTAATTCATATAAATCAACAATTTAATCAGCAAATAATCCGTAAATCATTATAATGGAACATTCAACAAGATTTTGTTAATTTAACTGAAAATACATTCAGTGAAGAAGGTTTGGAGGTAAGTAATGATCCATTTTTGTTTGACTAATGTTTTTTTCGTTTTTGTTTTCTAAATTTTCGTTGAACTAGTCACCAATTTCTGGACGACCACAAAGTACTTCAGTCATCTAAACAAGGAAAACTTTGCAAAGAAATAGTTGGTTGTAACCGGATGACTATATACTTAAACATGCAATCATTTCTTGACGACTATAGTACTTTCAGGTTCCTCTTGAGTGAACGACTTGAACACAAACTGAATCTAAAACCAAACAACAAATACATCAAATAAATCATCTAAAATCAATAAACAACAATCACCCAAGATGGGTTTTCATCAAAAACTAAAAAGGAACATCATCAGAGCTTACTTATGTTCGGAATGTGTAGAACAACACTAGCATATGATAAAGTGCTATGGACTCGGCATGTACAGTGCGGTGATTCAATTTATTTTAGGATTAGAAATTAAGATAGAAATTGAATTTCAGAATCGCTAATTAGGTTTAGCTTTACCTCTTTTTAGATTTTGTATTTGCTTGAGCATTCCCTTTCTTTGGAGGCATAAACAGATTTAAATGAATACTTGGTTTCTCAACTTAAGAATATCAAAACAGAAAAGCATATATTTATACAGTTATACAATTTTTGGGTTACAAGTATTGACATAAACAACAACAACTGAAATACGGAAAGACTCAATTTAACAGGGAAACAAAACCAAAAATAGATTATGTTTCCTTTTCCCTAACACTCCCCCTCGATCTAAGCGGGTGGTCAGAGACAGTAAGCTTAGAGCGAAGTGAAGAAAAACGCTGCTTTGGTGTACACTTAGTAAAGACATCAGCAAGTTGGTCTCCAGAACACAAAAATATGACATCCAACTGGCCACGTTGAACTCGTTCTCGGACAAAATGGTAATCGATCTCTATATGTTTAGTTCGACCATGAAATACAGGGTTCATAGTGATATAAGTAGCACCAAGATTATCACACCATAAAATAGGTGGAGTGCTACCGGAGCCTGTAGTTCTTTCAGCAAGGATTCAATCCACATTAGTTCTGCAGTGGCAATCAAAAGGCCTCTATATTCAGTTTCGGTACTTGATCTCGAAATAGTTTTGTGCTTCTTAGAACTCCAAGATACGATATTCGATCCCAAGAAAACACAATAGCCACTCGTAGATCGTCTATCAGTTTGATCACCAGCCCAGTTGGCATCGGTATATGCTTGAAAATTTATCTCCAGTGTAAGAGAATGACTAAGAGTAAATACTGTAAACCACCAACTAGATTATGATAGATGGTGGGGTTGGATAGAGGAGTTCCACCTACTGGATTAAATTCAGTAGAAGTTGTAAACGGGTACTCATAGATTTTGCGCCATGCATATTAGCACGCTCTAGCAAGTCTTCAGTGTAGCGACATTAAGATAGAAATAAGCCATTAGGTGTCCTTGTCACTTCCACACCAAGGAAGGATGAAAGGTCACCAAGATCTTTTAAAGCAAATTCTATATGTAGAGTGTTAATCAAATTTTGCAGAAAACTTGAACTTGAGCCTGTCAAGATGATATGGTCAACATAGACAAGCAAATAAATAACTCCATCAGGTGAACGGCGCATAAATAGGGAGGAATCAGCCTAAGATACAATAAAACCTATTTTTTGAAGGAAAACACTCAAACGAGTATACCAAGCCCTGAGTGCTTGTTTTAGTCCATAAATGGATTTATGTAGGCGACAAACATGATCGGGAAATCGAGGATCAACGTACCCCGGAGGCTGCTACATATAAATCTCTCCAATAAGAAACCCATTGAGAAAAGCATCTTGAATATCCTGTTGACGAATTGGCCAAGAGTATGAGAGCGTCAAAGTGCGAACAACTCGAATAGTACATGTCTTAATGACTGGACTGAAATTCTCTCCATAATCATTCTTGTTGGTTAAAACCTTTAGCCACAAGAAGTGATTTATACCGTTCAATAGTACCATCAGCAAACCGCTTTATACGGAACACCCATTTGCAACCCACCAGATTCATATTAGGAGTTTTATAGGAACATAAAACCAAGTGCCATTTTTCTGAAGGGCATGATACTGGGTATCCATTGCTTTAACTCATTTAGGATCCTTTTTTGCATGCGAATAACATGTAGGCTCAAACAATGAGTCAGTAATATT
>JAJJMB010010184.1:1020942-1049859 GCA_023531105.1 Papaver atlanticum | reverse complement strand
GAATAACATGTAGGCTCAAACAATGAGTCAGTAATATTCGCATGTTTGTATGCCAACGATACCTTTTTCTGTATAATATCGTCTTTTCCTCTAGTGGCCATAGGATGGTCATTATGAACTACGGGATTTGGGAACGATATATTGGAGGGGTTGGGATTAGGGACAATTGGTAATTGGGTTCTAGGTGTTGTAGGAATTATGGGAACAAAGAGAATCCGGTGTAGGCAAGACAAAAGGGACCGGGGTAGTTGAGAGTTGACGTGATTGAGTAGTTTCTGATAGATGGAATGAAACGAGTGGACTTGCTTCTACTGATTTGCTAGAAACTGAAATTGAAAATGGTGTTGATGGGCATGAGTTTAGTCTAGAGCTAGGTTTGCTAACAGATTGAGGCATAGTGGAGTCAGCGGAAGTAGGAGGTGGAGATGATATTGGCATAACAAGTATAAATAAGGGATAAAAAATTACATGTGGAGGCGGCGACATAGACGGTAGTACTGTGGGTGTTGTCGCTGCAAAAGGGGAAACAAACTCATCTAAAAAAATATGTCGTGACCATTAAACTCGTCCTGTTGGAATATGAAAACATTTATAACCTTTACGAGTTGCACAATATCCAAAAAATACGCAAGGAGAAAACCGAGATTCCAGTTTATTTGCCCGGTAATCTCGAAGATGGGAAAATTTAGAAACCCAAAAGTGCAGAGGGATAAATAATATGGACTCTATTGAATAATAGTTCATATGAAGAGCTAGGACCGGTAGGGACTGACGGAACTTGGTTCATAAGAAAGGTCGCAGTTAAAAAGGAATCATACCAGAAACTGTGAGGAATAGAAGCCATAAAGAGAAGTGTCAGACCTGTTTCAACAATGTGATGATGTCGTCTTTCAATAAGACCTGTGTAGTATGGGGGCAGGTAAGACGATGATATGTTCCATTTTGTTCAATAATTTTTGTGAATTTATGATATTCAGTACCATTGTCAGATTAATTTTTTTTAATCATTTTATAAAATAGATTCTGAACATGCTTATAAAAGATCTCAAATATAGATAACATATGATTTGACATGCATATGATATATCCAAGTAAATCGACTAAACACATCAACAAAAATTATATAATACCGAAAACCTTCATTAGATAAAATAGGAGCAGGACCCAAAACATCTGACACAATTAAATCCAGAGGACTATCATAAGTAGTAGTACTAGAATGGAATTGAAGTTTATGACTTTTATTTGCTAAGCAAGACTGACACATAGAAAACTTAGAAATAACAACTGGTAGATGATATTTTGAAACAACGGCTTTAACTATTTTGAGCATAGGATGACCTAAGCGATGGTGCCAGTTTTGAAGTGACGTACGTTCTCCAACAAAAGCAGAAATAGTGGAGACAGGAGAAAGAGTATAAAGACCATCCTTAAGCGCTCACAGGAGTACTACCTTCCCCATGCGGCATTCCTTCACAAGACAACCATTATCATGGAATTCAAAGAAGACATTATTATCACGATAAAACTGAGATACTAATAGAAGGTTATTAGAAAGATGGGGAACATGAAGAACATTAGAAAGAAGGAACTTACGGTCTGGAGTTGAAAGAACAACATTACCGGTATGAGATATTGTCATACTAGAGCCAGCTGCGGTGTGAACTTGGTCAGGTCTAGTATACTCATGATGATGTTGCAGATTACTGAGATTATCTGTCATATGGTTGTTTGTTCCACTGTCTGCAAGCTAGTCATAAGTATAGTTTGATTGGTGATGCGCAACATAGGAAGAGTTGAGGCGGTACTCGAAGAAGGCCTGACACCTCTATTGTTGTTACCTTTGACTGGTTTACGCTGATCACGAGAGGGGTAAGTTACAATGTCAAGTCGCTTGCGACTATCCCTAGCATTGTGAAACGGCCGTTCACATATTTGGCAGATGATAGCTGGTTTTCCATCTCTTGCAAGAGGTACATCACGACCACGACTTGTGGATGCAACATGATTAGCTTGTGGTAGAGATGTAGTAATTTGATTCTGCGTACTGACACGAAGATCATAAGACAACAAAATAGCTTCAAACTCATAAGATTGATGACCCCCATGGTGGTAAATAAAGAGCTGACGATCGATTCATAAGTTGAATCAAAACCCTTAATGACATAGTGTTGAAATTCCCTGTCAGAAACTTCGATTCCGCTAGAAGCAAGTGAATCAACGATATGTTTAACCGATTGAATATAGTCGGACATAGTTGAGTTACCTTTCTTAACTGAAGAAAGAGATTCCTCGAGATGAATAAGGTATGCATCAGTTTTGGATGCAAAGAAGCCATCTAGTTTCGTCCAGATGGAATGAGAGGTTTCACAAGACTTAACTTTAGCTAAAACTGGAGAAGTCAGTGAAGACATGATCCACCTAAGTAAGAGCTTATATGTGCGTCGCCAAGATAAAAAAGATGGATTCGGAACTCCATTAATCAAAGCCGAAGGACACTGGAAAGTTCCATCAATAAATTTCTCTAAATCATAACCCTGTAAGTAAGGCATAAATTGAGCCTTCCATAGCAAAAAATTATGGCCAGCAAGTTTCTCTGTGATACCACCATGTAGTCGTTCAAAAGGCACTTGGAAAGTCGACAAAGAAGCCATGGTGTTTTCAGAACCACTGATTGTTGAAGAGGTCGATGATGAATTTGAGGAAAATTGGGTAGATTCAGCTGCCATGATGAAAATCTAGAGATTGAAAGAAAAAAAAAAGTGATAAAAGATACATAGAAACCCTAAAACAGGCCCTAAGAGGTCGACCAAGATGATACCAAGACAGATTTAGATGAATACTTGGTTTCTGAACTTGAGAATACCAAAACAGAAAAGCATATATTTATACAGTTATACAATTCTTGGGTTACAAGTATTAACATAAACAACAACAACTGAAATAAGGAAAGACTCAATTTAACAAGGAATCAAAACCAAAAACAGTTTATGTTTCCTTTTCTCTAACAGGCATCTACTTGATATAAAGTCAAAAATGAGAAGAAAAAATTAAATAAAAATACGAGAGAAGGTGGTAATGGTGGGAGAGATGGAGTAGAATAACGGTGGGAGGGATGGAGCAGAAGAAGGATCCGGTGAGAAATTGATTTGTAATCTGTTGGGTGGTTTTTCAATCAAAGTTATTAGGGTTTAGTTGGGTGTAAACAAAAAGTCAAACAAGTGGTAACTAGAATATGTGAAAAAATATAGGATAAGTGAGGGTGTCAATTAATAAGAGTGACAAATAGGAAAAGTGAAGGTGACAAACAGGTGGAGTTATTTACTTTTATTTCAAAATTTAGAACAGAAGTAAATAGACTCAAACTACATTTACAGCAAATACAACACGTACAAAGTGCACCTGATCGGACCATGTCACACTTCCAAACTTGTATCCCTTTGTTAAACCCTTGTCGTAGAACGAAACTTTAAAAGATGCTGTCCTGGAACCCTTATCAGTGAACACAAGCTTTTCTGGTGACACCTTGATTATCAAACCTGATCTCGGCGTGTCCAGTTTCGCAATGTAAGTTGCATTTTTCTGCCCTACATTTGTTACAGTTCTGGTTATTGTTCTAACTGTACGGTGTCCTTCGAGTTGGCTAATTGATATCGAAGGATAATTAATGTCAGAAATGAAATCCTCTAAGGAGTTAGTTGGGCACGTAAAATTTGTACCCGAAACTGAACTTATAATCTTCTGTTTGTATCCATAATAGCAAAGAAAGTGTAAATAATCTTTGGTTGTGGTTTCAAAAACTAATCCTGGATTTAGAGCTCTAAGTGGGCTGATTTCTCCTGCACCCATTTCATGTGGATTTGCAAACGCGTCTGAACTGTTTGTTAGTGGCTCCCCGTTGTTGTTGGATGCAATAGCTGCAGAAGAAAAATGAGTTTGTAACAATTTAGTACCTAAATTTCTACTGTCAGGTTAAATTACAGTGCAAAAAAGCTACATACCTGTGGTCATAAGAGCTGATTTGATCATAGAAGTACTCCAGTCCGGGTGTATTGATTTAATGAATGCCGCAGTACCAGCAACATGAGGACAAGCCATTGATGTGCCTGATTTGATGGCAAATTTGGAAGGTCTTTTCCCGGGCGGAACACTTCCTTTTTCCGTTGGTGGTATGATGGCTGCTAGTATGGCAACACCAGGAGCTGCTACATCTGGCTGCATTCATACCAGATGAAATATTGTCGACGCTGAGAGTTGAAACTCCAAAGAAATGAATGAAGAAATTTGAAAAACATATGGACGAGAGGACATACCTTAAGAATTGTTTCGGTCAGTCCACCCGGACCCCTTGAGGAGAAAGATGCAACAACAGGTGCTGGTTTAACTTTCGGAACTTCAACTGTTGGTAGAATAGTAGCCGTCGGGTTCCTGTTTCATCACCAACAAGATCAAAGCTTGGCTATTATTTCAACTTGCTCAAAATTGTGTTAACGTATAAATCAGAATTACGCATTAGTAGGCATACTTACTTGGTTGTGTTAATGTATCTAAGTATCTGAGCTCCATCTACATCACCCATTTCTGAAAACGGGAAAACACCCGAGTCAAATGGCTCTCCTTTTTCGGCTTCATTGATCAAGATTATGCCCTTCGCATGAGCTGATTCGACAACCAATTTCTTTACCCGTCTTGAGACCATTGGATCCGTGTTAACACACACAATAATTTTTCCGGCCGCTTTTTTCAAATCTAATGATCCTGGATAGCAATTGCTAATTTCCCAGGGGAAAGCAAGAAAGAAAAGCTATCAGAATGAATTTTTCTGAGCTTGAGTTAAGAGATAACGAAAAAATTTACATTCTTCCGATTTCAATACCACGTCTATAATGGTGCCAACATTTACCTTGACTCCGACAAGGGAGTCATTGTACTTGCCACATCTCCTGCGAAAGCAATTGGGTATGTTTTTGAATGCGTCATATTGGAAAAGTTTATTCCACTTCCCTGTAATAATAAGTAAAAAAGTTTTCAGACGCAAGTGAAATATCAATAGGAAATGGAAGGATATTAAGGTTACGTTTGCAACGTACGTGGTAAATTTGACCGTTGCCAAGAACAACATTAGATCGGAAAGCTCTATCGATATTGGATGCAGCAACAGTCATAATCCAAGGTGCAGAATTGACAACAGTAAAAGCATCTGGACCATCGTTTCCGCCAGCACAAACTACCATAATTCCCTTCTCGTTAGCATGAAAAGCGCCAATAGCGATTGGGTCATTTAGAAAATCCGATTGTATGATAGAGTTAACTCCAATTGAAATTGAGATTATATCAACACCATCTTTGATTGCATCATCCATAGCCTTGAGTATGGTTGCACTAGAACAACCTGCCAATGAACAAGCTTTGTATATTGCTAGCCTACTAGAAGGAGAACCACCCTTCGCAGTACCATGTCCGAGGCCATAGTAGCTTGCGTTGGGCACCATTGCGCCTGCAGCAGTTGATGCTGTATGGGTCCCGTGGCCAACGGAATCTCTGGGTGACCCGGTATGCGATTTTAGGGTCCTATTGGATTCTGGCTTGATCATGTCTTCTCGAGTGTCGTAGTATCTAGCTCCTATTAATTTCCTACATTGGCACAAAATTCAAACGGTATCAGACTGTTAGTGGATACAGATGTTAACGTGCAGCACATGGTGCAATCCAATATTTTTTAAGAGGCATTGAGTATTACTAATACCTGTTACAGTCTGACTTTTTAAAATCAGATCCTTCCATGCAAACTCCGTTCCATCTTGATGGAATTTTTCCTATTCCATTGTCGTTAAAACTTGGGGATTCTGGCCAAATTCCTAAATTTCAAGCACACATTTTAGATGTGGACGCCAAATAAAAAAGAAACAATGATTTCTGACACTGATTTCATAATAGTGCCAATACGAGGCTGCTTCTCCCAATACTCCAATAGACTTGAGCCTAAAATATAGCCCTTGCTAGCCAACGGCCTTCCAAGTTCCAGAAGTGAACTCGTCTCCAGGGAGAGTTTTTCTACTTACGTAAGGTTGTACGGTGATGCTATGAGCTGTAGCCTGGCGGCCCTGGACTAATTCCAACGTCCCAAGGACCCAAGGGATACAGGAACATTGCAATATGAAATCATGGGATTATCTTCCTCTGGAAAATAAATATCAAATCATGGGATCATGTGCTACATGACTTTTAATTACGTGCCGACAGTGCATGAGCTGTTCAACAGAAATTTAGGCCACCTAGTAGGACCCACTCAATTAAAATCCCAAAATCATTATAATCACTTTTTCATAGTTTTATTTGAAATTAGAGAGAAGTGGTCCCTTCTTCGTATTAAGAGAGAAAAAGAAAAGAAAAATAGTGGTCCCCAAATAGGTAAATTAGTAAAATAATAATATTTGATTTTCAACAAGCCTATTATTTTTTTGAAAAGAGAGAGTACTACTAACAAGAAAGAGTTTGGTCTTTCTGCCGTGTCATGTAGTAATTTGTTTAGATTAGAAAAATCATTGGAATTGGATTCTTTAAATTTACCTGTATCAATGATCCCAATAATAACATCTTCCCCGCCGGAAGCATGTTGTGGATATTGATGATTTGATGGAATGCCAGATTCAGATTCTAGGAAATCCCAAGAACGCGTGGTATGCAGTTGGAGTGTAGTATCCGCAAATATTGATACGATTTCATCATGATCTGCATTAATAGAAGTCATTTATACGATCTTGCACTAATCTAAGTTAGTGCTGTTAAGAACTTAAGTGTTAAATTAACTACCAGATAAGACTGCAACTTCTTTCTCGGTAAGAACTGCAGAGAAACCTATAAAACCATGGTTATACGTATGAACAAGTGATAGTCTTTCACTTTCTTGGCTGCAGGAAAATTGATTGATGATAAAATTCATTAGCTTGACATTCATAGATATCATATAATTGCGGCAATACAAAAACTCAATGTTTCATTCATTTTTGTAATGTTGCTGGTGTTTACAGTAGACTCGAGAGATGCAATTTTTGACCCGACGCTATATGGCCCCCTATGCAAATAGCAGCCGCGACAAGAATTCGGCACTATTACCTACATAAGTGGAGCAAGCCCACGATTTACAACATGAACGGCCATCATTGTGGATATTTTGTCATTTTGAGTTCAAGTTTTCTGATTTCCTTATTTTTTCAGTGTATAAATTTGATTTTTTTGAAATACTAGTCAATAGTGACCTTGCTACAATACATGAGTAAAACTTTAAAATGTTACTCGTATAATATTGTAAATACAACGATCATTTCATAGTATAAAATACGATAAACAAACAAAGAAAAGTAAAATCAGAGTGCCCAGTATTACCCTTTGTAATAAATATTTATGCATGAATAAAAAAAATCTTTGGTACTGCAGACTACCTTGGTATTACAGAGGACAGCAATTTTAAGTGAGATGATTCTTTAGCTTTGTTATCAAATACTTCGCCATTGATATTGTTAGAACTTCCCATGTAGACAACATAAGCCTGAAATTAAGAAGAAAAAAGAAAAGGAATTACAAAATTGACTGATCAACGTACACTCTGTATATAGAGCTGCAACTATGTAAATACTCACTGTAGCTATATAAATGAAATACGTTTAAGGAAAGTAAATTGCCAATCTATCAAATTCACATTTGAAATTGAGAATCACAAACCGAAAAACCCAAAATTAAATCAGAATGGAGTTTGTTTGTTACCTTTGGAATCTGATTTGCAGTTGTCCCATGGCAGAAGATAAGATAGTTCAGAAAGAATAAGATGATGAGTGAACAAAGAAGAGAAGAAGCCATGGAGGAAGTGAATAGACCAGAGCTAGCTAGTGAGAAGTAGTTTCATATATAGAAAGTAGTCATTTTTTAAAAGACAACATCTATTTATTTTACAAGAGAATTGGATACATGAGAAGTAAATAAAGCATTCTTGATTGATTCTAATCTTATCAATTATTCATTTTTAACACACCTTCATGCAACATACTTATACGAGAAGCAATAACACCTTTTTTTGCACATTTATATATGTTTAATCCCATATTATCTTGTTCAATTAAATCATTTTATATACAAGTAATGCAAAATGAGTCAAATGACACAATACTTTTAATTAAATTCCAACACACACTAGCTTTATTGATAGGTAATTTTTGGACATTTTTTGTGGCTTAGTTAATTGGTTAGAGATATAACAATCAACATGCCAGCTGCCTGATTGGTTATATATGAATCATTCAAATATGTGGATAAATTTAATTGAGATAACAAAATGTAATGATAAAACCCACAAGTTTTAAACTTGATCATTTCATTAACTAGTTTTTGTTTGTTTAATTTTCCAAGAAAAAAATAAAAAGAAGGTATCATACACAGACTTGAATTGCAAGTAACCAGAGTGTCTTTTTGACAATTTAAGATGAAGGACTTCTTTGCATTTTTCTTTACAATTCTTTTTTTTATTCTCTTTTTGGTTTTATAAATATATCATTTGTTTAATATATGTTATTATGCTTCAAAAAAATAAAAATATTTATTTTTCCTTTTCTTTTTCGTATGAACTAATTTACTTTAGTTTTGTAGGTAGAATACTAGAATTCTTGTTTTAAGGTAAGGAAACGACATGTATGAATAGTATCATAATTGGTGAGTAATGATAGTGATAACATGAATAATTCATTTTAATTTGTATACAATTGTACAAAAGCAAGCCAGATTCGCGCACCTTTAGGAGTATCACTTTCCTACTTTACTCAAATTGGAAGCTGTCGACGTATGTTGCATATGTGCATGCATTTGTTATGTTACATGTACTGTTGTCATCTTCCAGCGTTCATCAATTTATAGTTTCCTTTCAAGTTTTGTTTAGTACCACTGGGCTTCAACCTTAATAGATCTTTCAGCATTCATTTTGCTTTGGCTGTCTGATTTCAAGTTCTTGTTTGCCTGCTCTCAATCTCATGTTCTGTAAGAAAGGGGGGGAATCTAGGAAACGATGTTCGAGATTGTTAATTCGTGACCTATAAATATAGCTACACGTCATGGGATGAACCTTTGTGGTTGGTTACCTATTCTTTATATTTTTTCTTCAAGTGCAGAAACGTTCAATACGGCTAAACTGAGCATCTCTTATTTGTTTGGGGTCAATATTGGGAACTAACTACGTTTGAAAGTTTTCAGTCATAAAACCAAGAATACAATTATCTGGAATGGGACAGGAATTCCAGCTGACGGTAACAGATTGCCTGTACATGGGATGAATGCAGTGACTATTTGTGCTGACTTCTAATATGAAGGCGGATTTAATATATTTATTTAAGAGCACGGTTGGGAAAAAGGACTTCGTCAACTAGTCAAGAACTGACGAGTCTATACTCTAATAAGCACATCACAAACGTAGTTGCTGAGCCAAGCTTAGACTAGACTCTAGAGCAAACTACTTGTCCGGGTTACACAACAGTTAACACCCAATCACTCACTGGATTAATGATTAATCAGAGTCATCAGACAAAATATAAAGACTAGAGTTATTCACTGAGTGGACAAACAAAAGATTCACTGCTCAGCAGGTTCCAACAAAAAACAAAATTACCAAGTCAGCTTCTGTTCATTTCATCATTGGACAACAATTGCACTGATTTACTACCTCAGATACCGTATTAAAGATAAGTCCAATACCATATTGTTCACTCTACAGATATCGATTTACGAATAAAAATTATTGAGTAAACAGTAAGAAATGTTTATTTCTAAAGTGATCATAGTTGACTAAATGAGTGATAATGTGCTTTCAAATTCAGTAATGTACCGAGTGATTATATTTCATCAAAATAATCGATTAGTCACAACAACAACCATACGTCACAACAACAACCATACTCGATAAATGCAGTGGCTCAACAGTTTGCTGTGTCAGTAAGTTATCCTGTCATGAATATTCTACAGTACTATACTAATATCTATGGTTCTGTTCCCATCAAAACTACTTCAGGGATTGGATATGTTCCTGAATCCCTGATAAACAACATGAGTTAGTGTCGCAACACAACATATAGGATTGCAGGATTAAAAAGAACAACACCTAGTCCTAAGTATTCATTATTGCATTGGGTGTTACAGAACAGAACCAAGTTAAAAACTAAAGAAAATAATTGATTTAGATAATGTTTTTAGCGTTTGAATAGAAGACTAAGTCTGTTTTGTCTGCCTCTGTTTTGTTTTGTTCATTTAATAATTTTGTGCACAAATAGAAAAGTCAAGAAAATATAATATGATTTAAGAATTCATGGGAGAACCTTGACCAGATTTCAGCTATATATTCTCATCCAGATAAGAGAAATCATACTACGAAAAAAGATACTTCCAGAAAGCATTTTACATAAGAGTTTTATTAGTTTCCATGGGAAATTGCTGTAGAAGACCTCCTGCAAGATGTGCTCATGTATCTTCTCCAGGTAACCTTAACTACTATTTCCCACTCTATCTAACAATTGATTCTGTCGCACAGAAGTTAAGCCACAGAAAAGCAACATTTCAGAGTTCAGAAAAAATATTCTGCGAAACTGCGAGTGCTGCATATTCTGACAATTTGCAGAAAAATATATGTATAGCGTGAATATTTTGAAGCATAAATTAGAAGGCACCACACGACAAACGTCAAGCTTACCATAATTCTTACTAATGCTTTATGACTGCTTCATTTGATGGTTTTCACTTTTCACTAAACAAGTTTTTGTTCTACTACTAGAGCAAATGGCTTGAATAAGATACACGAAAGTTGTTGCTAATCATGTAAGAATGGCACTTCACTAATTATGCTAGTAAAGAGATAGTTACGCTTAAGAGCACAAAGTCAAAATCTTCATGCTATTTCCAACCTCTGAAACACTGCAAATAGTAGATGAGAATTTCTGATTGGTAAACCTGCATTTTTCTTCTATAAAATCTTGCAGATTCTCAAAATTCGCATCCCCTGAAGGAGATATTTTCCATCCAAGAAGCATCAAGCCCCCAATCAGGCAGAACTTCTTTGACAACAATAAAGAGTAATGAGTCAGCATCAGGAGGTCTTAAGTCCTACATGTTTAATGATCTAAGAAATGTAACCGGAAACTTCAAAACAAGCAATCTTATTGGTGAAGGAGGATTTGGGCAAGTCTTCAAAGGATGGATTGACGAGAACACCTTAGCCACGTCAAGACAAGGAGTTGGCATGGTTGTAGCTATCAAAAAACTTGATCCAGAAAGCTTCCAAGGCCACAAGGAATGGCTTGTATGTAAACAACACTAGCAACAGATTTCTAAATTATATTTGCTTCATTTCTCTCTTCAAATTGAATATATACATAATCTTTGTTTTCACTATTTCATCTCATCAGGCGGAAGTTAACTACTTGGGGCACCTTAATCATGAGAATCTTGTGAAACTCATCGGATATTGTTCAGAGTCCAAAAACAAACTTCTAGTCTATGAATATATGCCAAGAGGAAGCTTAGAAAATCATCTGTTTAGAAGTAAGTTGGTAGCACCATCCTTAAATGTAACTTACCTAGCCATTTGTTTTTATATTCAGTTAGAAGCAACCACTCATTAGCTAAACATTTACTCTTCCTGCAGAATCTGTTCAACCTATACCTTGGGCCACAAGGATGAATATTGCTATTGGTATCGCTCGGGGTTTATCCTTCTTACATTCTTTGAAAACTCAAGTAATCTACCGTGACCTCAAGTCTTCCAACATTCTCCTAGACTCGGTAAGATTTGGAAACTGTAGGTTTAGTGAAAACGTTCAATATTGTGGCTACACAGTTAGATTTAGTTGTCGATATGAGCTAACCTTATCCTCACATATTCGTAGGATTTCAATGCCAAACTTTCAGATTTTGGTTTTGCAAGAGATGGTCCCATTGGAGACAAAACTCATGTTTCAACCAGAGTTCTGGGAACTGGTGGCTATGCTGCCCCGGAATACATTGCAACAGGTTTTTTACTTATAGCTTACATCTTATAACTGCACTTAAGATTATATTTAACGAACTGCACAGTCTGCACATCTAATTTTCAATACAACAGCTCATCCTGAGTCCTCAATATCTGTTCAAAACTAGGTCACTTATCAACGAAGAGTGATGTATACAGCTTTGGAGTGGTTCTGTTGGAGCTATTATCCGGAAGGCGCGCATTGAATGAAAGAGTCGGCGAATCAAACCTTGTGGATTGGTCCAGACCATTTATAAGTGATAAAAAGAGAGTACTAAGGATCATGGACACGAGGTTGTGTGGTCAGTATTCAAAGAAAGAAGCTCAGACAGCTGCAGACCTAGCTGTTAACTGCCTCAACCTAGATGCAAGAAACAGGCCCTCCATGACAGAAGTTTTCACTACATTAGAACAATTTCGCACACCAAATGACCGTCTTAGAACTCCAAGCAGGGAAGAAGATCGTGGAATAAATCCCCTCATAGTTCCAATTATAAAACAACTCCAAACACAAACACAATCTGAACCTATTATCTGATAGTTCACTAAAGATATCCAACACCGGTTAGTAGAAAAACAGGAAAAAGAAAAGATATAAGTCCACCGCTCATATCTGAGCTAATGCAGTGGTAGTATAGCACCAATTTTTTTTTGTAAAGGACGCACATTATTATCATTTTATCTATCAGGTATCTGTATCTTTTTGACTACAGTAGAGATTAGTAACACGAACCAAGCACTGAACATGTTCTACTATACTGTCGCATATCTTCCTAAATCCAAAGATTATAGTGAGAGTTCCAGATCAGCAAATATTGAGGTGCTCATTGTTCCGAATGTAATAACTTGCGTATCATTTTAGTGAAACGGAGATTATCTGTACAGGTGTCTTATTTTATTGCCCCGCGTGTATAAAATGTGATAAATACAAACTTAAAACTTACGAGGATAATACGATATGGGAGCTTCATTAGACCTTTTTCCCTTTAGCCAACCGATGCTGCTTTTCCTCCTCAACTTGCTCCAGCAATACTACGAGCTCTGCCTCTGTCAGCCCCTCTATTCGCTTCTGCATTTTGTTTAGCAAGTTTGAGATACAACATTCAAGTCATAGCTGTTCTTGCTCTTGGTAACAAGCACTACTTGACCCAAATTTCACCAAGAACTATAGATAGAAAAGAAAAGTATAAGACAGCATCAAACCTCCATGACTTTGTCTTCATAGTCACGTAGCTGCTGAACATATGTCATTTCCTTGTTTGAGACTCTAAAGATGTACGTAGAGATCCATCCAAGTGTTAGTCCCAAAACGAGAACCAACTGAACAACATTTCCAGCTTGTAATGGATCAACTCCAGCAAACTGTACAACGAACCACATGGCTATCAAACTATCAAAATTGATAAGTATTTTCACAATGACACGTATGGTGTAAATACCCAGAAGACTGTTCTATTGTAATATCCATGAATGAGGATCTTATAAGAGGCAAACCGTAAGTATAATCTATGCTGACGGAAGATATTAACAATAATAGAACAAGAAAATAATTAGATGAAGGGGCAAAGGATACCTCCAGCCCACTTTTTAAACCAACGCCCAGCAAAGTCACTCCAACCCCAATCAACAAAACATCCTTCCTTGAATATCCAAACTCTACCTGCTAGTTATATGAAATTACGAATAGCTCTTTTATACACAAACATTTACTCCATATTGATGAAATGATAAACAAACGACCAACAGAGAGTAAGTTACAATTCATGAGTCAAAGATATAAAGGCTTCCAAGCAGAATAACATACACATATAATATAACGCTCGTAAATATCTTACAGGAAAATTTTCTGACAGGTAACATGATTTAGTAATCAGAAACACGGAGCAAAACACGATAGCAGTAAGGACAATTTAAGCGTACTTAGTTCCTAAGACATGCCTTGGTCTTGTCAGAGGCTTTCGATTCATCTCCACTGCCTCCAGAAGATGAAGAACCACTGCTTCTCGGAACTACAGAGAATGTTGTCCTTGACCTAGAGCTGTCGCTGCTGCTTTTGGAAAAGGAGAAGTTTTTCGAATATGAACCTCGAGAAGTAACTCTTCCTGTGAAACAGTCCAATTTAAAATTCAAAGAAACTTATAAATTCGTTTACACAAATACATCTCCCATGCAAGAACACAATCAGTAAAGACACCTCAAGTTTTGTAATTCTTCTTCAATTTTCATACCCTAGACCTTCAAATAACTCCATTTTTCATAGACTATCATTACAGTTTACGAACATAATGAATTATTTTGTAGGTAAACCGTAAATGTCTCTCCCTTTTCCCCAAATGGATTATTCCACAAGTCAATGAATTATTTCCAGTTCCAGCAATTAAAACCCACTTATGTGTTAAAGAGTCATTGACAGGATGAAGATTCTCAACAAACCAACTAAAAAACATTACAGTAAACTAGAATCAAGAGAAACTACTTACTTGGAAGTGTGTTAACTAGAAGAGAAGAAGGCCTAAATAACTTGAAAGTTGGTGTACCTCTTGATTCTGAAGAGAAACCATAACCAGATGAAGAAGTAGAAACAGATGATAGATAAGAAGAGACAGAGAGAGCCATGGAGAGAGAGATTCACCGCCTTAAACCCGCTGGAAATATCAACGGTAGCCTAAATTTCACTCTAGACTACTAATACTCTTTTTTTCTGTGACCGTGTATAAAGTAAAGGATAAGATGGGAAATGGGTCGGGTTTAAACCGCCAAGGTAAACATCCACCCATCCTACTATAAATAACACGGTTGCTTCGATCAGAGACGAAGGAAATCTCTGTCTCTAATTTCGGAAATCACAAAATATTCCTCTGCAAGTTCAGGAAGAACTTTATATGGAGTCGGTCGATTATTCCATTGAAGAAGAAGGATTGGGAGAAGAAGATGAACAACCTGTTTGTAGTTCCATAGCGCGTGGTGGGCCAATTTACATTCCCGATCTTACTAGTCCTCTAATCAGACTAGGTCGTTTCCAAGATTTGGTGCTTGAAGAACTACGGATTTTAGAGGCAGAATCATGTGTAGATTCGTTCCACTTATGTGAGGAAGATCTATCTGTTGATGAGCTCAAAATCTGTACAGAGGAAGAATTGGTAGAGAAAGCTTTACAAGTTCAGAACAATGATGAAAACGAACCACAAGTTTTAGAAGATCCATCTAACAGCCTGAGCAATACTGAAAGCTCGGAAAAGAGAATTAATACATCGGCAGCTAATGAGTCACTGAATGGGTCTCTAGTTCAAGCCAGTAATCCTGATTCTTCTGGCATATTGGTTGAAAGCAGCAACCCAAAGAAGGGCAGGAAAAGGGGAAGAAAATTCGACAGGGATTGCCGTGCTGCAGAACTGGAAAGTAGTTACACCGCAAAAGTGAAGCAGCTTGCAAGCCTCAAGCAAAAGCAGGATGAGGACAAACTGGCTGCAAGATCTATCGTGCTACAAAGGTAACAGTGGAGGACAAATGGGCCCAAGAAAATCCTAGTTATTTCTGTGATAACTGCTACCACCTTCTTCACTACAATGAGGATGAATCCTTGCTATATGATGACTACGCTGTATATGATAATCACCATGACTAGGCTGTAAACTAAAATTAGGAAATTTTGTTCTTGCTTGCTACTGCATGGGATAACAAGTTCTTCCAGAGAAACAAAAACATTTGGAGCTGCATTATCATACATCAAAATCCAAACCCAAAATTATAATTCTGGAACTAAATTTTGGGTTTTCCGACTGATAAAAGAAACACGGCAAAACTAATTTGCAGAGATTCGAGACCTCCTGAGAACTCAAGCATGTACAATTGATTAGATAAGAACCAGTGAAGACATCAGTTTTTAATTTTTACAAGACAAATAAAGACAACAAGCGAAAAAATGTTGCTTTTGAGAGAACGCATACCAGAACGCCCTAAAATATTTACCATTGAAACAGCGATAAAAAAGACTTACAATTACAGAACTATTTACAAGCTAAGTGATGCAGGTTCTTTTTGTTGAATCTCTGCATATTTACCAACTCACAACTGCATGGACATCAGAAGCCTCAGATCATTTGCCGAAGGAGATGAGGCAGTTTCTACCATCTGTATGTAGCATATCAGGATAATGAATAATAAGTATACAAGACCTAAATGAATACCTAGAGGAATTGCAGAAGGCCAGAAAAGCTGAAGCTAGGGTTAAAGATTAGTGTTGAAAAATCAATGGATCCACTACGAGGAAATTCTACAATATTTATTAACCATATGACAAGTGACCACATGATATTGTAGAATAGTATAAATTGTGGATCAGTAATAAATTACAATCTCAGGCTAACATGTCAAACTAGACTTGGCAAGAGTTAGGATCACAATCAGGACAAATATTTAATAAGCTGTGGTCAAAACGTTAAGAGGATAAAACAATCCAGGATCATACAGCAGTCACTCAAGTGCTTCTAGACAGTATATAACTATTTAACAAAGTAAAGGATAATCTACACCATCTTCTACCCTCAAAATGTTTTGAGGGGTACTTAGTTGTCATTACCATAAAGCAAGAATGCAATTCATCTTTTGGCCTGACCACATTCGTGTAGCATGAAAGATGTCTATGTTTGGTGAGTCTTGCACCATCAAAATTCTGCGGATACATCAGATTATACAGTTACTTTGTTTTACTCCTTTTCACCTTCTGGATAATGATACCCGTGCAAGGTGAGGCTTAGGTAGAGCAGTTCACTTTTATCTGTTTGTTTATGCATGCTAGAGTATTAATTTGCGCTAACATTTTACACGGGTCATCATCATAATATGACAAAAAGACCAAGAACATAATCGTTCACAAAATGGAAGCATTATGAGAAATGTACGGATGACAAGCTAACAAGTGAAGGGAAATTCTAAAATTAAGAAGTTTGGGCCCAAACCTCAAAGCCGAATTTCTTATACAGTTCTTGGGCAGGATTGTTGTCAAAATTTACATGGACGAATAATTGTTTCATACCTGACAATGACACAAGTGATGTTTTAACTAATATGAGATCAGCGGAAGATAATCAGAAGAAGTTAAGAACTGATGGATATATATAAAGAGGGGTCTTCAAAAAAAAAAAAAAAAAGATAAACCTGTTGCAGTAGCAAGATCACTGGCCAGATGCAACATATTAGAAGCAATTCCCTGGCGACGAGCAAACTTCGACACGCAAACATTTGCAATATAAGCATATCTATGTGCACCATAGGCACCATGGCTTGCTAGAAAAGTGTTTGGTTTCTTAAGCTCCTGAAATAAACTACGAATGTGTTAAACATAAGGAAGACTGTGACTCCACTTCCTTATACCACGACAAAAAATGCAATAAAAATTGGAGTTAGCAAGAAGTTGTATTCGCACTCCTGGGAAGGTTTCTCCTGGCAAGAATTGCCGAATGCTTAGGTCCAAAGTTCCAACAACGCTCTTCAACACAGTACGCTTAACATTTTTGTCTTCTTTTTTCACCTGATACGCAAAGTAACAATATTAACAAGACACCCACGCACAAAAAAAAAAGAAACAGCACAACAAAAACAAAATAATATGACGAAATCTGAGCATAACAATCATCAAAGTCGGAACCAACCCCCAAAAGAGATCGTGGTACATGTAGCCTACTCTAAGATAAAAAAGAACATGCATCCCTAATTACTATCAGTTGGGTAAGCTTAACACGTTTTACTCATTACAGATATTCACAGATTGAAGAAACGAAATATGAATAGCATTAATACTACAAATACACATACTGAAACAAGGCAAAAGCACTTCAATGAGTTTCCATCCCGCAGTGAACACCGCTTTTTCAAAGCATAGAACTCCTGCGGGACAATGATGTGTGTATTTGATGAATAGATGAAGTAGTAAGTTAACAGACACTGTGGAAAATAGAAGAAGGAAACTTCTATCTTAATAAGTGTAATAGGCAACTTAAATAGAGAAGCCACAGTTTTACCTGCTCAGCGTACTTCCTTTTGAAGCTATCAACATGCCTGGAAATATTTAGTAGACCTCATTAGTGGATCCTGACTCAACGAATGTGCTGAACAATACAGGAAATTATGCAGCTGAAATGAACATACTATGAGAAAGGAGGTCATCCGACCAAACTATGTGAAGTGAACTAACCGCATATATGGTAACGATTCATAATGGGCTTCTGCTCGCAACCACGCAGCTGTCTGTCGTGTATATCGAGATAGAACAACATGACACAAACTGAAGCTCTTGTAAGAACATAAGCAGGAAAGTAGAATATAATAGAACTGAATATGGTAACCCGAGGAATGTGCAGATTTTCACCTGCTATTGATTAAAGGATGCAATTCTATGAAATTAACTCACCCAGTACTCTTCATCTAAAACGGCACCACGAGCAACAAAATGACCAAAGCCTCGTGTTTGGATTCCACAATATTCCTCATCAGTGAGTTGTAACCGATCAAAGGCTAGTTCAGGCAGTCTCACATTGTCACTCCTGGAAACTGAAGATTGATGAATGCTTTGTTCGCTGTCATTGCATTGGGCTCTAATATTTTTCCATCTAGTGCACAACACTGGAAAGGTTTCCCTGAAAGTAATGATATGGAAAAAAGAAATTAGCAAAAGTCTTACGAATTTTTCTTTGGATCAGGCGCAATTTTTTCTTAATACACATATCCATCCTATATGCATCAAACAAAAACTGCACGGTAATCAATTCCCCAAAATGTATTTCTATCCATTAACTTTATACATAACTCGTTCACACTAATTCAAGTGATAAGTTAATAATATATTGATTCCTCATGATTCTTCACGAACGCCATTGACTTTCTAAATACATATAGCTATTTCAGTTTCTAGTTTGCATTTTGTGTGTCTCTGTTTGGGTGAAAACTAGAATATTCATACCAAACATTTGCTATTTATATTTCCTGAAGGCTAAAGCTATATTAATGTCTCAACTGGTGCCCTAAATAAACTCCGAAGTAGACATTTGCTAATTACCAGAAAAACACAAGAATTAACTTCCCAATTACAATGAAAAATATACACAAAATAGGAAAACTTAACAGATTACAATTGATAAAGAGCTACCATAATATTATGCTGATTTTTAAGCAAGGATAGAAATTGATATTGCAAACTTATTCTACTGGATAATAATAACAGAAAAAATGTTTCGTACCGAAAGGGACCAGGAGAAACTCTAAGATCACAAACCAGAGGATTACACTTAGTTCTTTTAACAATCAATCTGGATATTGGAGGAAGCTGAACTCCGTGAAATTGTGGTACAGATAACACTTTAAGATCCATTTCCACGCAAAATCAAATGTGAAGCTCAATCTCATAAGAATATCAGCAAATTTTAACTCTCAATATCCAAATAATTAGCTCTTTTCCCCAATTGAAACCATTAAACAGAGACAAAAGATCAAATACAAATAACCTAATTTTCCTTATCTGGTTTACTAATTATAGATTGAGGAAATGAGAATTCAAATGGTCAAAAAGAAAATTTCCCCCTTTTTTCCCTCAAATCTTTGCAATCAGAATAGTAACTCTGTGAAAACAAACCCTAGAAAGATAGAAATCCTCCGACACTGATATGGTACATCATTATTGCATTATCTAAGCTGTGCTAGTCTCAGTGAGATCCATACGTGTCATATTTCGGATCATTGAGGATCCTTAGACCATTGGTTAACAACCGCATCTGTAGTGTACATAAAAATAGTGGTACGTGGCATTAGATTCGGCTTTAATTTATGACTTTATCCATTTATCCAACTAATACTAGTACGTGGCATTGTCTTTTCCCGTGTTACCGGCTTACCGCTTAGATGTGTGCCTGGAATGATTTGTAGACCTGTCAACGGTATTTATCAAACCGGATATAGCCTCTATTATATTCATTACCGATAAGAATTACCGCATATCCGATATCCGATAATATCCAACGGATATTCAAAAATATTTTCCGTAACCGTTCCGATAACAACTAAATGTATTATTCAAAAAGACTCTAAACGGATATCGGATATTATCCTATAGGATAATGTCTTTTTCGTATCCGTTACCGGTAAGTAAGAATAGCGGATAATGTATCCGTTATCCGCAATTTCGAATAATATCCTAACGATTCGAACGGATATCGAATATTCGGTTATCCATTGACAGCCCTAAGATTGATTTGTAGTTTTTTTTCTTTTCTTTTAAGCAAGATTTATATCTATCAAACTAGATAAGAGTTTACAAATGATTCATCCTCTAGCAGCTGGAGAAATATTAAACCATATTCTTAGTTATTATACTTTAGCATGCTTAGACAGAATATTTGTCACCTTTTTCTTTTCTTTTGGCACATAACAACAACATTGTCAAGAGCTAGAATTTCTAAAACACTCTTCGATCTCAAGAATCAAATTATGAAGTCTCCATTCTATGTTGAAGTTTTCGTTATTCACTGCATTTATTGTCCAGTTCAAAGTGCACAGCCTCCACTCTTAAATCTTTCTCCCATTGAGTTTCTTCCCATAGCCCATTGCACTCTGCATTTTGATCTCCAGTGCCTCCCTACAAAATCACGTAGAGTTAGATCAATTCCACCAGATTTTGTAATGTCATGATAACTACCATCACAGTTAAGGGTTAGAACACTTGTAGGCGGTGGTAGCCAATGAATATTTTCCCTGTTTGTTCTAGTCCGAGTTAAACTACTCAGTTTAGGTCTTAACTCCTGTTCTGCTATGTTTTTTCTACAAATATGAATGATTTGATCCGGTGTGAAAACTTTTCCTTGAAACACTATATCGCATCTAGCAGACCAGATAGTCCATGCAATTATAGAAAATCTACTTATGTCCTCTTCTCCAATTTGATTTGCATGTAGCTTTTCAAACCATTCACAGACTCAATCCTCCAAAGACATATTATTATTATTAGGATGGAGATCCAAAATTAAGAACTAGATAGCTTTAAAACTATACAGTTCCTAATGACATGGGAAGGAGGTTCTTGAGTCTGAGAGCATAAAGGACGGTTTGCATTCAAATCTTGAATTTAACTTGTCTCTACAGTATAAATTCTATTAAATAATAGGTTTGGGACCAAGGAAAAATTATCATTTTAAAGAGATATTATATTACCGATAATATAATAATTTATTAGTTTATAAAACTTTAAATTAATTATTATCGGATAAAGAATATTATTACAAGAAACTAGTTGAAACCTAACAAGTTAAGCTCCAACAGCGTACTACTACATTAGTTGAACAGGTTGTCGTGCTAGCCTACTAGTGAGCTTCATGAGGAACCAGCCAAGGAAGCCGAAGTGGATAGGGGGGTTGATTATGTCGCAAGGGGGGCAAGCTAACTCTACCTTCCATGTCAAACTCTTCAATATTGCGTCATCGGGGACTCGAACATGGGACCTCCTGGAACGCATCAAATCTTTGAGGAACGGGGATGACCAGCTGAGAAAGCTACTCGTTTTTTTAATTAAATAATATATAATTATTTTAAAAAATAATTCCTAGGTTGGAGGTTGAATAATACTTATAGTACAATATCGACTAAAAAAATTATATTATTAACTAATTGCAATACAAATACAAGCACTCTAAGTATTAATCACACTTCAATATACTTTTTGTTGCTATACAACAATGTGGTTCTGTGCACTTTGACTTCACTACGAGCTAGTGGGGATGAAAGATAGCTTGATTTGAATTTTAAAGAAATACAAACCAATATTAAATCATATTTTGAGAAAGTTAAATATGTCTGAAACTTCTCTTTTATTTTTCTAATAGCATTATTATTTTATATATTATTTGGGACCTATTAACCATTAAGGGGAACTTTTGAAACATATTATTTTATGATTTTATCGAATTTATTATGCTAGCACTAAGAGCTCGAGTCGGGACCAGGAAATTTTATTCTTTTAACGAAAACATTATATTATGGAGTATTACTTTAAAGAAGGTATATTGTAGTCGGGAGAATATTCTTGATACACTTCCACATAAACTGATTTACTCTCGGGATACTAGGTAGCTTCCATAACCTTTTGAAGACCCATTACATTTTGACCCAAACTGCGTTATTATTACTTGTCTCTTCAAACATTTTCATGTACACTAATTTGACTGTAAATCTACCATTCTTCTCTAAGGTCCAGATTAACTTGTCTCCGTAATGCTGGTGAACAGAGATATTAAGAATTAGTCTTGCAACGGTAGGTTCAAACATATTGAAGATAAGACTTGAGTCCCTAAAAGCATAGTTTACATAAAAAATTGATGAAGATATATAAAGTGATGGATAATCAATATATAAGAGTAATTCTTTTTTGCTCTGCAAATCGGGAGATTACTGAGTTAACCCAGTAATGGAAAAAATTCAAAAAACGTACTCATAATTCATCATAATCTCTAGCTTTAGATTTGTTTTCTCTTCACCAAATCATAGATTTCCTCTCTGTGAAGCATGAATTGCTTTGATTATATTTAAAAATCCATTTCATCAATGCATAACCATTGTTCTGATTTATTTCTTTTCATAATAGTTGTTTTGATTGTTTTGAGTTTTTCAATCGAGCTTTACTTGTTGTTGTCTCTTACTGAGATATGATCTTTTAATTTTGCAAGTTACCCTTGATCTTTAAAGATGGTTTCTATCCAGTATTGGATCTTTGTTTACAATATATGCATCCTTTTGACAGTATTGTCAAATCCTACAGTATTGTCGAAACAAGCAGTATTGCAAGAAAATATAGTTTTCAATCGGAGTGTGTTGTATTATGATCATTTAGAATACCAGATCCCATATCAAGTTTCAAAACCCATGATAGATATTCCGTTTCAACCGATTCAGAATCTTGAAACTCAGAAAATTCAAAAAACCCAGCTTCCCCCCATAGAGCTCCGTAATTATAGGAATACTCATTATTCTTTGGAAGGCATGCAGTCAAACCACAACAGAATCATATTCAACATATCCACGAATACCTTCCAGCTACTCTTTAGGAAACAAAATATTTTCTTTCCTCTCTGTCAAACTATAAACCTAAGTATAAAACAAAGGTCATATACTTGTTTTTCTCATCACAAAGAACTTGCAAACCCTAATAGGAAGCAAACCTATTGTGAAAGAATGAGTTCTAGCAGTATTAACAGCAAGGTTAACGATATCACTGAGAAGATGAGAAGTGCAGCAATTAAGAAAGCACTTGGCGGATCATCTAGGGGTGTCATTGGTTCTTCAAAGCATATAACTGAGGCGGCTGAGGAATGGGCAAATAGTTTGATAGGTAAACTCATAACTAATGATGAAGAGGTTGAAACAGCTGATGTCAAGGATGAGCTGAATCTCTTATGGAAAAATTACAAGAAGGGAGTAACTAGGGTTGTAGGAAAGCACTTATATGTATTTAAGTTTAACACTCCGAAGGATATGAAGGATGTCATTAAAAAGTCTCTGAATGTCCAACGATGTCTGCTTGCACTCCAAGAGTATACTACTGCAAAACAATACCAGGATTATGCCTTTACTACACAAGAATGGAATGTTCAGTTTAAGGGTCTTCTTCTTGAGCATCATCACGTAGCTGTTATCACTGAAGCTATTGAAGATATGGGGTAAAAGATATCTACCAACCCGTCTAACTGCAGACCTAGATCAGGAAACATGATCACTGCAAGAATTGAGATGGAGCTTAATAACCCATTAAAAATAAGAGAATGGTGGAATACCAATTCTTGTGATATAGTATGGATCAAATATCATTGGGTTAAACAACCACATAGTATGTGTAACAAATGCTATACAGTGGATCATAATGATGAAACTTGTGAAGAGGTTGCAGAAATTCTAAAGGAAAGAGCAATGACACAAGAGGAGTATGAACAACATATGTTAAAGAAGAACGACGAAACTGCTGAACATGCTGAGGGAGAGGAAAATAATATAAATGAAGATTACTTGCTCATTGAAAACAACATGGAAGACAATGAAACCTTTGAAGAAGGACGAATCAACAAGAGAGCTAGAAACCAACCAGATAACACACTAGGAACCAATCCATAAATCTCAGGCCCAATTGTTGCTAATCATGGAGGTAACACACAAAATAATGATCATACTGATAACAACAACACTCATACAGAGCTCATGAGGGCATTGTCATGGACTTTCCTAAGGGATCCGCAGATGGCACAAAGTTGGAAACCATACAAGATCAAGGGAGCAATGCAATTAAGGTAAATTACTGGTTTTACTATCATATTTTTTCTTATTCCTGCATATTTCATCTTAGTTGTTTTAATTACTATTACTTTGATCTTAGATATTCTCACAATAATTCTCATTTATACATCTTTCCTGCTGTTACGATGCGAGTCTTAGCTCGGAATTGCCAGGGTTTCAATAATAAAACCACTAGGGATCATCTTAAAGATTTAATATATAGATATGACCCTGACATCAATTTTATATCTAAAGATAAAATAGGAGTTGATAAAATGTCTAAGCTGACTAAACCTTTTAAATACCAAAATAATAAACTTATCTCTTCTAGAGGTCTTGCTGGAGGCTTAATTCTTCTTTGGAAGGATGGTTTCCATTTCCAAATTGTTAATGCAGATACATGGATTATAAATTGTCTTGTTCATGATGATCCTTATAAGCCAGAGTGGCTTCTTACATGTATGTATGGTTCTTCTTATCTGGTGCATAAAGAAAAGCAATGGTCTTATATTAAGGAGCTAGGACAAACCATTCAGAGGCCTTGGGTGTTTATTGGGGATTTAAATTTGGTTTTGAGTAATGAAGACAGGACTTCTATACAGAATACTTCTCCCTCTTCAAGATATGCTGCTTCCTCTGCAAGAAATATGGCCTCTTCTTAAAGAGACTCTTGTTATGTTAATATGATTGATGAAGCTGTCCTGGAAGACATGGGCTACACTGGAAGATCCTTCACTTGGTCTAGCAATGTTCATGGTACAGGTGTAATAAGGTCAATACTTGACAGAGCAGTCATCAATAATGAATGGGTATTACATTTTCCTGATGCAAAGCTACTTCACCTACCTCAATTGGGGTTTGATCATTTCCCTATCTTACTAGATTCTACAACCTCTAATGGAGATAGAAAAAGAAACTGGAAGTATTTCCAGTGCTATGAAAGGGATGATACCTTAAAAGATCAAATCATTGTTGCATGGAATCAACATGTTAATGGGTCTCATGCTTACCAACTTTCTAAAAAACTGGTGTTTACCAGAAAGTTTGTTTCAAAATGGAATAAAGAAAAGTTTGGTAATACCCATAATGATACCAATACTCATATTCAACAAGTTAAGCAGTAGATAGAGCACTGGCATCAAATCCAAAGTGAATTTTGGGGTCAGAAGGCAAGAGATTAGTATTACCTGGAGATGGACAGAAATACAAAGTACCATCATACTAATGCAAACAGGAGGAGATCAAGAAATAATATACATGCCTTAAAAGATAGCAATGGTCATTGGTGCTCTAGTAGATTAAAGCTAGAAAATCTTCTTATTGATCATTATAGCTCTCTGCATACTTAAGTTTCTCTTGCCAGAAATGATGCTATCCTTGAATTATACCCTCAACTATTACTTCTTCTGATAATATTGAGCTGATAAGAGTACCAGATGCTGCAGAGATCTTAAAGGCTTTGAAAGATCTGAAATCTTGGAAAGCTCCAGGACCAGATGGTTTCCCACCTAGTTTCTTCAAAACACATTAGGATATTGTTGGGAATGATGTGATCCAAATGGTTAGGCAATTCTTTCAGACAAGTTACATCCTAAAGGAGATAAATGCTACTAATATCTCTTTGATTCCAAAAACAAGAAGTTTCCTTCTGATCTCAGGACAATTGCACTTTGTAATACTTCTTATAAGATTATTTCAAAAATTCTTTCTTCTAGAATGAAAAAAGTGATGAATAAAATTATCTCACCACTACAAGCTTCTTATGTACCAGGAAGGCAAATATCTGATAATATTCAGTTGGCTCAAGAAATTATTCACACTATGAATAACAAAAAGGAAGAACATAAATATCTTGCTCTCAAATTAGATATGTCAAAAGCCTTTGATAGGCTTGAGTGGTCTTTTTTGAAGGATGTTATGTTACAAATGGGTTTATGTGAAGAATGATGTAATCTTATCATGCAATGTGTCAGTACTACAAAGATTTCAATTCTCCTCAATGGTGCTCCCTGCAATGCTTATCATCCTTCAAGAGGTATTAGACAGGGTGACCCCTTGTCACCTTATTTTTTCATCATTGTTATGGAAGCTTTTTCAAGACAATTATACACAGCTGAGCAGAATCACCATATAGAGGGAATTAAAGTAGCCACAGGTGCTCCTTCTATCTTGCACTTATTCTTTGCAGATGATTGTTTGATGTTTGCCAATGCTGATTTATACAATGTAAACAATCTTCTTCAAATCATTGAGGAATTTGGTGCTGCCTCAGGACAAATGGTTAACTTCAACAAATCCAGTGTCTTTTTTAGTACAAATGTTCCACAAAGATTTTGCAGAATTCTGTCAAGAAGACTTAAGGTATCAAGCATGAACCCAAATGAAAAATATTTGGGTATTCCACTCTTAATTGGAAAAAATAAAAAGTAGTGCTTCACACATTTAGAAGAGAATGTCAAGAATAGGCTCTCCATATGGGGTGGTACTACTTTGTCTCAATGTGGAAAGTCTCAAATGATTAAAACTGTTACCAATACCATTCCTGCTTATACAATGATCTGTATGCAGATTCATGTAGAAGTCATCATCAACATCAATGCTTTACAAAGGGATTTCTGGTGGGGTTTTGATGAAAAGAAAGGAACTTACACTAACTCATGGAAATATCTGAAAAGGCATAAGGACATTGGTGGTCAAGGGTTCAGAGATTTGAGAATCTTAAATCAAGCTCTACTTGTTAGAGCAACTTGGAAAATATGCACTAACTCAGATGCCCTATGGGTTAAGTGCATGTCAGCAAAATATTTTCCATGTACAAGCATGCTACATTAAAAAGAATGATTGTTCTTGGGCCTAGAAGGGGGTGCAGAGGCACATAGACTTCATAAACCAACACAGCTGCTGGAGATTAGGTACAGGTGATCAAATTAAAATATGGCTTGATGTTTGGGTCATAGGCCTGGATTACCCACCTACACCAAAAGAAGAAGCTACAGATAGTTAAAATTTTGTTTGGGTTAAGGATTTATTTCTACCAAATGCTAGACAGCGGAATGTGGATTTAGTGCAGCATCTCTTTCAGCCAGACACTGCTGCTCTTATTATAAAGATAAGAATACCATATGTAACTGGAGACAAACTCATTTGGAGGCTGACTAAGAATGGCAGTTTTCCTCTTAAATCTGCTTATAATAAATTGTTTGAAAATAGTTTAGGAAACCTACAAGTCTCAACTGTTATTCAAAACACAAATATTAACTGGAAGGAGTTCTGGAAAATAAACACTTGGCCAAGAGTTAGACACTTTATCTGGAAGTGTCTTAGTGATATTCTTCCAACCAGGGTAAGGTTAACAAGATACAGTGGGCATTTCTCCAAGTTATGCCCTTTTTGTGCTCAAAATGATGAAGAAATAATGCATGTTCTATTCAGCTGCCCTTTCTCTAGAGCAGTTTGGATGCTAGTTCCAGGTGGCAGTTGTGTTCTCTCAGCAACATCAAATATTGGGTTTGAAACTATGTTTGAAACCTGGTACAATCAAAGTATGGTGCAGAATAGGCAGCAGGATTGGTTAATATGGCAATGGTGGTTACCTGGAGTATTTGGAAAAAAAGATGTGAAGTAGTATTTTAGAATAAAAAGGCCAACCCTCAAGCTACTGCTACCAGGGCCATAAACTTTGTTATCTATATAGGAAATCTCAATGGCAGAGATACACCTCTGCATAACACAGCTTATACATCTTTTATACCCCCTGCATTATGGAAACCTTCTTTTGCACCTTACCTGACTCTTAATTGTGATGCTTCTTTTGACTTAAACACTGGACTAACTAGAATTGGTATGGTTTTGCGTGATTTTACAGGAAACTGGAGGGGAAGCCTTGCAAAATGCTATGCAGGAGTAGAAAACTCAGAGCAAGCAGAATGTCTCGCTCTCTTGGAAGCAGCTACATGGAGTAAGGAGATGCGGATATCTCATCTTGTACTGCAGAAAGATCTGAAGAGCATTAAGGGATACATCAACAATAATTCTCCTGTCATTGCTTGGGAGAATGAAACTCTTCTGCTTGATGCTATGAACTTCTTAAATACCAACATATCTAGTTGGAAATGTTTTTTTATTCCTAGAGTTTGTAATAAAGCTGTTGATGAGCTTGCGAAATTCAGCAGGAAGTTTAGAGTTGAGAGAACTTGGTCAGATAGTCCACCTACTGTCATTGAAACTCAATTTTTTTTAAATTCTGCGAACCTTGATTCTTAATAAAATTACAGTTTGTTTGCAACAACAAAAAAGATATATAAAGTGATGATTATTAGTAGCACCTTGTTTTGGAATAGGAGGAGTATCTAAGTCTAGAATCCACCTATGCTTCCAGATCATAATTTTCCTTCCATTTCCTACACACCGGCAATTATACTTTTGGATGAAGTTAAATTCAAAGGAAATACTCCTCCAAGACCATGTATTGTTGCTTTCATTATTGTGGTTGAATACTTTACCATCCAGGAAATATTTTGCTTTTAGCGATGATGTAATTTTAAAGTGGTAAGTAAGGTTGTCGTTCACTCGGACTT